>JAJAQF010000018.1:1478131-1954936 GCA_020510985.1 Pholidichthys leucotaenia | reverse complement strand
TAACCTGGTTGACACAATTCTACACAAGGATCACACAAACAAACTCGATCCCAAAGAAATGGCGGACAGCAAAGGTCATTGCCATCCCAAAACCTGGCAAAGACCACAAATTACCAGCAAGCTACCGCCCAATCTCCGTACTCAGCGTTCCTTACAAAATCATGGAGCGCCTAATACTGCAACGCATTTCCCCAGAAGTAGAGGATATTCTAAGTGTGGATCAAGCAGGTTTCCGCAAGGACCGCAGTACAGGAGAACAAGTACTGGCCCTAACCACCTTCATCGAAAATGGCTTCGAGAGCAGACTGAAGACAGGGGCTGTGTTTCTCGATCTTACAGCCGCCTATGATACGGTCTGGCACAAAGGCCTCCTCCTGAAACTTATAAAGGCGATCCCTGCTTGGGCAACGGCAATTATAAAAACCCTGCTGACCAACCGAAGGTTCAGAGTCCACCTCAGTCAGAAGACAAGTGCATGGAGAATGCAGAAAAACGGACTCCCACAAGGCTCAGTTCTAGCTCCAACTCTGTTCAACCTCTACATAAATGACCTGCCTACTACAAAATCCCGCAAATTCACCTATGCAGACGACATCTGTTTGGCATTCCAAGCACCAGACTTTGAACCACTGGAACGGGTGCTCACGGAAGATCTTGCCAAACTGGACCAGTTCTGCAAAATCTGGCGCCTAAAACCAAGCCCAGCAAAAACCGTCTCCAGTGTATTCCATCTCCACAATGCAAAAGCTGCCAGAGAACTAAACATCCACCTGAGCGGACTCAAGCTTAAGCATGCCCCAAATCCAACTTATCTTGGAGTGACCCTTGATAGGACCTTATCCTTCAAGGAACATCTAAAGGGGACGGCTGCTAAGGTGAAGGTACGAAACAACCTGCTCTGCAAGCTCGCTGGTGCAAAATGGGGGGCGGCAGTCTCCACCCTGCGCACCTCAGCACTGGCCCTTTCATACTCTGTAGCAGAATATTGTGCCCCTGTCTGGTCCAGGTCATCTTACACACACCATGTAGACACCCAGCTCAACACAACCATGAGAACTATAACTGGAACAATCCGCTCAACACCACTCCCCTGGCTCTCTGTACTGTCAAACATAGCCCCTCCACACATCCGGCGAGCAGCATTAACTCAAAGGATGCTCCAAAAAGTTAAAGATTCTCCTCACTTACCAATCCATGCAGATATCTACACTCCACCCACTGCCCGACTTTCATCCAGACGGCCGATTTGGAAAAACCCTCCCCCAGCTGACTTTACCATCCAGACAGCTTGGCAAGAGGAATGGGAGACCAAGGAGGTCCCAAACAAACAGCTGGTGATAAACCCCAACCAACAGGTCCCGGGCACCAACCTCCCAAGGAGACAGTGGTCTACACTCAATCGCTTCAGGACTGGACATGGCCCCTGCTTGGCCAGCCTTCACAGATGGGGCAGTAGCCCTAGCCCACTGTGCGCATGTGGAGAGGAGCAAACAATGGAACACATCATAGAGGCTTGCCCGCTCCAAAGACTGGAAGGAGGATTACACACCCTCCATACAGCAAACCAGGAGGCAACTGCTTGGCTTAAGGACTTTGCATTCGCTAAATAAAAAATTAATAACTGAAAGGAAGTGTGCTACCATTTTTAACTTTAAATAAAATCTGCAGGTAGCCCAGTTCCTTCAAAAATAGATTTCAATAATTATAGCTTCTTTTTGTGACATCTCTTAAAATAGTTTACAAATTCCATTTAAGAAAAACAAAATAACTATCTGTGCATTTTTAACATGCTTCAGCATTGATAAATAAGATCAGTTTGTCCAGTTGAACACAGATGGGTTGAATTTGAATAAATGAATAAAGATTGCATCACACTCTTTCAATCAACGGAAAGGTGGACGTTTTGCCTAATTAGAATTTGATTTAAATTTTTCCCAGGAATGCCTCATTTTATATATTCCTTGGTAAATTATGGGGTGAATGTAGTTTACCCTGACCCAGCTTGGCCACCGCCGAATCAGGAAAAACACATTCCTCATTACTGTCACATTTCTGAAATATATTGTTATCGCACCATTATGTGGTGAGTAATACCAGTATAAAATCATATAAACAGTTTATCACGTACGCAACATTAATCAAGACCCCACAGAGTTAAATTGAAAAAATAAAAACCCAAAACTTTGTAAAAGTACCCATATTTAGACCACTTTCTTCACAGATCAACCACACACACACACACACACAGAATAGATAATAGATAAAACAACGTTCTCATTGTCCATTTTAACGTTATCCAGTTTTGCTGCCATTTAATCCGTCCGTCTTTAAATATTATGGTCTAATTATTATGATTTTATTTGCCTCCTCCTTTTCCCCACCTCTTGGGCTTCTTTAAATAATTTGCCGTATGGACCCTCCTTAGGATCGTGGCATTGATAAGTTGGGGAAGGATTATCTTTTTCATTTAATAATGGTTCGATGCTCGGTTGGTTTTGATATTTATCTCTTTTTGTTGTAAGTTTTTCCGTCGACGCTAAGACTGTGCATTCATCCACATCCAGTGTGGGTTTAAAGGAATAATCTTTTTTGTTTAAATATTTTTCAGGATCCTTTATCTGATCTTTTTCTTTTAATCGGTTATTGCAATTTTTTTTTTTTACCGTTCGGCGCGCAGTTTCCTTTTTTTAATTTTTCGCTTTATCTGTTTATATAGTCAGGAACGGTGTCAGTACACCCACTGCAACACTATTACTGCCCAATTTTTTAAGTGCGCTCACTTGTTGATGGGGCTAGATCTTACGCAACCTATATTAGGGCTCCTGTAATTTCTTACAGGATCATTACCTGGTATGATCAGATAGGAAAAATATATAGGATGCCGCCTTATATTACCATTACTTAGCTAAAGCATGACCTATCAGTCAATACGCAGCACCTTTTACTTTTGAAACCTGACTCTCCGGCCGGAAAACAACACAATCTTTTTCTGTTTACTCTTCTGTCTATCCGGTTTTCCAGCACAATTGCCCATTTTACTTGTAGTTGTGAAACGCCGTCACACTACCTCATAAAATTATTGCATTCACCTTTTGAATGGAACTAGATGCTCACACAATAATTTTAACCACCAGGAAAAGTACAGGGTGTCACCTTATACTACCATTACTCGCATTTAGCTGACCTGTGGTTTTCAACGATGACAATTACTTTCCGCGATAAGACAAATAACTTTCACTTACTCTTCAGACTCTGTGCGGATGACCGTCACCAGACAGAGGTAGGACTCCGACGAGGCTCACAGAGTTCCCTCAAGGCGGGTTTTCAAAGCTGACTATAAGTCAGACCATGCGCATGGTTTTCAACCTGGAGTCTGTCCTGGTCCTCACCCAGTCTGGATATTGGTCATCCGGGTCATGGCACCACGCATGTCAGGAATCTGAAACTCAAGACTCACAAAATAATAGTACTCTGTTAGGTTCGTACCTTAATAAGATTCGAGACACAAAATGTGTTCAAAGTTTTTACTTGTACAAGGAGCAACACACCTCTGATTACAGATGGGAAATGCGCGCTGCCATACAAAGCCAGCACGTCCCTTTTATACTGAGCAGGTCAGACACAGGAAACATCTACTGCAACTTTATGGGCACCTTTGTGGTGACTGATAAGACCGTGAAACAGTCAGGCTTTGTGGTGACTGATAAGACCGTGAAACAGTCAGGCTTTGTTGTGTAACACAAAGACAACTCCATGTCAGCACATGACTTTTAAACACCAGTTTCTAAACTTTAAGTAAATACAGATTATTCCAGTCTGTTGAGGTATGTCTGTTACAGGGTGAGTTAAACCTTCCTGATACAGCATTGTTGCAGCCATCGTAAGGGAAAAAATACAGAAAAGTTCAGCTAAAAACTAATTATGTAATGATAACATATTTGTACAATTTCTGACAATTTCTGACAGTCCTTGAGGGTCCAAATCCGCTGATACGACAACAACTGATTGTCGATTGTTTGGGTTAAGAGCCGGTCCTTCCGCTTATCTTAATCAGGAGGAATGTAAACACGGGGCACCAAACAAGGTCAAATCAAATCAGCACAATGCACTCAGAGAATAGAATTTGTCCTCACCCATGCAATTCTGTGCTTTCATGTGCAGGCTTAAACTGTTTTTCCATGGAAAGCACAGGGCTCAAGATGTATTCCTCCACTGAATCACTGTCATTCAGTTCAGCGTTTGCCGCTACTCGTGCCTTCCCCAACTGGTCGAATTTGATGAAGGAGCTTGCAGGGACCGCTTTGATCAGCTCTCTCACCTTCCTTCAATTTCTGATGCATCAGGGAACTTCACAGAAGTTCCCTGATGCATAATAGAAGTCCTGAGATCATAACCAATAATGTTTCCACAGACGCATGAATTCCAATGTCCATGAGTCTCCTCGCAGGTTCCAATTCTTGGGCTCCCCCTTGGCCCAATTCTTGTTGAAAAATAGTGACAATAGCACATTTAAGCCGCTTCCAAATCCATAATTTCCGTTTAGATTAAGATTCAGCAGAAGAAGAGCGACTAAACACAGACAAAAACGCAACATTGCAAAGCTGGGAATAGGTCAGGAAGGCAGACGAGAGGAGGGAAGAAATGCGACTGCTCTCTCTCAAGGCAAGAAGGAAGAAGGAAGAAAAAGGAAAGGATCCGTTTTTTGGGGGGGGTTTTGCCACCTGTTCGCACCGTTCACTGCGACCTCTTGCTTCCCTGTGGTTTTCTTACCCCTGTTGAAGAAAAAACCTGTCCAACCAAAACGTGTCCGCAAACCTAAGACAAGACAATCACCTGAACGAAGTGATGAATGTGAGAATTCAGAACCGGAAAATGAAGATGTCTATTGGTACAGAGAAAAACCAATCCAAACACCCATAAAGCTCACTCGAGTTTATGAAATTCCCCATCCAAAGACATTCTCTAAAGGACACATTCCTGCTGAAACTCACTCACCTGAGAATGACAACCAAATAGAAAATGTCACTTCACCTGGATGTGACAACTTACCGAATGATGAGCCCCTTTTGCACTAGCCCAGCTTAGCATGGCATGGTACAGCACAGCATGCTTGGTAAGTCTTTGCACTAGCCTCAACACGCTTTAAGAGCAGCGAATCTCAGCCCCGCTCAAGGGCAGGGTCCCTCCGTGCTGAGCTGTACCGTGTTTTGACGTCAAAAACTTTGGTCGCCGCTGATTGGTCAGGTCCTAACGTCACCAAAGCCCGTCTTTGTTGAAATCTGTACGACCGCCATTTGCAATCACGGTCTAACTCGGTCACGGAGTAAATACGATATTCATACAGACAGCATTGTAGGTTTTGCGGAACTCTACACCGTGGTCCAAGGAAGAGGTGCGGAGTTTTCTCTGCTTGGTGGCAGTATTACACAGTGAGGAGTGACCTGATGGCTGGCCAGCATACAACTGGACTATATAGACAAGCTGAAGACAATCGTGAGAGAACCATCGATGGTGAGTGATTTGTAATAATGTGCATCTGTTTGCTTATTTATCCTGTTGATGATAAGCTCACTTTTTTTGAGCCGTTATACAGCGCTGTTCTGTGCTGGCTAACGTTTTTTTGCTAGTAGCTAGTGCTAACGCTAATAACAACTGCTGAATTGCGCATGTTTTCTCTTAAGTATTCACTTGTGAGAGCAAAACAATGAAATATGTTAATCCTGGTTAAAGTGCTGGTTTGTGTTTTGTATTGCACTTTGGTCCTGGGCATTTATTTGTGTGCAATTTAATGCTAGAATGTGTTTCCACATGCCAGGGTTAGCCTCCCTTGATACTGGTGGAATGGACCACAGGAGCCGAAATCTCGTCATATTAAAATTACTTTTTCAAACCAGTGATTTATAAAGTCATTCATATAATTTTCTAAAGCGTCAGAATAGACCCACACACCTATTCTGTGGATCCTGCGGTGCTTTTCACTCATTTCAGAAAGAGAAATCTGTATATTGTATAGCTTCATTACACAGACAGATATATTTATTTATTTTAATTTTGCTGATTACGGCTTACAGCCCCTGAAAACCCCAAATCCTATTTTGCAAAAAATTGGAATATTACATAAAATTAACTTTAAAAAAATATTTTTTAAATATAAATGTTGGCCGTTGAGGTGTTGGTTAATATGGGCTGTAGCCATAATCATCAATATTAAAATAAACACTTTCACTATATCATTGTTCCTGTAATGAATCTATATATGGGTTTCACTTTCTGACAAAAATATTGAATTTTTTCATGGTATTTTAATTTTTGAGATGTGCCTGTATATGTGTTGAACTTGATTGAAACTAACCACCATCCATTTCTGTTGTTTGTCTAGGCAAGAGGAAATCAGCCTCCCCACAACGGACCTCACCACTGTGGAACGTACTGAAATCCTTTTTTTTTTTTTTTTTTTTTTTTTTTTTTTTTTGTTACTTATTTGTACCCGTAGGTAGATTTGGTTTGCAGTCTGGTGACAAGCCGCCGGCTGCTGGTCGCTGCGTGCGCGAGTGCCCTAAACCTACATGTTTTTGGTATGCGGGAGGAAACCGGAGAAATCCCGGAGTAAACCCACGCAACACGGGGAGAACATACAAACTCCACACAGCTCACTGTTGGTTGGGGGCTGGAATCAAACCCACGATCTCATGATCCCCGTGATCCCCCGGCCGAGGGTAAAACTGTGCTGCCACAGTGCTAAACCACTGCGCCACCGTGCAGCCGTGCAGCCTTGCTTTTATAGGTAAGTGTCAGAACCAAAGTAGCACAATTACCACTTAATATAAAAGGGGCTGAACTGAGATTTATTTGATTGTGTGAATATGGCGCATCAACTGTAAAATAAACCGCTTGTTAATGTATTTATTTTTTTGTAAGATCAGTTTTGTGATCCTTTGTGAGTTATGTTCATAACTGTATGTTTTGGCAAATGAGAGATGTTCAGTTATCATATAACTGAACATCTCTCATTTGGTGAGACCAATTGTAGTGCTTCCTTTTATATTTTAGCAATTCTAGTACAAAGCACCGCCCACACATGAAGCCAGGGCAACAAGAGACACTTTTACAGACAAGACAAACTTTTATTGATTAAAAACTTCATATTTTGACTGACCGACTCCATACTCGGTGATGCACAACTTCAGTTAAAGTACTAGATTCCATTCAAGTGAATGTATTAATTCATTCTGATTGCTGAGGCCACAGTAAAAACAGATGATTTTAAATGTAACTCAGCCCTTGTAAAATCTACTGAAGTGCAGCTACATGAAAATTGTGGTTAGAGGAGTTATTGTTTAATTTGACCTTGTTAGATTTTTTCCCCTTTGGTATATTATTCTATTTTCTTTTAATCTTTACTTTTAATCAATCCGAAATAAAGATTCATTCATTAATTCACATTCCACCGCTGGCTTTTAGCAACAAGTGTATTTCCAAAATAATTTTTAAACTTGCTTTAATTAACCACCACCCATTTGTCTTTTGTCTAGGCAAGAGGGAAACTGTCACCCCAACTGGACCTTGCCTCACTATTTACAGAGATGCAGGCTGTAGATCTGTCGAACCAGGACCAGTACGAGGGGCCGATCCAGTTGCTTCTCAGTGAGGCAGCGTGTGACTATTCCAGTTTTTTTTTTACAGTTTGAATTTTGCACATTCTGAATAATCTGGAATTTGCTGCTGATTGTAATAAACAATGTAGTGACTTATGTGTTTGCATCATCATTTTCTATCTTTATTTTCTATTTTGTCTGTTAAGACACCAGTGGGAAAAGAGTCAACTGTACAAAGGATTAATCGTGACCTTGAAAATAATGGCTCATTTTTAAGAAAAAGTAACCAAAACAATTATATTAACTGAAGACTATATTGTTAGAAGACTGTAAAGAAGACCCTGCATACTTTATTAGTGACAGTACCAGTACATGGAGGAATTCTGGGTCATATTAGCATCTGCTCTTCATCATAATGGGTTTGGGTGGGGGTGTCTAATCATGTGCCATGGAGGGCCAAGACCCTGCAGGCTTTACCTCCAACCAGTGTCTTCAACAGCAGACTCCACTGAACTTCTTCCACTGACTGATCAGTGAGATCACCTGCTGAAGAGACTGGGTAGAAGAGAGAACCTGCAGGGTCTTGGCCCCCCATGACACATGATTGGAAGCCCCCGGATTAGGTTTAATGGGATTTAACATTTTAACACAAACTGCTTTATGGTTCATAATTCTGTTGACAGACTTACACCAAACCAAAAGTGATTTCTCAAACTGCTGGATTATTCTTAGCTTTTCCAATCTTTCAGTATTTAATTTATGCCACATGGTGGTAACCTTCACATATAAAAAAAAGGGACATCTGCAAAAACTTCAGAGGTTTATTGTCAATGCAGTTCCCAGTGCAATACGACATGAATGCATGTATAGTACATTGTTGATGCAGAGAATATATATTTCTACAGTACATGTATCTAGTAAATAAAGTATTTTCCATGCAACCTTGTGACTGCATTATTTTAATTCCTTTTAATCCTAGATCAAGTTTGTTTTGGCATAAAATGCATGATAACTGTCGTCGGCCTCCGTCGGTCTATGATGACCATGGAAGAGAATCCCAAACATCTGCTCTGCTGGAACAGTACCGCCTGTGGCTGAACAGGCCGATGCGCACCGGTGTTCTACCTTCCAGCGTTGGGCGTTGGTAGGATTCAAGCCTGGGCAGGAAGATATGGAGGACAAGATGTTACCCATGCAGCATGTCCCCCCTCTCCACGTCACTGATGAATCCAAAGGAACAGCAGGGCTGCTATAGTTTGGCACCAGCGCCGTCGCAGGAGCTGCCAGAACGATGTTGAGCACAACAGAGAACTGCCTTAGGGGCTCCGACTCCGGATTTTTCCTCAGGGTTGACTCCCGAAGCCTTTCCCGTGACCGGGTGTGCTGCAAGGCAGCGGAGGTTTGAAATCAGGGTTTACCTTCCCCTAGATGGGCTACCTTCCCAGGTTGATGAGCCACCATCTACCCGAAGCATCTGGTTTTAAGGCGCCAGAGATCCGCCCTCGCCCCTTCTCCTATTAGTAAAAGCAGTTCCGCCGGGCTTAGAGACTAAACCACACGGGCAGGCTAGGAGTTGGACTTAGTTGTCAGAGGCTTTTCGAGACGCACGCCATAAGGAGCATTTTATGAGCACTGGGAGCTTAACCCCAGTGCCGCTCATGGCTATGGCAACCTTGGAACTGATAACTGTAAAATATATCATATTATACCTAACTCAGTAAAGTTTACTTTTTGAATATATATTTTGTGGCTAATATAGTTATTAACATGGCGATCAAGTTGTGTCAGCTGATCTTTTTTTTCTATGACACCACCTCACTCAGTGCTGCAGAAACAGGTACGTCCATGATGTCTCAAACTGTCAACAGTCTCCATGATTTTCAAGCAGATCAGAGCAATTTGTTGCAAATTTGTTGCACAGGAAATAAACGTTTCTACAGACATTCTTAAGCTCTATAACCACTGATCGTTTGTGTGACAGGCTGATGACATCTGTGACAGGTCAGGTTCGCCCAGAGCGAATGAAGCAGTAATTTCCCCACAACAGAGCCATCTGAAAAACACACAGCGTACATATTTTAGTACCTAACAGCGATAACTTGCAGACATTAAAGTGTAGTACGACGTACTTATAGCAAACTAGCATTAGCAAAATTAGCTTACCGTAATATATGACCTAGTTTGTATCCTCACACCTTTGGCTCTCCCAGAAGCTGCAGAACTATTTCCAGAGTGTTTCATCTCGCTGCCTGTACCCTTGTCTAGCAGTCCTTTTTGGCGTTTATGGTGAAAAAAGCCACAGACCGAGGAGTCGCCTTGTACAGCTGTATGTGTTTATGTTTTGGTTGGGTTGTGTTTTCTACGTCACGGGAGTGTGGCGCCGCCTGCTGTTAGAGAAAACCCACCCACCCAAGCTCAACACGGTTGTAATACGGTTGTAGTGCGGACAAAAGCGTACCGAACCATGTTGAAGTAAATCATGCTGTACCATGCTAAGCCGGGCTAGTGCAAAAGGGGCTATGGAAACCTGGAGGAAACTGAAACAAATGTGGAACCATCAACAATGAGAATGGAACTGAAAGTGCTGCCAACTTACCTGATAAAGGGACCTGTGATGAACCTGTGGAAGAAAAAGAACCTGAAAAAGAAGTCCCACAGACTATGAGATGCTCCGAGAGGACAACCTCCCAGCCAGAAAGACTACAGTATAGTCAGTTGGGAAACCCTCTCCTAACTGTTGCCCAGTCCCTGTTTCAAGGATTAAACCTGGCTTTTACCAGAGCCTTAACAGAGACAGATCATAAGAATATTCCCATGAACACTAGTTCTCCCGTCATTACTATTTAGCTAATCCCATGCAAAGGGACTTGCGTGATTCTATGGGGGGATAGTGTAACCCAGTGTTAAAAACGTGATGGAATTATGAATGTCGATACCGCTTTAAGAAGAAGGGGGGACATTCATTTCACAATGGGAGTAGATAGTTTAACGTGAATTAAATTCAATTCAATTCAATTCAACTTTATTTATATAGCACCATTTCACAACAACAGTCATCTCATAGCACTATCAACTGTAGGGGGGGAACCCCCACAGTTGCAGAAAGACCCCAGCAATCAGGCGATCCCCTGTGAGCAAGCACTTGGCGACGGTGGAGAGGAAAAACTCCCTTTTAACAGGAAGAAACCTCCAGCAGAACCAGGCTCAGGGAGGGGCAGTCATCTGCTGCGACTGGCTGGGGGGTGAGGGGATAGAGAAGAAGAAAAGAACAGACATGTAGAGAGCAAACAGCACGATGGGGACTCAATCTATGGGAGAGAACAAACAGATGTTAATGACCAGCAAAAAAAAAAATATTTCATAGAGAGTGAAGAAAGGAGTGAGGCCCAGTGCATTACTGGAGGTCCCCCGGCTGACTAAACCTATTAGCAGCATAACTAAGAGAGGGTTCAGAAACACATGATCCCTCCCTAATTGTAGGCTATATCAAAAAGGTAGGTTTTAGCCCTATTCTTAAAAACAGAGATCGAGTCTGACTCCCGAATCCAGATTGGCAGCTGGTTCCACAGGAGAGGAGCTTGATAACTGAAGGCTCTGCCTCCCATTGTACTTTTGGAGATTCTAGGTATTACAAGTAATCCTGCATTTTGGGAGCGTAGTGCTCTGTTAGGATAATACGGTAGTATCAGATCTTTTAAATAAAAAGGAGCCTGATTGTTTAGAGCTTTGTAAGTAAGAAGAAGGATTTTAAACTTAACTCTAAACTCTATGGGAAGCCAATGAAGGGAGGCCAAAACCGGAGAGATATGATCTCTCTTTCTAGTACCTGTTAAAACTCTTGCTGCAGCATTTTGGATCAGCTGAAGACTTTTTAAAGATGTTTTAGGACAGCCTGATAATAAAGAATTACAATAATCTAATCTCGAGCTAACAAAAGCGTGGATCAGTTTCTCAGCATCACTCTGAGACAAGATGCTCCTAATCTTGGCAATATTACGCAAATGATAGAAGGCAGTCTTAGAAACAAATTTAATATGTGAATTGAAGGACAAATCCTGATCAAAAATAACTCCAAGGTTCCTCACAGAGCTATTAAGAGAAAGAGTAACTGCATCCAAACTGAAAGTTTGATTTGGAAAGGAATTTCTAAGGTTTTTTGGACCAACAAGAATGACTTCAGTCTTATCTGAATTTAATAGCAGGAAATTACAAGTCATCCAAGCTTTGATTTCCTTAAGACAGGCTTCTAACTTGGCTAATTGATTACTATCATCTGGCTTCATTGACAGGTATAATTGTGTGTCATCTGCATAACAATGAAAATGTGTACAGTGCTTTCTAATAATGTTGCCTAACGGAAGCATATATAAACTAAAAAGAGTAGGGCCTAGCACAGATCCCTGTGGAACTCCATGACTAAGCTTTGAGTTGAAAGAAAACTCATTATTTACATGAACAAACTGGGACCTATCAGATAAATAAGATCTAAACCATTGCAACGAAGTTCCATTAAGTCCAACATAGTGTTCTAATCTATCAAGTAGAATATTATGATCGATAGTATCAAAAGGTGCACTAAGGTCTAAAAGGACAAGTACAGAAACTAGTCCATTATCAGATGCAATGAGGAGGTCGTTAGTGACCTTCGCTAAGGCTGTTTCAGTACTACGATGGATTCTAAACCCAGATTGAAACTCTTCAAGTAAACCATTTCCCTGCAGGTGGTCAAATAATTGCGTAGCAACAACTCTTTCTAAGATTTTTGAAATGAAAGGGAGATTAGAGATTGGTCTATAGTTAGCTAAAGCTCCTGGATCTAGCGTTGGCTTTTTGAGTAAGGGTTTAATTACAGCCGTTTTAAAAGCCTGCGGTACATGGCCTAAAGTTAATGAAGAATTGATTATATGAAGAATAAAGCTACCAATAAGTGGGAAGACTTCTTTAAATAACCTGGTAGGAATAGGGTCTAAAAGACAAGTTGAAGGTTTGGATGAGGAAACTATTTTGTCTAACTCACAAAGGTCGATTGGAGTAAACTCATCAAGACAGAGATCAATAGAAGGAGTTGTAGTAGTTACAGTATTTAAGTTAACTGTGGGAAGAATCTGATTGATTTTATCTCTGATGGATGAAATTTTATTATTGAAAAAGTTCATAAAGTCCTGACTAGTAAGCTCTAAGGGAATGCTAGGATTGACAGAGTCCTGACTCTTTGTCAACCTGGCTACAGTACTGAAAAGAAACCTGGGATTATTCTTGTTCTCTTCTATTAATGCAGAGTAATAACTCATTCTAGCTTTTCTAAGAGATTTTTTATAAATTAAAAGATGATTTCTCCAAGCTAAATAGATTTCATCTAAATTAGTAGAGCGCAATTTTCTTTCTAATTAACGAGTCTTCTGTTTTAAGGTACGAGTTTCTGTGTTGAACCAAGGAGTTAGAAATCTCTGATTAGACTTTTTCTTTTTTAAGGGGGCCACCAAGTCTAGAGTCTGATGCAGAGAAGCTGAAACACTATCCACCATGTTATCAATTACAGAAGGAGCAAGCTGTCTATAGCTTATTTCCGTTGTGTTGACACATGGCATAGAGGAAACAATCTGCATAAATTTGGAAACAGCATCATCTGAGAGGCATCTACTGTAATAATATTTTTCTTTAGGAGCCAAATAGTCAGAAATAGTAAAATCAAAGGTTAACAGACAATGGTCTGACAGTACAGGGTTATGAGGAGACACTACAAGATTTTCTATTTCTATGCCATATGTCAAAACAAGGTCCAATGTATGGTGGAGGTAATGAGTAGAATTTCCTACTTTCTGAGAAAACCCAATCGAGTCTAATATTGAATTGAATGCCACATTAAGGCAGTCACTATCTACATCCACATGTATATTAAAGTCCCCTACTATAATTATTCTATCAGATTTCAGCACTAAATCAGCTAAGAAATCAGCAAATTCGGATAAAAATTCTGAGTAGGTTGATGGGGGACGATAAACTATGGCAAATAAAATTGGGTTTAACCTAAAATTGCTAAAGTGCCCAATACTAAGGACCAGGCCCTCAAAGGAATTATAACATGTTTTTTGCTTTACATTAACTAGTAATTTGGAATGGTAAATTGTTGCTACTCCTCCTCCATGACCAGAACTTCTGGGATTTTGACAGTTTAAATAACCAGAGGGAGTTGATTCATTTAAACCAACATAATTCTCTTTTCCTAACCAAGTCTCTGTAAGGGAAATTAAATCAATGTGATGATCAATTAACAAATCATGGACTAACACAGACTTGGGAGTTAGAGACCTAATATTTAATAAACCACATTTAATTTTTAAATTATGAGGAGGAACAGAGGCCAAATCATTCAATTTAGAGGCTTTATGTTTAATTTGAGTTTTACCAATATTTTGCTTTATCACTTTGGGATGCTTATACATTATATTTTTAATATAATGTCGAAATTTATAAATTTAATTTATCGAAATTATAAATATCGATACCGCTTTTAGAAAAGAAAAAACCCATTTCACAATGGGAATACATAATTTGAATATGAATATTTAAATAAATATATATTCATAAAGAGTAGGAACATTTTCTAGAAGGTTCTGATAAAGTTCCTAGTATTGTGTGTTGATATTTCGAGTAACCAGTGGCTGTGCCGTTGCTGGGTCACGCCACCCAATGGGTTAAGCGCTTTCTCCCTGGGTCTGGGATGACTTGCATTTTTGGCTCAGTCACGCCAGGCGACGAAAGACACAGACCAGAGAGAGAGACGGTCCTTGGTGATATGGCGATGCTAGCGTGCTGGTAGCAGCCTTTGCCTGGACAAAACCCTTGAAATTGATTGGGATCCAAAGGCTGCCGACGCTGTTGAGCGCGGGAACCCCATTGATGCACGAGCCACTTAGCATGGTCAGGTTCTTTTCTTTCTTTTCTTCTTTTGGACTGGTTTGACCAGAGCGTGGATTCTCCAAATCTGGATGGCGAGCCAAAGCCCGAACCCCAGAGACTGCTAGAGGTGACCCAACTGGTCACCTGGAACTGATACAACATGAACTGTGAATATTGTAAATATAATTTGGGGTATTTTATTTTTATTTTTTTTTCCTTTGTGACAAGCGCTGTGTTTTTGTTCATATGTACATCGTCGGCCTCCGTCGGTCTATGATGACCATGGAAGAGAATCCTAAACGTCTACTCTGCTGGAACAGCACCGCCTGTGGCTGAACAGGCCGATGCGCGAATGGCAGTCCCTGTCACACAGGTCGCAATTGTGGGTGGTTGCCGTGCTGCTGGGTCTGTGGCGGTTCTTCCTGCGGGTCCTTTTTTCATCTGCTGCAGCAGTCAGTCTCTCTTCACCCGCCTTGAGCTGTCTGGTCAGGGTGTCTCTCCATTTGGAGCGGTCTGTTGCAAGGTCCGCCCAGCGCTCTGTGTTGATCTCCACGGCCTTCATGTCTCTCTTGCAGACATCTCTAAAGCACAGCTGTAGGCATATTTGTAAATAATATACATAGTTGCAAGTTCCATACACCGTGTGTGTGTGTGTGTGTGTCATCTGTTGTTGCACCTCCCAGGCTCCTACGAACCCAGAGTCGGTCTGACCTGGCCCAATTATCCCTTTTCCCTCAGGTAGAAAAGTTAAGGTAAATATAATGCCATAACACACCACTACCAAAAAGGGTAGTGGCGAGCACCTGGCGAGCGCAGGTGTTAGTGGGCGTTACCCTGTTACCCCCAAATACCCCGCAGGTATTATACCCAATCACCCAGTGATATTATACCCATTGTATTACAGTGGTATATTGTTACAAAATTTGGCGAGACAAGTAAGTGTCACAGGGTTACAGCTATATAGCACCATTTCACAACAGTCATCTCACAGTACTTTCAACTGTCGGGAAAACCCCCACAATTGCAGAAAGACCCCAGCAAGGTGATCCCCTTTGAGCAGCACTTGGCGACGGTGGAGAGGAAAAACTCCCTTTTAACAGGAAGAAACCTCCAGCAGAACCAGGCTCAGGGAGGGGCAGTCATCTGCTGCGACTGGCTGGGGGGTGAGGGGATAGAGAAGACGAAAAGAATAGACATGTAGAGAGCCAACAGCACGACGGGGACTCAATCTACGGGAGAGAACAAACAGATGTTAATGACCAGCAAAAATATTTCATTGAGAGTGAAGAAAGGAGTGAAGCCCAGTTCATTGTTGGAGGTCCCCCGGCTGTCTACCCCGCCCCACCCCACTCCCCAGCTGTCTAAACCAAAACCACACAAACCACAATCATGTGTGTGCGTTCACATGAAAACTGAAAAAAACATGCAAAGAAATTTGCAAACATTGGTGTTGGAGGACTTAAGTCCAGTATTTCCTGGCCTCAGCCTCGTCTCAGGAAGGTAATGACTCGGTCTCGTCCTCAGTCTCGAGGCCCATGGCCTCAGTAACTCAGCTGAGGCCGGCTTGAGGCCATGCCAATTCAACAATATTTGGGTCGGGCTTAAATAACATAATGAGAGACTTGGCTAACAGGACTAGCAGCAGATGCTAACATTGAAATGGAGGGTTTCCACGCGATATGGGCAGACCGTACACCAGACAGTGGCAAAGCAAGGGGCGGTGGAGTGATAATATATGTTAACAACAACTGGTGCAGACGGGGAAATATCACTGTTAAACAACAACACTGCAGCAAAGACATCGAGTTGCTAGCTGTTAGCATGCGGCCTACATATCTCCCGAGGGAATACTCACACGTGATCTGCATTGTTGTTTATGCAAATCCGACGGCGAACGCTGGGACAGCGCGTGACGTCATCCATTCAGTAACCAGCAGGCTGCAGACAGAACACCCAGATGCTCTTCTCCTCATCTCAGGCGATTTCAACCATGTTTCACTGTCTCCCATTCTACCCACGTTTACCCAGTATGTCACATGCCACACTAGAGACAATAAAACACTGGACTTATTCTACGCAAACACTAAGGAGGCGTACACCTCATCACAACTCCCCCCACTCGGGAGATCGGATAACAGCTTGGTTTATCTCCGGCCGGTGTACAAACCCCAAGAGCACAGACAACCTCCGGTCATGCGCACAGTGAAGTTATGGTCTGAGGAGGCAATGGACACTCTAAAGAGCTGTTTTGAAACCATCGCCTGGGAGCAGCTCTGCAATCCACATGGTGAGGACATTGATGGCCTCACTCACACCATCACGGACTACATCAGCTTCTGTGTGGACAACACCGTACCCACCAAGACCATACGGTGTTGCTCAAACAACAAACCCTGGATCAACCCTGAGATAAAAACACTTCTGAGAGAGAAGAAGAGGATCTTCAGGTTGGGGAACAGGGAGATGCTGAAGTCCGTACAGAGGGAGCTGAGGAGAAAGATCAGAGAAGGCAAGGACAGCTTCAGGAAGAAGATGGAGGACAAGCTGCAACAGAGCAACATCAGTGGGTCTGGAGAAACCTTAAAACCATCTCTGGGCTCCAGAATACCTCCCCCCAGAACCACGGGGGGCAGGGAGTGGACGAACAATCTGAATCTGTTTTTCAATAGGTTTGACCAACCGCCCTCCCCCCTGACTGTACAACAACCACTGCTGCGTCTGAAGAAATCAAGTCCTGCTGCCCACTCCCCACTCCACCAACATCCCCACACTCCCAACACACAGCCACCCAACCTGACCCTCACTAAGACCCAGGTGAGGACGGAGCTGAGGAAGCTCAAGGCAAGGAAGGCGTCGAGACCGGACGGCATCAGCACAAAGCTCCTCAAGTCCTGTGCAGACCAGCTGTGTGGGATTGTGGAGTACATCTTCAATCTGAGTCTGAAGCTGGGGAGGGTACCACAGCTGTGGAAAACATCTTGTGTGGTACCTGTACCAAAGACTCCCCACCCCAAAGATCTGAACAGCTACAGACCAGTGGCCCTGACGTCCCACTTGATGAAGACCCTGGAGAGACTGCTCCTTGCTCACCTCCGCCCCCTGGTGGGACCAGCGATGGATCCACTCCAGTTCGCCTACCAGCATGGCATTGGGGTGGAGGATGCGGTGATCTTCCTCCTTCACCGTTCTCTGTCCCACCTGGAGAAGCCCGGGAATGTGGTGAGGATCATGTTCTTTGACTTCTCCAGTGCTTTCAACACCATCCAACCGATGATCCTGAAGGACAAGCTGCTGTGCACAGGGGTGGACCAGCACCTGTCTTCATGGATCCTGGACTACCTCACAAACCAGCCACAGTTTGTGAGAATCCGGGACTGTGTGTCCGACACAATCATCGTAGCACGGGGGGCCCCCAGGGAACAGTTTTGGCTCCCTTCCTGTTCACCCTTTATAGTGCGGACTTCTCACACAACACAACACACTGCCATCTACAGAAGTTCTGTGACGACTCTGTGATCATCAGCCTCATCTCCAACGGAGATGAAGCTGAATACAGAGGACTTATCCAGGACTTTGTGGACTGGTGCCATCGGAACTGCCTCCAGATCAACGCGAGGAAAACTAAGGAGCTGGTGGTGGACTGCTGCAGGCAAGGACAACCCCTCACAGCACCAGTAAATATACAGGGAACAGACATCGAGATGGTGACATCCTACAAGTTCCTGGGTGTTCATCTGAACAATAAACTAGACTGGTCACACAATACCGACGGACTCTACAAGAAGGGACAGCGCAGGCTGTTCCTACTGAGGAGGCTCAGGTCTTTTGGTGTACAAGGGGCGCTGCTGAAGTCATTCTATGACATGGTGGTGGCATCAGCCATCACTTTTGGAGTGGTCTGCTGGGGCAGTGGCATTACAGCAGCCGATATGAAGAGACTGAACAAACTGATCAAGAAAGCTAGCTCTGTCCTGGGGCAGCGCCTTGACCCAGAGGAAGAGATAGGAGAGAGAAGGATGGTGTCTAAACTGTCATCTCTGCTGGAGTCCGAGTTCCACCCTATGCAGGACATACTGAATGCGCTGAGGAGCTCATTTAGCAGCAGACTACATCATCCTAGGTGCACAACCGAGAGGTTTCACAGGTCCTTCCTACCTACGGCTGTCAGACTGTACAACCTAAGCAGGGCTGCTAGCAGAGATAGCAAAAAGACGTGACAACCTAATAGTATTGAATGCAAAAGACGCAATAGACTTACACAATGGTCCCCTCCGGTATACAACTAGGAAAATACCGGTCGCTATGGAGGGTGAAAATATGTATGGGTACATAATTATACCATGTAGGATAACTAAGTAGACGGTTGTGCTGTTTCATTCCATCTAGCTACAATGCGCTGCACTGTGTATGTTTATATATTCATATATTTATTCCATCTAGCTACAATACTCCGCACTGTGTGTTTATATACTCATGTATTTATTCCATCTAGCTACAATGCTCCGCACTGTGTGTCTATATATATATATATATATTTATATTTATATGCACATATGTATACTCGCTGCTCTTGTTTTTCTCTTGCCTTCTGATTGTTGCTCTGAGTGTTGCTATCGCTGTGCTGTTGCAATCCTGGAATTTCCCCATTGTGGGACTAATAAAGGCTTATCTTATCTTATCTTAATGTTACACACTCTTGTACAGTAGGTGATGGAATGTCCCTTTCAGTTGTTTGCTATCTGCCAGTAACCAAGAGAAGAAGTAGAGGAAGAAGAAGTGGAAGAATTAGCAAGACAAAAAAGTTTCAAGCCCGTGGGGTATCAAGCTTGTTGTTACAAGCTGTTCGGTCTCTGTACGACCGTTGTGAGAGTTATGTTCATATTGCCAACACTCGGTCGGACTCATTCCAGTGAGAGTTGGACTCCACCAAGGCTGCCCTTTGTCACAGATCCTGTTCATAATTTTTATGGACAGGATTTCTCGGCGCAGCCAGGGAATGGAGGGTGTCATGCTTGGTGACCACAGTGTAACAATAATATACCACTGGGTATACCACTATGGGATTGGGTAACAGGGTAATTGGGGGTAACACCCACTAACCACATTTTTGTGTGTAACCCTTACTAACACCAACTCATCCTACTCACTTTAGGTGTAGTACCCTTTTTGGTAGTACTGTGTTATGGCAATGTAGTTACCTTAACTTTTCTACCTGAGGGAAATGGGATAATTGGGCCAGGTCAGACCGACTCTGGGTTCGTAGGAGCCTGGGAGGTGCAGCAACAGACAACACATACACAGCCGTATATGGAACTTGCAACTATGTATATTATTTACAATTATGTACACAAAAATAAATACATAGTGCAATAAAATAGAAAAAATAAAAACAAAATACTCCAAATTATATTTACAATATTCATAGTTCTTGTTGTATCAGTTCCAGGTGACCAGTGGAATCACCTCTAGCAGTTCATAGGGTTCGGGCTTTCGCTCGCCATCCAGATCTGGAGAATCCACATGCTGGTCAAACCAATCTAAAGGAGAAGAAAAAAACAAAAAACAAACAAAGAAAAGAACCTGACCGTGCTAAGTGGCTTGTGTGTCAATGGGGTTCCCGCGCTCAACGACGTCGACAGCCTTTGGATTCCAATCAATTTCTAGGGTTTTATCCAGGCAAAGGCTGCTACCAGCACGCTAGCGTCGCCATATCACCAAGGACCGTCTCTCTCTCTGGTCTGTGTCTTTCGTCGTCTGGTGTGACTGAGCCAAAAATGCAAGTCATCCCAGACCCAGGGAGAAAGTGCTTAACCCATTGGGTGGCGTGACCCAGCAACGGCACAGCCATCGGTTACTCGAAATATCAACACAGAATACTAGGAACTTTATCAGAACCTTCTAGAAAATGTTCCTATTTATGAATATATATTTATTTAAATATTCATATCATTGTGAAATGGGTGTTTTTCTTTTCTAAAAGTGGTATCAATATTTATAATTTAATTCACGTTAAACTATCTACTCCCATTGTGAAATGAATGTCCTCCCTTCTTCTTAAAGCGGTATCGACATTCATAATTCTATCACGTTTTTAACACTGGGTTACAACAGGATCTCATCTCTGTTGTTTGCAGATGATGTTGTCCTGCTGGCTTCATCCAGCAATGACTTACAGGTCTTACTGGCACCGTTTGCCGCTGAGTGTGAAGCGGCTGGGATGAGAATCAGCACCTCCAAGTCCGAGTCCATGGTCCTCAGCCGGAAAAAGGTGGATTATCCTCTCTGGGTTGGGGACAGGCTCCTGCCCCAAGTGGAGGAGATTAAGTATCTTGGGGTCTTATTCACGAGTGAGGGGAGAATGGAGCAAGAGATTGACTGACGGACCGGCGCAGCATCTGCGGTGATGCAGACGTTGTACCGGTCTGTTGTGGTGAAGAGGGAGCTGAGTTCTAAGGCAAAGCTGTCGATTTACCAGTCAATCTAGGTTCCTACCCTCACCTATGGTCACGAGTTTTGGGTAATGATTGAAAGAACAAGATCGCGGATACAAGCGGCTGAAATGAGCTTTCTTCATAGGATTGCTGGACTCACCCTCAGAGATAGGGTGAGGAGCTTGGTCATCCGGGAGAGGCTCAGAGTAGAACCGCTGCTCCTCCACATTGAAAGGAGCCAGTTGAGGTGGTATGGGCATCTGATCAGGATGCCTCCTGGACACCTCTCACTTGAGGTGTTTCGGGCATATCCCTTGGGAATGAGACCCCAAGGCAGACCCAGGACTCGCTGGAGAGACTATGTCTCCGAGCTGGTCTGGGAACGCCTTGGTATCCTCTCTGAAGAGCAGGTGGCTGGGGAGAGGGAAGTCTGGGCTTCTCTGCTTGAACTGCTGCCTCTGCGACCTGGACCTCCGGAGAAGCAGTAGAAGATGGATGGATGGATGGATGGATGGATGGATGGATGGAAAAAAGTTTCTTTTGGGACCCTTGCTTCTGCACGAGTTACTTGACACTGCCTTTTATCAAGAAAAAAAAGCTGAATGTCTTCGAAATCATAAATCATTCAGGTTGGATTCATGGTTCATGAGGAATATGAAGCAAAGGGGAAAAAGGAGCACAGGGTGAAATGCAAATTTTTTCCAGCCTGGAGCCCTGAAACTGAGTGAGTTCAGTGCAACTACATCAAACTTCACACGTTATATCCAAAGCATGCATAAGGCAAAGTAAGTTACTATTACATGTACATTGTATAATACATGTATTATGTATTATACAATGTATTATACAATGTATGTATAATTGTACATTGTATAATACATGTATTATGGCTAATATTGTTACAAAAAATTCTAATTAAAATAGGGGTGTTGGATTATTAAAATTTCTAATCACGATTAATCTTTTGGAACATTGAGTTAATCGCGATTAATAACGTGTTAATAACACGTTAATCACACGTTTTTCAATTCAGATACAGTATACTTTAAGGTGGTCATTTTTGCTGGTCCATTATGAGCCACCGAGAGCCCTCAGGTCATCAGGTCAGACCTACTATCTGTGGCCAGAGTTAGAACCAAACATGGTGAAGCAGCGTTTAGTTTTGATGCTCCTCACATGTGGAACAAACTCGAAGAAGGCATCAAGGCCGCTGAAACTCTCTGTTGCTTTAAATCCAGGTTTAAAACTCTCCTGTTTGCTGCTTCCTTTCAGGAGCCTACATTGTTCTGCAACTTTTATTTGTGTCATATTCTATTTTAGCCTGTTTTTGTTTCTCTCTAGTTTGCTTTTAAATTCTTGTTTTTGTCAAATAGATAGATAGATAGATAGATAGATAGATAGATAGATAGATAGATAGATAGATAGATAGATAGATACTTTATTTCAAACAAAAAAGTATAACAAAAACAAAACAAATGACAAATGCAATAAAGTAACAGTATACAGTTGTCAGGAATCTCTGAAAACACTCAGAAAATGATCATATATAAGTTCATTACCTCAATAAAGATTCAAGACACAAGAATATTCTTTTAAGAGTCTTTACTTGTATATATGGTATACAAGGAGCACCGAACCTGAATACAGGAAGTCAATGCTGAAGGCTGGCTTCAGCAAGCAGGCTTATATATGGGAGACAGTTGCAATACACAGACGGATTCAGGTGAATACATCACAGACAGAGTTTGTTAATCCGAAACCGGGTGTTATTGACCTTCTTAAAGAACAAAGGGGGCCCTGCTCCCTTTCTCGCTCCACAGGGGGCTCTTTGTGTCCTCTTGCTCTCCAGGGGACTTCCTGTACCTTTCCTGCAGAGCTGGCTTCCTGCATTCAGTCTTAGTTTTAATTCAGGGGAACATGCTTCTCCGGTACTTTTCCACACTTCTACACTTGTATCAGGCTTAGACATGAAAAATGATAACATGTGTTCGTATATTTTTCTGACAATTCCCTCCTGTTTTATCATTTTTATCATTGTTGTATTCACATGCAAACATCAGTACAATGTATCTTCTCATGATTTTCTACATTGTCATCATTGAGCATCACTTCCAAATCTAAACAGTGGTTCTGTCATCACAATCACCATCACTTCGTTGTCTCAAGGCAGTAAATTGTACAGGAACTTCCCTTTGGAGCGTGACAGATTGTAACATGAAAGTACTTATCATGGAATGACACACATGAATAGTACACAAGATAGAATCAATGCAACTGTTACTGGGGTTAACTACTTCAACAGAACTCGCCACCATTGACCAGAAAGGAACCAAGAGGACAGGTCCCAATTTTGTGGCACATCCTTCAAGCCATTCAAGTGTTGTTGCAATCCTCTCAGCCAATCGATTATGCCTCCTTTCTCTCAGTGAGGTCCTCCAAGGCCCAAAATACATCATTCATTCTGTGACTCAAATAGGCCACTCCAAATGAGGGGAATACTGTCATAGGCTGTCGTCTCCCTCTTGGTTCGTCAGGGGAAGTGATCCATATTACTCCTGCAGATACACCTGTCACACCAGCAGCAAGTAGCAGTGCCTTCATTTTTACTTCCACCTGAGAGAGTACCCCTCCGGGCCTCTGTCTTCACCAGGTTTGAGACGGCCGTGTCCTTAAAAGGACACGTCCCCCTTTGTAACTGGACTTACTCAGGGAAGCAGGTTAGTTCACTTGCAGGCACTTTTAGTCTCTTCACGTGTGTCAGGTGGATCCAGGATGGTCGTTCAGCGACCCTCACTGAGCCTCAATGCTGTTGGTGATGATTTTTCATGAAGATAAAGTCACCAGGCTGCAGTGGGTTGATCACTTCCTCTTGTGGAGTGGAGAGAGCTCTAACAGAATCAATGTATTAGTAGTGACAGACCCGGCAGTCCATAAGGGCAGTGAAAGGCACAGTCCCGTTTTCTTGTCTGGGATGGTATTAATTGTTTAGTTTCACTATCTTAAGAGCTTCAGGCCACGTAATGGCCTTGCCATGCGTGGTTTGTGCCAGCATTTGTCTGATTGTCTGCATAAATGATCTCTGGTATTCCAAAAGTTGGGAATATACTATTTTGCAACAACCTTACAGAAAAACCTTTGCATCTGCCTTAGCAGTAGGATGTATTTCTGTCCATTTTGTGAATGTGTCAATGAGAACAAGGCAGTGTTGGAGTTGACCCACTATAAAATCCATGCACCATTTGAGAAAAGGGTGCTTTTGGTAGTGGAAAACTCCTCTGTCTGGTTCTCATTGCACCTTGGTCATTATTTTGACTGCAAACTTTTTCATTTCTTTTAGAATTCCTGGACAGAAGAAGTGTTTTTCAGCTATCTTCTTAATCGTATTCCTCCTGTTGGCACGTGGCGGAGCCAGTGCCACCCAGCAGTACAGTGAGGGAGGGAGAACAATTTTGTCATTGGCAGTGCAGTAAAGTTTGTTGGCATTTAAGTATGTGTGGGGTGGCATAGTCACGTTTTTCAGCTCATACTAGCATGCAAATTTCCTTGTGGGCCCTGAAGTAGTGCGTACAGTGGAGCCGTGTGTTGTGAGAGGTTTGGCAACCACTGGCAGCAGTAGTTCAGGGTACCTAATAGTGCCTTTTTTGTTGTAAAGTTGCCACTTTTCACATGAATCTGCTACTTATTTTCATAAATCTGCAACTTTTTTTCTCATACATTTTATTTTGTCTTGTAAACATGTAGCTTTTCTCCTCATAAATTCACACATTTTCTCATCATGAATCTACAACTTTTTGTCTGTAGCAAAGGTAAGTTTTAAATGGTCTTTATTCTATCTGGTTCCAATGTTTTCCCATTGGCAATAACCTCAGGTTGACAAAACTGCAGTTTTTTTCTTGCTACATTTTAGTCCATGTTCACACAGGAAGTGCAGCAGGGCCAAAGAGTCCTGTTGACATTGTTCCTCAGTGGTGGAGGCAACCAAAATGTCATCCACATATAACATAATCTTTGAACCGGCTGGTGGGCTAAGTTTGGCCATTAGAGCAGTCATTTCCTGTGTGAAAATGGTCAGACTTTCACAATAACCTTGAGGTAATCTGGTGTATGCGTATCTTTTTTCCCTTAAACATAAATGCAAACTAAAACTGGCTTTCTTCGTGCTCAGGGATAGTAAAACATGCATTACTCAAATCTACCACAGAGAAAATGGGTGAATCGTGACCCAAAGGGTCATGACCACCTGTAAAGGCGTCATAAATAGTCCTGTGGATTGTGAGTATTGCAGTGTTGTAAGATGTGCCTAATGCAGGTGTTTAGAAAGGACAGCTCAGTGCGTGAACGTGAGTGAGTGCGTGCGCGCAGCCGAGGCACGCCCCGGGGTGTGTGGAATGGCCCCGACGAGTGAACGGTGTGTGTGATTTTGGTGCGGATGAGAGACAGAGAGCGAGGCGACTGGAGCAGGTAGAAATGGTTGCTAATAATATTGCAGTCTGTAAATAAAGCCCCAACGCTTCAGCAATACGGCCTGTGCCTCTGTGTACCACCATATCTCCTGCTTAACAAGAGTGAGGTTTTACTCGGGAGTTGACCCCGGAGGAGGAAAAGCGCCTCCAGCCCTGGAGAAGACAGATCTCCCCTGCGTCCCCCAACCACGGTTAGGAGACAAGAAGCAGGAACGGTTAACAGCACATTTTGCTAAGGAGTTTTCACCCAATCAGTTACATGATTTGCCTTCTCAACCATTTGTCCACAAGGAGCCCAAAAGTAATTGTCTGGTCCCCATAGGGAGTGTTAACATAATGCAAGGAGGTAACATCTTCGGGCAATTTCACCGACAGTGCAGCTGCTCCTTGCTCATTGAAAATCAAATTGTCCATCTGCACTGTGATGACATCTTTGTCATACAATTTGTCAGCCAAGGCACAATCAAAAAGTTCAAAACATCTGATATATTTCATAGTAACGTGCAGCGGCTGTTGACTTCCTAGTCCTTCAAGGATATGACCTGGCAGTACAGCAGCCATGAGGGCGGTGCTTTTTCACACGATGTCGTGACTGCTGCACTGTCTTCTTTTAAGTCATAGCCAAACAATGTGCCTCACCCTTGATCATTGGGTTTGTCATTGTTTGCCAGAAATGTCTGCTCTGTTCTTAAAACGGTATAAACATCTTTTAATTTACATAGAAAATCTTTTAGAAAGGATAAAACAAGTCATTATCAGTTATTGATAATTTTTATGTATTACGGTACCTATTTTTCTGAGTATTGATAATTATTTGCTAATTAATTCCCTTGATACCCCCTGTTTTGCTACATGGAGGCACACATGCAGCAAAGTTACAGATTATTTGCATGATTCTTCTGCTGAAAGGAAGTGTGCTAACATTTTTAATTTTAGATGAAATTTGCGGGTAGCCCAGTTCCCTCAAAAATAAGATTTTAATAGTCACAGCTTAACTAGTTTCCAGATTTCATTTAAGAAAAACAAAATAACCACCTGTGCATTTTTGATATGCTTCAGCATTGATAAATAAGATCAGTTTGTCCAGTTGAACACAAACTGGTTGAATTTGAATAAATGAATAAAAGTTGGGTCACACTTTCAGTCAACGGAAAGGTGGACGTTTTGCCGAATTAGAATTTGATTCAAATTTTTTCCTTGAATGCCTCATTTTATATATTCCTTGGTAAATTGTGGAGTGAATGTAGTTTACCCTGACCCAGCTTGGCCACCGCTGAATCAGGAAAAAACACATTCCTCATTACTGTCATATTCCTGAAATATGACGTATCATATATCACATATATCACATATCACACCATTATGTGGTGAGTAACATCAAATGCATACCCTCTGTTGGGGAAGAACATAACTGGGGTGTTAGATTGACCTTAAATAACCAAGTATAAGGTTATAATCTTCGCTGTGAGTGTTTGCTCATTATTAAATAAATGTTAATATTCACAATTAAGGAAATGCACTGAAAGAATGGACACCTAATGCCTCATTGCTGCTTTAAGTATTTGGAAACATTTAAGACGGCTGCCTGCATTTGTGCCTTCTTCCTGGCACTCTTAGCCAAAAATATAATTTATTTATTGTTGGTTTTCTGTTTGTTTGGTTTTTAAAGCTACAGCTTCAAATCTTACGTGTGCAGCGGATGATAAAATAAGGCAGCGAAATGAGGGTTTTAAGTAGGTTTATTATCATACCGCCGTCACGGGGCTTGCTCCATAAGCGAGCCCGGAGAGGCTCTCCAGCAAAGTGTGCAGATGAGCAGTAGCAGAGAATGAGAGAGAGATTTACAGAATAGCGCAGCATATATACCCAACTACAGACAATACATGAAAGGCATTCACAGCAGTAGGTATGGGCATTTGCATTTGAGAGACACACATAACAATAAGGAGACTGCAAGAGGTTACAAGGCACATCTACATATTGTCATCAGTGTCTAGACACAGTAAGGACAGGATGCATGAACACAATGCATGAATGGCACATTAACATCACAGTAGTGAAACAATGCATGAATGGCACATTAACATCACAGTAGTGAAACGGAAAAAGCCAGAAAGAGCGGGCTGTCTGTAGACATTAATACACACATTGCCATGCCTGTCCCAGTCTGTTGTCGGGGTTATCCCAAACCGCCACACGTGGATCTTTATTTTTCTTTTGGTTACACATGCTCTGCTTTCATTTCTTTTTCCATTTCCATCAGAAATATTTTCTACACTTGCTAAACCCACCGTTCTTCTTCTCTTCCCCTACATACTTTTTTCCATCAGAAACACTCACTCAATTTGTTTCCATCCACTATCCATCTGCACCTCTCCCTGGACTAGCTGATGAAACATCTCACATCTCTAATCTCTTTCAGTATTAAAACTTCCTTCATTCATCTGGTCTCCATTCTCTTTAGCCTTCATCAACATTCTGTTACCACCTGCTTGTCTTATTCATGATTCACTGTCCCATCGTTCACTACTGACTGCTGTCCACAGCAAATGCTCCGTGCAAGATCCTAAACATAAAAGTGATTGGTTTCCTTCTGGAAAGTCAGCTTTATACCAAACCAACATGGCTCAATTCAAAATTCTGTTTTGTGGCAAAACTCATCTCTTGATTTCTACCCTGGCATTGGGTGTTTTCCCATTACTGACCTTTTGAATTTTGTTTTGGAATTAAATAATGCCTCTGGGTCTGAACACCTGCCTTTCTTGTAACAGATAACTCCATATGAGCTAGCACCATGCCTACAAAACTATAACCTGGTGAGAAGAGTCCTTAATTTTCTCACTACCTTCAGGCTCCCCCTTAGCCGTTTGTGACGGCCCATGTTTAATCACCATCAGGGGGGCCATTATTGTGGGTGTTGATTGCATAGCCAGATCCCCCTGGTTGGGGGAAGGGGGGCTGTGTTCACATTCTGCAAACATTCCTCTGTCCTGCATTTGTTTGACCCATCTGGCAAATCTCTTCCTTCCTTTCTTTTGATCTATGACTGGGACCTTTGTCTGATAATCCATAGCCTCTGGGAGATCATATGCACAGCCACATTAATTGTCAATCTCTTTTAAACCTCTGTGCTCTAAATCGCACGTTGTCACACGTCAGTCATTCCCATAAAGTGCACTGTCATGCTTCAGTCAAAGAAAAAGGTCAGTTACAGTACTTCAAAACCTGCTCCTTCAGCCTCTGCTTTCACATTTACTGTTCATGCTTCTATTTTTTTTTACAAAGCAAGCCTGTCGCTCGCCTCTCTGATCATTCTGAAATCTTCTACCTCTACTTGGTATCCTGCCTCCAAATCTACCTCTTTGGCCAAACCTGCAATCACGGGCCCAGTGACCAGGCTTGCCACAGTTAAAACAAACATCCCAATCTCCATCATTCACTTGCATTGACCTGCTTGTCTTGGGTCTAACCCCACAGAGTTATTGAAAAAATAAAAGCCCAAAACCTTGTAAAAGTACCCATATTTAGACCACTTTCTTCACAGATCAACCACACACACACAAACAGAGAACAGAGGAGTTTTGTTCTCTCTACACTGCCGCTGCCTCTATCTAAGGCTCACACACAAAGAATAGAAAAAATAACTGTTTCTCATTGTCCATTTTAATGTTATCCGGTTCTGTTGCCATTTAATCTGTCTGTCGTTAAATATTATGGTCTAATTATTATGATTTTGTTTACTTCCTCCTTTTTCCAACCTCTTGGGCTTCTTTTAATAATTTGCTGTATGGACCCTCCTTAGGATCGCGGCATTGATAAGTTGGGGGAGCATTATCTTTTTCATTTAATAATGGTTCGATGCTCGGTTGGTTTTGATATTTATCTCTTTTTGTTGTAAGTTTTTCCGTCGACATCAGACTGCGCATTCATCCACATCCGGTGTGGGTTTAAGGGAATAATCTTTTCCCCATTTGTTTAAATATTTTTCAGGATCCTTTAGCTGATCTTTTTCTTTTAACTGGTTATTGTAATTTTTTACCGTTCGACGCGCAGTTTCCTCTTTTTTCTTTTGCTTATTTTTTGCTTTATTCGTTTTTTCTGTACAGTTACCCATTTTTTTTTCTATAGTCAGGAAGGTTGTCAGTCCACCCACTGCAATGCTATTACTGCCCAATAGGTGCGCTCACCTGTCGCTGGAACTAGATGCTCACGCAGCTTTTAAAATGTGTTTCGCTCACGCTTTTTTCCTTTTTTTTATTATTTTTTTTAGAATGCGCTCACCTTTCGCTCAAACTAGATGCTCACGTAACCTGTATTAGGACTCCTGTAATTTCTTACAGGATCATTACCTGGTATGATCAGATAGGAAAAATATATAGGATGCCGCCTTATATTACCATTACTTAGCTAAAGCTTGACCTATCAGTCACTACACAGCACCTTTTACTTTTATTACTCTTTTGAAACCTGACTCTTCGGCCGGAAAACAACACAATCGGGACTTTAACCCGAACAAACCTTTTTTTTTTTTCCCCTCGTTTCAACTACTCGTCCACACGCTTCGTCCGCGCGCTTCACTCTCTTATTGCGTTAGTCACTCGTAGTTGGGTTTAGGAGGATCTTGTAACATATTTAGGAGCACATCCTATTTCACTTTAGTAATATGTTGGAGCGGGCTTATTTCATATTAGTAATATTTTTAAGAGCGCATCCAATTTCTTATATTGAAGCGGCTTATTTTTATTAGTAATATATTTAGGAGCGCATCCCATTGTTACATTAGTGACATATTGGAGCGGCCTATTTCATATTAGTAATATTTTTAGGAGTGCATCCAATTTCTCATATTGAAGCGGCCTATTTCATTAGTAATATATTTAGGAGCGCATCCCATTGTTACATTAGTGACATATTGGAGCGGCCTTATTTTATGTTACTCACTCAAGGCTGGATTTGGGAGGATCTTCTAACGCATGTAGTATATACTATTGCAGCGGCATGAAAAAATATAAGCAGCGATGCTGTGGTTTTCAGCAGGTTTTATTAATCATACCGCCGTCACGAGCTCTGCTCTCGGCGCCGTGCATGCGCGCCGGGAGCGAGCTCAGCGGCTCTCGGAGAAGGAGGACACAAAGTCTGTGTCCAGCAGCAGCAGTTGCAGAAGTGAGATTGAGAGGGTTTGCGTTACAGAGTTGCAGCATATATACCCAACTACAACAATACATCAAAGAGCAGATTCACAGCAGTTGGTACGATCAAAGGGACTGCAGAACAGGCATGAGATATTGCTCCAGGTGTAGGACAAAGAGGTTACAAGGCACATCTACATATTGATCTCAGCCTCTAGGTCACAGTAAGGACAGGACGCATGAACACTATACATGAATGGCACATTACATCACAATACATGAATGGCACATTGCATCACGATACATGAATGGCACATTACATCACAATACATGAATGGCACATTACATCTCAGTGGTGCAGCGGGAAAAACCAAGAGAAGAGAGCTGACTGTCCTGTGTGTTGTGGGGGGGGGTTGAATCAACCCGCCACACTATATCCTTTTTCTTTAATAATAAAAAGACGTCACTTACTTTATGACCCTACTAGTGAGGATGACCATCACTTAGGCAGAGTCAGGAGCCAGTCTTCTCCCCAGCGTTCCCTGAAGTTGGGTTTTCCAAAAACTGACCAAAACTGACCATTGGTCAGACCATGCATGGGTTTGAAGACCGGGGAAGGCTTGGTTGTCCTGGCCCGCCTAGGGTATTGGTCATCCGGGTCACGGCACCACGTATGTCAGGAATCTCTGAAAACACTCAGAAAATGATTGTATATAAGTTCATTACCTCAATAAAGATTCAAGACACAAGAATATTCTTTTAAGAGTCTTTACTTGTATATATGGTATACAAGGAGCACCGAACCTGAATACAGGAAGTCAATGCTGAAGGCTGGCTTCAGCAAGCAGGCTTATATATGAGAGACAGTTGCAATACACAGACGGATTCAGCTGAATACATCACAGACAAAGTTTGTTAATCCGGAACCGGGTGTTATTGACCTTCTTAAAGAACAAAGGGGGCCCTGCTCCCTTTCTTGCTCCGCAGGGGGCTCTTTGTGTCCTCTTTGTGTCCTCTTGCTCTCCAGGGGGCTTCCTGTACCTTTCCTGCAGAGCTGGCTTCCTGCATTCAGTCTTAGTGTTAATTCAGGGGTACATGCTTCTCCGGTACTTTTCCACACTTCTACACTTGTATCAGGCTTAGACATGAAAAATGATAACATGTGTTCGTATATTTTTCTGACAACAGTGTTCGAAAGGGAGAAGGAAGAAGTGAACACTTATTAATTCCATCTCCTCTTTTCCATAAATACACCCATATGAATTATATACAAACTAGAAAAGCACTCGGAGAGTGCAGACCTCCACTAAGCACCACAATTCCCCCCATACAGTGTTTGTGTGTACATTTTAAGATTCCTTGACCACGAAAACATATGACAAGCAATTGGATTGACAATGATAGGATTAGTGGTTCAGTAGTTATTCACGAAAATGGCATTTTCCATAATGGCGGTTTTCTTCTGGAAGGTGATCCGGATCACCACCAAAACATAATCTTCTGTAGGATACCCCATTTCTGACAATCTGTGAAAATTTCATGAAAATTGAGTGAAATTTGTGAAAAGTTTTTGAGTTATCTTGATAACAAACAAACAAACAGACAAACAAACAAACAAACAGACAAACAGACAGACAAACCAATGCTGATGATCACATAACCTCCTTGGCGGAGGTAATTACCACATTTAAGACCCCAAGTAAACAATTAACTGAATTTTGTACATATCAACATTAACACCCATCCATCCTAGGATAATTGATGTCCATACATCAAAACCAGCCTCAAACAGCACAGATATGCACAGTGCTGTCCCACCCACCATTCCATAGTGTCCCAGAGTGAGCATAGTGAATCGTACATATAAATACTACCCTTCTAACATATATCCTTTCAGCAAATAATGTTTGTACCTCTTTTTGAATTGATTTCTGTTTGTACATAGTTTCAGTTCCAGCTCCAGACTGTTCCACAAATCCACCCCACAGACAGATATGCACAGACTTTTCTTGGTTGTTCGTATCTTGGGTTTTGTAAAGTTTAAGTCTCCTCTCAAATTATGATCATTGTCTCTTTTTTAAATATTTTTTGTATATTAGTTGGGAGTTGATTATTAATTGCCCTGTACATTACTTGTGCTGTCTTAAATTTAACTAAATCGATGAACTTTATGACATGTGACTTTAAAAACAACGATTTGGTACGGTCTCTATATCCTACATTATTTATTATCCTTATAGCTCTTTTTTGTAATGTGCATATTGACTGTAGGTTGGTCTTGTAGGTGTTTCCCCAGACTTCTACACAGTAGTTAAGATAAGGTAGAAACAGTGAATTGCACAGTAAGACCAATGATTTATAGTCCAAGATGTGTCTTGTCTTCCCCAGTATGCCTATACATTTTGCAAACTTGGCCCGGATGTGACTGATGTGAGGTTTCCAGCAGATTTTATTGTCTAGCGTCACCCCCAGAAACTTATTTTCCTGTACTGTTTCTATTCTGGTATCATCTATCGTTACAATTATTTCATGATTTATTTTATAATTTCCAAACAACATAATCTTTGGGGGGGTTTAGATTTAGAGATAATTTATTTTTGTTGAACCACTGTGTTAACTTTTTCATTTCAGTTGTGACCACCTCTAAAACCTGCTGCAAATTCTCACCAGTGCAAAGGATATTTGTGTCATCCGCAAACAAAATAAATTTCAGAATTTTTGATACTTGGCATATGTCATTTACATACAAAATAAAGAGTTTGGGTCCCAAAACTGACCCCTGGGGCACACCACAAGTGATGTCCATGAAGGGTGATTTGTGCTCACCAATTTGTACAAATTGTTGTCTGTTACTTAAATAACTTTCCACCCAACTCAGTCCAACCCCTCTTATCCCATACCTTTCCAGTTTCCTTAGTAGTATTCTGTGGTCAATGGTGTCAAAAGCTTTCTTTAAATCTATAAATACTCCTACAGCAAACTTTGTTTTTATCTATACAACAAATTTCTTCAATAAGTAATATGGACATATGTTTACTAGATGTTGTTTTTTCTTGCCTTCTGATTGTTGCTCTGAGTGTTGCTATCCCTATGCTGTTGCAATCCTGGAATTTCCCCATTGTGGGACTAATAAAGGCTTATCTTATCTTATCTTATCTTAATCAGTGCCAAAGATGTAGATTTATCTGCTCTAAAACCATACTGGCTGTCTGTAAGGAGGTTGTGTTTTTCAGTGAAATCATCCAGTCTCTTAGTGAAGATTTTTTCAAGTATTTTGGAGAATTGTGAGAGTAAAGAGACTGGTCTGTAATTTGTGAAGCGATGACTGCCTCCTGTTTTGTATAGAGGTATTACTTTTGCTATTTTCATTTTGTTTGGAAATTTACCAGTTTGAAATGACAAGTTACAGATGTGGGTGAGTGGCTTAACAATTCCTTCAATTACTTTTTTCACTATTGTCATGTCAATTTCATTCCAGTCCGTTGATTTTTTGTTCTTAAATTTACTCACAGTCTCGATAATTTCCTTTTCAGTAACTGCACCCAAAAAGATTGTGTTTGGATTTCTATCTTCTATTTCATTTACAGAACCACTGTTGTTTGTTTCTGGTGTCACTATTGATTTTGCTAATTCAGGACCAACGTTTACAAAAAATTTATTGAAACCACTGACCACATCCTCCATATTATTCATCAAATTGCCATGTTCAATAAAATATTCTGTGTAATTAGCATTCTTATGTCGATTACTAACAATCCCATTGAGTACTTGCCATATTCCTCTTAAGTTATTTTTATTATCCTCTAATATTCTGTTGTAATATTCTTTCTTACAGGTCCTCATTATATTAGTAAGCTTATTTTTATATCTTTTATATTTGATCTCAGCCTCCACCTTTCTGCACTTAATGAATTGTTTATATAATGTATTCTTCTTTTTACATCCATTTATTAACCCCTTGGTGACCCAAGGAATATTTTTTCTTTTGTTGTCTGTCACTGTATTGTTTTATAGGACAGTTTTTATTGTACAATGATTGAAATATTTGTAAAAATTTATCATATGCTTTATTTATATCATTTTCATCATAAACTATCTTCCAGTCTTGTATTAATAATTCCTTTGTCAGTAAATACATAGATTCTTCAGTTCTTATTATTTTATATTTAATATTTTTGGTATACTTTTTCTTCCTATAATCACATTGACAGACAACAAAAATCGGCAGGTGGTCACTGATATCATTCAATAAAAGCCCACTCCTGATATTATTTTCCATAATGTTTGTGAATATGTTATCTATTAGTGTGGCACTGTGTGACGTGATCCTGCTAGGTCTGGTAATTGTTGGATGTAAGTCCATACTGTACATTGTGTTGATAAATTCTTCTGTCAAACTATGTTGTTTTGAGTTCATCAGATCTATATTGAAATCCCCACAACATAACTTTATGAGTTTGCTTTGCAGACATTTTTCCATCCAGTCCTTAAATAAGTCAATGTTTGATCCAGGTGTTCTATATCCACAGCTCACTACTATATTCTTCACATTGTCCAGACAGATTTCTATTGTAATACATTCAAATAAATCATTCACAGTTACTGACAGATTTTCAACAACCTTGTATTTCAAGCTCTGGTCAACATAAATTGCAACTCCTCCTCCTTTTTTCACTTTTCTATTTATATAATTTAATTCATAGCCATCCATGGTAAAATCCACTCCTTTCTCTTCACTGAGCCACGTCTCTGATATTGCCACAATATTGAATGGCTCTTTAGTTAGTTAGTTAATTCCCTTCACACCATGTTGGTGTATGGGGCGGCGCCTATCTCCGTTTCTCTGACCCTAGGCCACACAGCTACTGTAAGTAGTGAAAGCTACAGCGGGGGGTCAGTCCTCTGGTAGCTCTGTGTGTAACTTTACTTTCCCCATTCCATTATGCGGAGCACCACGCTAGAAGGCAAAAAGCACCATTTTTATATGGTCTTTGGTATGACCCGGCCAGGATTTGAACCCCTGCCTCCCAGGTGTGGGGCGGATGCTCTACCAACTGAGCCACCACTCCGGATGAATGGCTCTTTAAACTGATGTAAATAATCTTTAATGTTATTAAAGTTTGCATAGAGACTTCTGCTGTTGAAGTGGATCATAGAAATATTGAAATCAGATGTGACCATTATGTGACCATTGTGTTAAACTGTTCATCTGTGTAGTAACTACAGTCATTATTGATGGAGCTAAATAAATTATTATCAGGGTCTATGTTATATTCTACGTCCTGTGGGTTGTGATCCATATATTCAAAAACTTTCAGTTCCTGTTGTTCCTGTTTGTTGATCTTTTGTTTCATGTTGTTAAATGTCTTGTAGCAGATGAGTAGAATCCTTCAGTGTCCTACAATTGTCTTTTGTTGCTGTGACTCCAGTTCATAATATTCACTGATATTTGTCCAGTTCCATAATATTGCGGATGTTAATGACCTTGGCTTCTTCAGGTGATCCGTTTAATTTGATGTATATTTTACAGTTTGATGTCCAGCTGTTTTGAATCTTTTTCTGCTTTCTCAGGTATCTTGCTTTTCTGGCTATTTCTGCGTTTTCTTTTGTGAGGTGCTCGTTTGTAAATGTCCGTTTCTTTCAGTTTCCTACCTTGTTTCATCAGCGCAGTCTTGTGTTTTTTATTCACAAACCTCATGATCACAGCCGGTTTGTCGCCGTTTTTCCTGGGCAGAGGGTGGCAGGCCTCAAAGATGTTACAGTCCAGCTGGATTCCTTTGGACTGCAGGAAGGCCGCCACTTGTTGCTCCGTGGATTCGTCTTCCAGCTCACCAAGCCTCCCTCTGCTGTCTGCGGCCACCGCCCGTGCGTATGATCGGGGTTTAATGTGGAGCCCCGTGATGATCATGTTGTTCACCCGAGTGTTCTACTCCAGTTCTGAGACTCTGCTCTCCAGCCTCTTGTCCTTCTCAGCGTTCTGGATCTGCAGTGCTTTCACCTCCTCGACCAGGTCCAGGATGTTTTTTTGCTGCAGCTTAACAGCAGAAATCTCTTCAGCCAAGAAGTCCAGCGCTCTTTTAATGTCGTCCACCTCCTCAGTCTGCTGAGCTTTCGTGGGACCCATGATCCCGGCCGATGTTCGTTGATTGTGATCGTAGGAAAAAAAAAAACACGTGGGAGAAATCCCTTTGTTCTCCCTGAGCGTGAGGGGACTGATTGCTTCACCAGCAACTACAATATTAAGTTATGAGACTGACAATGTCTCTTTTTTTTTTTCGCACTTGCAGGTTCACTCTCCAGTGGTAGTTCAATTCAATTCAATTCAATTCAACTTTATTTATATAGCGCCATTTCACAACAGTCATCTCATAGCACTATCAACTGTAGGGGGAACCCCCACAGTTGCAGAAAGACCCCAGCAATCAGGCGATCCCCTGTGAGCAAGCACTTGGCAATGGTGGAGAGGAAAAACTCCCTTTTAACAGGAAGAAACCTCCAGCAGAACCAGGCTCAGGGAGGGGCAGTCATCTGCTGCGACTGGCTGGGGGGTGAGGGGACAGAGAACATGAAAAGAACAGACATGTAGAGAGCAAACAGCACGATGGGGACTCAATCTATGGGAGAGAACAAACAGATGTTAATGACCAGCAAAAAAAATATTTCATTGAGAGTGAGGAAAGGAGTGAGGCCCAGTGCATTATTGGAGGTCCCCCGGCTGACTAAACCTATTAGCAGCATAACTAAGGGAGGGTTCAGAAACACATGATCCCTCCCTAATTGTAGGCTATATCAAAAAGGTAGGTTTTAGCCCTATTCTTAAAAACAGAGATCGAGTCTGACTCCCGAATCCAGACTGGCAGCTGATTCCACAGGAGAGGAGCTTGATAACTGAAGGCTCTGCCTCCCATTGTACTTTTGGAAATTCTAGGTATTACAAGTAATCCTGCATTTTGGGAGCGTAGTGCTTTGTTAGGATGATACGGTAGTATCAGATCTTTTAGATAAAAAGGAGCCTGATTGTTTATAGCTTTGTAAGTAAGAATACAAAGCAACAGCTCAAAACGCCAGCTCTAAACTGAGTTTTAACCACCTGCGCGCCGTTGTTCCGCGGGCGGGCAAGTCTCTGTGTCCTAGGGTGCACGAGGGTGCACTCGTGCATCCTAGTGCGCTCTCGGACGCATGATCCTCATGGTGGTGATGTAGTTGGTGTTGGCGTCCAAGTGCCACTGAAAAAAAAAGCTGCAGACACAGCCGCGAACAGATTAGTTCATCTGATTGACCTCTCATTCGACTAATAAGAGCCTTGAATTATGTTTCTGAAACCTTGAAGAACCAATGAATGAAAACCTAGGAAGGAGGACCCGCCTACTGTGAATGCAGGAGCCAACTGAAGCACAGAAGTTTGGGCTGGGTGAAGAGAGACTTACTGTTGCAGCAAATGAAAAAAAGGACGCTGGACGAACCTGCTACAGACCCAGCAGCATGGAGACCACCCACAAGTGGGACCTGCACTCATTCCAGCAGAATAGACGTTTAGGATTCTCTTCCGTCATCATAGACCGACGGAGGCCGACGACAAAGGTCGTAAATCATTCACCAAAACCGCAATATTGGAATTATGTTTTGACCGGGATCCACGAGCGGACCAGCGTCACGTTCGTCTGACAATGAGGAAGAGAAGTTCGCCAGGACTCTGCTGCTGTGAAGAGGTAAGGTGTTATAAGCTAAATTATTTCTCCCTGAAAACTGTAATCCAAAAATGACTTTTGACCGATCTGTAAATTACAACTGTACGGCGCACGAAGTACGAAGTGCGTGCGCCACGATAAACGGTTCATTTGCCATGTTCGGACTGTGAACGCCCCCCCCCCCGCTGCAGAAGAGGAGCGGGGGGGGCGTTCACGGTCCGAATGCCCCCCAGTCCGCGGGGGGAAGCTCCGCTGACTGCGCAGCGGTCGCCACATAGCCATATGAGTCTATTCCATCATGTAGCGATGGCCGTCCTCTGTAGCGAGGGGGGGGGACAAACCCCCCCACACACACACACAGTAGCGAGGGGGGGAAGCCGCTGTGACAGCGTTGCTGTGGAAACATGCAACGAGTGTAATCCGTCATGTAGTGAGGGCCGAACTCCGTCCTTTGTAGTGGGGGGGACAACCCCCCCCCCACACACACACAGACACAGCCCTGAATGTGACCTTTCATTAGAGCCCAAAATGAAGCCTCTACATTGAATTATACAAAAGTTACAGACGTTTTTCCAAACTGTGCCATTTGGCACAATTTGGCACAGTTCCAAAATGCCTGGGAACAACCTGAGAACAAAGCTGTGTAATATATTCATTTTTTGTGGTATTGTTACAAAATTTTGACCTCAGCTGGATAACACTTGGTTCTACATTTCTGTTGCATTTTCCAGCCGGATCGGACAGCTGTGTGTTATTTGCAAGCATTTGTATCCAAAAAAACACCGTGGCCAAATTTATTTTCTTCAAGTTCAGTATGTTTAGATGACTGTAACTCAGTGGCCAGAGCACTTAGAGAGATTATCTTTTTTTTGCCAAAAAATTCAAAGTGTTTTCTTTTAAATGAGGCCAACCCCATGAAGATGCTGCAAAGGGTTGAAGAACAGCTTTTGATTTACTTTGGGCATGTTATTTTTGGGCGTTTTTAGGAAAATTGCCCGGAGTGCAAGGGGTTAAAGCAAGAAACGAACCGGGAGCCTTTACCTGTGCGTCCTAATCAATACATGTTTTAAATTTAAGGGAGGGTCTGAGGCTCCCTGTTAAGAGCAGTTTGAGGCTCTTTAAAGCGATTGACAAAACCGAAGGTTATTTGGATTAGTCAGAACATTGTCCACATTTTTTTTTACGTATAAAAAATAAATAAAAGGAGGTTGGAGGCCTTCTAATGCGCAGATTCCTCTTGCATACAGAGTAGATGTTTGCAATGTGGAGAGCTAATCTCATCATTCCACCTTCTATTGATTGACAAAAAATAGATAAATAAGAACCCAGTATTAAAAGACACCTTTTGTGCTGCTATGACTAAATATTTTGTTTAATTTTTATGTATTCCTGCATAAAAACTAAAGCTCCAACATGTGTTTGCCACTCAAAACACACGTGGCCGCTTGTGTAACTATGGCAACTGTCCTGTAACTGCTAAGAGTTCTGTTCCAATGCTTTCCCTCTATTGTTAAACCTCTGGACATCGGCACGTCTTTGACAATTTTAAGCTGGTTCTGTACAAGTAATATAATTTTGATACTGTGGCCGCACATGTCCAAAACATAATGTGCAGCATCTTTGATAAGAACAAAGGGCAGAGTTTCCTTGGAGATAACAGGAAGCTGTGAAATGTGATCTTTTGTATGTCAGAGACGGCTTGGAGGATCCTTTGTGTGCCAGAGGCTGTGAGGGGGGTGTTTAAGGATTAAGGAAGTGCATGCAGTGTGATCTTTGATGTGAATGCACTGTGACCTTTTGATATGTAGAAGGACCTGAGTATTTAAGTGAAGAGTTCTGTGTGAGATGTCCTCTTTCCTACTATGCTCATGTGAGAGAATGTGTAATAAACTGCCTGAGACAAACTTGCCTCATCCTTTACACACTCTACACTGGTGACCCAAGACGAAGCATGCAACACGAAGAGAATTCCCCGGAGCCAGCCTCATTGGGAGCCCCCAGCCAAGCGTATGCCGTGACAATCCAGCTACCAGATTTTTGGCAGCACAATCCGCGCTCCTGGTTCCACCTGGTTGAGGCGCAGTTCGTCCTCCGGGGAATATCAGTGGATGACACAAAATTCTACCATGTGGTCGCAAAGCTCGACACCCACACGGCTCAGCATGTGGAGAGCCTGCTGGAGCAGCCACCAGCCAGCGACAAATACGACTCGTTGAAGGCCGCACTTATCCAGCCCTACACACTCTCGGTTGAGGAGAGAGCAGAGAGACTCCTGGTGCGGACCAGGTTGGGAGATTGCACAGCTATTGACCTGATGGAGAGGATGCTGAGATTGAAGGGCTCGGACAACGACCACTTCATCTTTATCCACCTTTTCCTCCGGAACCTTCCGTCAGCAACGAGAGCGGCCCTGGCCAGTTCGCCGATGCTGGCCAAGCGGGACTACCGTTCTCTGGCCCGGGAGGCACACCGGATCATCATGGCCAGCAGAGAGCTCGCGACCACGGCGGCGGCGACGGAGCTGAACCACTGACGACGGCGGCGGCGGGGGCCAAGGAACGCGGAGGAGACACCCTTTGTTTCTACCACCGCCGCTTTGAAGAGAGGGCACGCAAATGTATACCACTGTGCCATTTCAAGCGCTCTGGAAACGCCAAGACCGGGGGTCGGTAGCAGCTGCGGCCCTCGGGGAGGAGAACAAGCTGCTCTACTTGACGGACGCACGCTCGGGGAGGCATTTCCTTGTGGACGCCGGCGCCCGGTTGAGTTTCATCATGCCGTCCTACGCCGACCGGCTGGCAGGATCCAGCGGCCCCGAGATGGTAGCAGCAAACGGCTCGGAGATTAAGACCTTTGGTGAGAAGACTCTACTTCTGTCGCTACACGGCCGTACATTTGAGTGGACTTTTGTCATAGCAGCATTGAATTTCAATATATTGGGGGCTGATTTTTTGTGCTCACATGGTTTGTTGGTTGATGTCGCTAACAGGCGCCTGGTTAATGCACTGTCTTTTGATTCTATTCCCTGTACAGCTCGAGCGTCCCGGCCAACAGCACAAGCCAATGTCACAACTGCAAGCGGTAAGTTCCACACACTGCTCACTCAGTTCCCAGCAGTCACAGTCCCGACATTTTCGGCAGCCGTCACTAAACACGGGGTGGAACATTTTATTACCACCACTGGGCCGCCCGTTTTTGCAAAACCTCGGCGCTTGGACACAGCTAAACTGGCCATAGCACACGAGGAGTTCGCCAACCTGGAGAGGTTGGGCATCATCAGGCGTTCAAACAGCCCATGGGCTTCCCCGCTACACATGGTCCCTAAAGCCGACGGTTCGTTGTGACCTTGCGGGGATTTCTGCAGGTTGAACAACGCCACAGCGCACAACCGCTACCCAATTCCTCACATCCAAGATTTTTCCATTCATTTGGCAGGAGCGCGCGTTTTTTCTAAAATAGACTTGGTCCGCGGTTACCACCAAGTCCCAGTGCGCGCTGATGACATACCCAAAACAGCGGTGATAACGCCGTTTGGTCTATTCAAGTTTTTGCGCATGCCATTCGGGCTTAAAGGGGCTGCACAGACGTTCTAACGCATGATGGATGCGGTGCTGCGCGATCTCCCTTTCGTATTCGTCTACCTGGACGATATTTTGGTAGCCAGCGAGTCCGAAGACGAACACGAAACCCACCTCACGGCGGTTTTCCGGAGATTGGGAGAGCACGTTTTAATAATCAATCCAGCAAAGTGTCAGTTCGGGGTAACGCAGATTGATTTTTTGGGGCACCGCGTCTCTCCCGAAGGAGCGGTTCCGCTGCCTGACAAAGTGCGCGCGGTAGCAGATTTTCCCCGACCACAAACGGTCAGGGCATTACAGGAGTTTTTGGGGATGGTGAATTTTTATAACCATTTCCTCCCCCGCGCAGCGCAGCTCATGCAACCACTGTACACCTCGCTCAAAAAACAGAAACCCACGAATAAGATCAAATGGTCCCCGGAGCGAGAGCGGGCATTCTCTTAGGGGTGGCAGTTTCTCAGGAGGTAGAGCAGGTCGTCTAATAACCCGATGGTTGGCTGTTCGAATCCCGCTCTCCCCAGATATCCTGCCGTTATGTCCCTGGGCAAGACACTTCACCCGCATTGCCTCCAGTGCCCATAGCACTGGGTATGAATGTGTATAAATGTTTAAATGCTCGCTGGTGGCCGGAGAGGCCGTTGGCGCAGATTGGCAGCCACGTTTCCGTCAGCCTGCCCCAGGGCAGCTGTGGCTACAGTAGTAGCTTGCCACTACCATTGTCTGTCTGGAGTGAATGAATAATGTATCTACTTGTAAAGCGTCTTTGAGTGTCTATGATAAAGCGCTATATAAATCTGATGCATTATTATTATTATTATTTGTTCTCGGAAGTCAAGGCAGCCCTGGCAAACTCTACATTGTTGGCACATCCAGACCCAACGGCCCGCATAGCGCTCACTACTGACGCGTCAGATGTGGCTATAGGGGCGGTCATGGAGCAGCGTGTGGCTGGGGCTTGGCAGCCGCTCGCCTTTTTCAGCAGGACTTTGCGCGATAGTGAACGTAAATACAACGCGTTTGACAGGGAGTTGCTGGCTCTCCACTTGGGCATTCGCCACTTCCAGTTCTGGCTGGAGGGGCGCTGTTTCACCACGTTCGTTGACCACAAGCCACTAACATTCGCGATGGCCAAGGTTTCAGAACCGTGGTCGGGCTGGCAGCAGAGACAGCTGGCCGCGATCTCAGAGTTTACTACCGATATTCAGCATGTCTCGGGTAAACTGAATGTACTGAATGTAGTGGCAGACGGCCTCTCACGCGCCGTGGCGGCCCCAGTCTGTGTGGGGATAGATTACGCAGCCATGGTCGCGGAGCAGGTTAGTGACGCAGATGTGCGCGCGCTCCAGTCTGGACCAACAGGGTTAAGGCTGGAGAGCAGGGTGCTGCAAGACGGTATGCCCCCCATAATCTGCGATGTCTCCACTGGGCGACCGCGTCCCGTGGTACCGGCCGCATGGCGCCGCCGCGTTTTTGACTCGGTTCATTCTTTAGCGCACCCGGGAGTGTGCGCATCAATCAAGATGGTAGGAGAGAAATTCGTGTGGCCGAGTCTTTGCAAACAGGTGAAAGAGTGGGCAGCAGCCTGCATGGCGTGCCAACAAGCCAAAGTACACAGACACACGAGGGCTCCCTTGGAGCCGTTTCACATCCCGGCTAAGAGGTTCGATCATGTTCATGTGAACCTTGTGGGCCCCCTCCCGCCATCACAGGGGTGCACACACCTTCTGACAATGGTGGACCGCACCACGCGGTGGCCGGAGATGGTTCCACTGGCGTCAACCACAGCTGAGGAGGTAGCGCGCGCATTTTTAACAGCATGGGTGGCGCGTTTTGGAGTCCCGTTGGACATTACGTCCGACAGAGGCCCTCAATTTGTTTCCGAACTTTGGTCAGCAATGGCCCGCAGCCTGGGTGTCACAATTCACCACACAACCGCGTACAATCCACAGGCTAATGGGTTATGCAAACGTTTTCATAGGTCATTGAAAGCGGCTCTCAGGGCATCACTGACGGATGCAAATTGGGTTATGGCAAGATGGCGCCCACAGTGGTCGCCATGGTGCTTTGCTGCGCCCTTTGTTTTTTTTGTTTGTCAATTGTGTGTCTGCCTGCTCTTATACCCGTGAAGAGCTTTTAAATATCAGGACTTTCACTCCCACGGACCTACTCCCAGTCTTTTTAGCTCCTGCCGCCGATCTGGTTCATTGCTTGGCTCGAAAAGTGAGACGGCGAAAGAGAGGAAGACGAGCGGGCGCTCTCGTCCGGCTCCGCAGAAGAGGCACGCGCACGGCTTTGCCTGGCATATTTCTGTTCAATGCCAATTCTCTCTCTAACATGGTAGATGAACTGAGACTGCTGATGCGTTTTAAGGACCTCTCTTCCTCGGCTGCCCTCTGTTTTACTGAGACCTGGCTCAGGGAAAATACACCAGACAGCACGCTGCGCCTCGAGGGTTTTCAGCTGTTTCGTGCTGATCGTGACACAGAGCTCTCCGGTAAATCCTCAGGAGGAGGAGTCTGCTTTTACATTAACAGCAGCTGGTGCTCTGATGTAACGGTAATTTCCAAACACTGTTCTCCCGCCCTGGAATTTCTTTTTATTAACTGCAAGCCATTTTATTCCCCGCGGGAGTTTGCTTCATTCATCCTCGTCGCTGTGTACGTCCCTCCCGACGCGGACACGCGCGAAGATTTTTCCAGACTCTCTGGTTATTGTGGTTGGCGACTTTAACCAGAGCAATCTGAGCCACGATCTCCCCAACAAACAGTTTATTAAATGCCCCACCAGAGGAATAAACACGCTGGATCACTGTTACACCACAGTGAAGGACGCGTATTGCGCTGTTCCCCGCGCTGCGCTCGGACTATCTGATCACGTGATGGTCCACCTGATTCCCACATACAGACAGAGACTGAAGCTCACTAAACCTGTTGTGAGCACTACGAAGAAATGGACCAGTGAAGCTGAGGAGAAGCTGGAAATGTGCATGGAAATAACTGATTGGGGCATGTTTAAAGGAGCCACGCATGATCTGAATGAGTACACGGACACTGTGAACTCATATATCCACTTTTGTGAGGAGAGCATTCTTCCATCGCGCACCAGGGTGAGGTACTCTAATGATAAGCCCTGGTTCACTGCTAAGCTCAGACAGAAGGAGAAGGAAGCAGCGTTGAAAAGTGGAGACAGGGACTGCTACAGGGAGGTTAAATATCGGTTTAACAGAGAGCTGAGGAGAGCTAAATCTGTGTATTCTGAGAGACTCCAGCAGCAGTTCACTGCTAATGACTCGGCTTCTGTGTGGAGAGGACTGAGGCAAATCACCAACTATCGGCCTCAGGCTCCTAAAGGTCAGGATGACAAAGCCCTTTGTCAAAGATTGTCCCAAAATTACGCCCGTTTTGACACCTCGTCATCTGTGTCCAACTCCCCCCTCCCTCCAGCTCCACTGCCTCCATGATCCCCACTTCATCAAAGCACCCCCCCCCCGCCCTTGTCATCAGTGAGCAGGACGTGCACAGACAGTTCTCCAGACTGAACCTGCGCAAGGCCCCCGGTCCAGACAGCATGTCTCCCTCCACCCTGAGACACTGTGCGAAAGAGCTGGCTCCTGTCTTCACAGACATTTTTAACACCTCCCTTAGGCTATGCCACGTGCCGACCTGCCCCAAATCCTCCACCATCATCCCTGTCCCCAAGAAGCCACGGATCACTGGACTTAACGACTACAGACCTGTAGCGCTCACCTCTGTAGTCATGAAGTCCTTTGAGCGCCTGGTCCTGCCCCACCTCAAGTCCATCACCACCCCCCTCCTGGACCCGCTGCAGTTTGCCTACCGAGCCAACAGGTCTGTAGACGACGCAGTCAACCTGGCCCTCCACTCCATCCTGCAGCACCTGGACTCCCCGGGAACCTACGCCAGGATCCTGTTTGTGGACTTCAGCTCCGCATTCAACACCATCCGCCCCGATCTGCTCCGGGACAAGCTGTCCCTGCTCAACGTGCCTGACTCCCTCTGCAGGTGGATCACCGACTTCCTGACGGACCGGAGGCAGCATGTGCGGCTGGGAAAGACTGTCTCAGACTCTGCTAGCATCAGCACTGGATCACCCCAGGGCTGTGTACTTTCCCCCCTACTCTTCTCCCTTTACACCAACTCCTGCACCTCCAGCCACCAGTCTGTCAAGTTGATCAAGTTTGCGGATGACACCACCCTCATCGGGCTCATCTCCAACGGCGACGAGTCCGCCTACAGGAGAGAGGTGGCCCAGCTGGTGTCCTGGTGCAACAACAACAACCTGCAGCTGAACGCTCTGAAGACAGTGGAGATGATTGTGGACTTCAGGAAAGTCACAACCCCTCTGCCCCCCCTCACCCTCACAGGCTCTCCCATCACCACTGCTGATTCCTTCCGCTTCCTAGGCACCACCATCACCAGGGACCTCAAGTGGGAGCCGACCATCAGCTCCCTCATCAAAAAGGCCCAGCGGAGGATGTTCTTCCTGCGGCAGCTGAGGAAGCTCAAGCTACCCACCAAGATGTTAGTGCAGTTCTACACGGCCATCATCGAGTCCATCCTCACCTCCTCCATAACTGTGTGGTATGCAGGAGCCACTGCCAGGGACAGACTAAGGCTGCAGCGCGTCGTGCGCGCTGCTGAGAAGATGATCGGCTGCAAGCTCCCATCTCTCCAGGATCTGTACATCTCCAGGACCCGGAGGCGTGCTGGCCGGATCATAGCCGATCCCTCACACCCTGGTCACGTACTGTTTGCCCACCTCCCCTCAGGTAGAAGACTTCGGTCCATCCAGACTAAAACCTCCCGTCACATGAACAGCTTCTTCCCCTCTGCCATCAGACTGCTGAACACTAAAGGCCCTTTTCCACTAGCCTCACTTGGCCCTACACCGCACCACTCAGCCCGCTTTAGGCGCTTTTCTACTAGCCCCAGCACCGGTTAAGCAGGTACTTTTTTCGTACCTGATCCAGGGCAGGGTCTAACCGGGCTGAGTAGGGCTGAGTATGGCTGTGATATGACTTTAAGAGACTGGTCGCCGCTGATTGGTCAGGTTGTAACGTCATGAAAGCGACTTTTTCTGCTGAATTTACTCCACGACCGCCATTTGTAATTGTTCAGCAGTGAACACAGTGCGCCCCTTTAATACGGTATATTATATTAATATACTGTATAATATACTTATTTAATAATATACTCCTAATATTATATATTAGGAGGTGCGCAATTTTCTTTCTATATTAGGCAACGATCGCATCCAGCGCGAGTTGGACGGATCTACTCGAAATGCAGGTGTCCGAGCAGATGGCTTCTCAAGGGCACATCCGTACTGCCAAACAGTGTCGGGAGAAGGTGAAAAAGCTGAAAAGCGATTACCGAGCAGTGAAGGACCACATTGCTCGAAGTTCAGCGGATGGAAGGAGTGGAAGTGGTTCGCTGAGAGACATTGGGCTCGACACGTCACTGTCACGGCCACCGTCACGGTCACGGCCCTTGGAAACCGTGGATGGTGAGTGTTGTTTTGATATTGCGCATCTGTTTGCCACCTGATCCTTTCTGTGCCAAGCTCACTGTTTTTAAGAAATAGGAAGGCTGTTAGATTGTGGGTAATGGTTGTTACTGAGGCTTTCCTATTGTTTTGCAGCCAACTGCAGATTCACGCTTGCTTTGTGTTAAGTATTAGCGCGAACAAAACGCTGAATTACGCTTATTGTATTCCGGTTAAAAACTTGAGAGTGTTGTGTACATGTTGCACTTTGGTGTTAAGTTTTAAATTGTGTGCATTTTCTTTCTAGAATCGCATTTCATATCACAGGGGTCCACCTCAGTGGACATGATGGACACAGCGGACTCTCCTGGCGCTGCGTCTGCGTCTGCGTCTGGCTGAGCGCCAGCTGGATCAGCTCCACATCACCAGCTCCATCTGGATCACGTTCAAGTGCCGGTAAGGCACAATAACCACGATTTTTTGGGGGGGTTGAAACAGGTCCAGCAGCGGAAACCAGGGTCGAAAATCCATCCATCCATCCATCTTCTACCGCTTAATCCTTTACAGGTTGTGGGGGGGCTGGAGCCTAACAAGTTATGTACCAAATTGATTAATGCAATTTCCTGTAGCTGCATATTAATTAATTGAAAATGTCTTTTTAAATGTACAAAAAGGTTATTCTTTGGTCTTCACTTATCGGTGTTCCACAACCATTTTTAGGTGTGGTGATTGAAGTGCTGTTGTAACTCCTGTTTTAGACAAACAAATAAAGCTGATGAACTGCCGTTGAAATCAACATGCTTCAATGAAATGCTTCGCGTCAGCTGACTGTATTAACCCATTCAGATTTCTGCGGCCACACTACAAGCAACTAGTTTAAACATTACCCATCCATCCATCCATATTCTTAATCTTAATCCTTTTTGGTTTTGCAGGGGGGCTGCAGCCGAAGACAGCACCCTGCGTGTTGCAAAATCTGCTCTACTGAGGGGCAGCAACATGACAGTTCAGCTTATATACAGCAATGAAGCATAATATAATAGTGACATTCCACCACAGACTTTCACCTGTGTAATTCCATAATATATGTAGTGATCCAGCTTTAACGACCATGCCTTTCTGTCTTTCCATCTAGGCAAGAGGAAAACAGACAACTCCCATCGCTGACCTTACATCAGCGATGGTCAACATGCGTGACGAAGAGATGCGGCTCTTGGAACGGCAACATGACCAGCGGCAAGAATCAGGAGTACATGCAGCATTTGCGACAGGTGGCTGCAGATGTGCGGGCAGATGCGCATGAAGCCCTGGAACAGGACGCTGCGTTACGAAGGGAAGAGCTCGCAGAGATGTCATTGCCCAGTCTGTTTTTTTGTTTGTAAATTTTGCTTCTGGAATAAAATTGTATTGTTTGCATCAAAAGTCTGGTTTATCTGTTATGACACCGTATGAGAAAAGCCAATAATTACATACACATTCCATTCTCTGTTCACTCCACATGCTGCTGTTCATCAGGTCAGGTGTATAGCCTTCTAATGGTAATTTAATTTTTAACAACACAACGAAACGTAATGTCTTGGTAGGTTTTTTTTTTATTTTAAACAAATTTGCAATGCTGAATCCATTTCTCTTGAACGGGTACATTTTTTAGGTTATAAGCAGTTGTACAGGTGTGCTTGAACTTGTAGACACTGCTAAAGGTAAGTACATGGAAGTTGAATGTTGCATCACCAGTCCAAATTTAATAAATTAAGAAGGAATCTAGCAAAAATTTGGCACTAATAACAGTAGACAGATTGGACAAGGATACACAACTGTGTTTTTGTTGCACACAACTGTTGTTACCAACAAGTGCAAAATTTATATTCCCTTTTCCCAAAAATTAAAAATCAATTTGTAAGTAAAAGTGGGAGACCTTTACATGGGAAAATATGACATGTATCAGCACATGATTTATAGTTCAATTTGCATTTCCACCTAAGCAAAAGTGGCTTGTCGAGCTGGATTTTTGTGAAGATGGCCTGTGCGGTGTTTCTGCATGTAATTACATACCTGTCAAGTGATACGGTTTCGCCGTATTTTAATACGGGGAAAATGCAATTTTAGCAAATACGGGCCTATTGCCATTTCTGTACGCCAAAGAGAAAAATATACGGGAAAAAAAATTGAGAGTGTGGGGAGGAACACGTCGTGTGTGACCCCCCACAGCGTACGGGGCTGTCAGAGCGCTCAGCGAGAGCAATTATCACAACAGAAGTGTGGACTCATCATTAGGCTGATGGCTTCACACCTTCTTAACAGATAAGCGTTATGAAGAAGAGGACAGGTAGATGGACCATGCACAACATTTTATTTACAAAAAACATTTTTGAAATATGTATGCACATAAATGTGGACAAAATAGACAAGTATTGCATCACATGTTATATTGTAACGTGCAGCTTGACATGGCGACGTCCCACCGGGAGTTTTGAACTCATGCCTCTCGCTCCAGAGTCCCGCACTCTACCCGTGTCGCCAATAGGGTCAACCCACTTGTCAAGCCAAGTAGGGTGCTTATATTGAGTTCACTACAATATCACCACCCTGCTCCTCTGCTCTCTGTGCCGCTGCCACCACTGGTTCATCTACTGCATCATCCAATGTAGTGTCAAACGTCTCTCCATGACTCTCACACAGATTGTGCAGAGCACAACAAGTCAGCACCATAGATTTAACCAGTTTCATGTTACAGTCATTCCTCCTTCCTTCTCTCCTCGTCATCAGCCATGTTTGTTGTGGAGGATTCAGTCGCGTGTGTTTCACGTCACGAGGGTGTGGCGCCGCCTGCTGTTCAACAAATCCCACCCACAGCAGGTGTGCCAGCAGGTGCGCCAGCAGTAGTTGAAAAGCAACTGAGGCTGAACCGAACCCAAGTGAGTAGAGCCGGGTTTGCAAACCGGGCCTGAGTGGGGCTAGTGGAAAAGCACCTTAAGTGACTTATTTTTATTGACTCTCATGCACTATGTACAGCAGCTCAACCAGACTCATGTCAATCATCACTGTTTTCTTCCTGCATTACCGACTGCACTATATGGTTCTCCACAGTATCTGCTGCTCGCTAATATATTTAAACTGCTGACTAGCTGACTACTGCTGACATACTCATGTATTAATTGATTGTCTACAAGGTGAGAGTGAATGAAGGGAAGGAATGAATGTGTTTGTTTATAGTGAGTGACGAAGGGAGGGAGGCCTGAAATAGGCAAATGTGAGTCAGGTTGTTATATTTGTGTATTTATAATATTTATAATATTTATAATTGTGTATTTATAATCTTTTTGCATTGATGTATGTGGTTATTGTGTATTTTTTTTCTCTTTTCTTTTCTTTACTTGATTCTCTTTTCTAAAGCCCATCCAGGGACAAGAGTTGCAAATTAGCTAATAGCTATACACTCTATGTACAACACATCAGATTGATTGTCATTGATTAATTGTCTATGTTTATTGCACTGTCCCTGTCAAATAAACTAATCTATCTATCTAGTATTACTCACTCTTATTCTACACTTTATTGCATGTATAGTTTATTTCTTTTATTTTATCATGTTTAATGTTGCAGCATTGCACCGAGACAAATTCCTAGTTTGTGTACTACATGAACAATGGCAATAAATCTGATTCTGATTCTGATTCTGATTCTGGGTAGACAAGCTACCGTGGGTTTTATTAGGGTTGCGTTCTGTGCCTGAAGAAGACTTGGAAGCTTCCCCAGCTGAACTTGTTTTTGCGCAGCCACTTCGGCTGCCCGGGGAGTTTCTCCTGGATAATCCTGCGCCGGGCAGCTCCCTGTCTCAGCTGTTGCAGCATAGCATTGACACAGGCATACTGCCGGGCCCCGTTCACCACAGTTTTCCGCCCGTTTTTGTGCCTAAAACTTTGAAAAACTCGGAGTTTGTTTTTGTCAGACATGATGTGCATCGCCCCCCACTGCGACCACCTTATGATGGACCGTTCAGAGTGCTGGAAACAGGGGACAAGCGTTTTTTGCTAGATTTGGGGGGTAGGAGGGAAAAGGTTGGCATAAACAGACTCAAACCCGCTTTTGTGGTGGCAGACGAGCAAGTGCTGTTGGCAAGGGCCCCTCGGCGTGGAAGACCCCCACGGGGGGCTTCCCAGAGTAGAATTTCCCCAGAACACCCGCAGGGACAGACAAAAGGTTTTCACCCCCAGACAGCAGCTCCCCAGCATGACAGCGCAGCTGAGGTGGTGAATCCTGGTTACAGCAGATACGGGAGAAGACTGAAGCCCAAGCAGCATGTGGACTGATGTGTAATGATTCAGCATACAGACTGTTATTCTTTTGTTCAATCTAATATGCTTTGGGGGGGGGGGGGCGCACATGGCCCAAACATAATGAGCAGCATCTTTGATAAGAACAAAGGGCAGAGTTTCCTTGGAGATAACAGGAAGCTGTGAAATGTGATCTTTTGTATGTCAGAGACGGCTTGGAGGATCCTTTGTGTGCCAGAGGCTGTGAGGGGGATGTTTAAGGATTAAGGAAGTGCATGCAATGTGATCTTTTATGTGAATGCAATGTGACCTTTTGATATGTAGAAGGACCTGAGTATTTAAGTGAAGAGTTCTGTGTGAGAGGTCCTCTTTTCTACTATGCTCATGTGAGAGAATGTGTAATAAACTGCCTGAGACCAACTTGCCTCATCATTTACACACTCTACAATACATCTAATAAACAAAACTTTTAACATTGTGGGGAATTTTTTGGGGGGGAAATAGTTACAAAACAAACGTACAAACAAACTTCTCTGTTGCTGTGTGCAGTATAGAACTTACATTTTTTTTTTCATGTTTGCTAACAGGCGATCAGGTGATGAAGGATCCTACAGGAGGGAGGTGGCCACCCTGGTGTCATGGTGTGAGGACAACAACCTCACCCTCAACACGGACAAGACAAAGGAGATGATAGTGGACATGAAGAAAGGGAGGAGGAGACCCCATCGGCCGATATTCATCCGGGAGCTTGAGGTGGAGAGGGTGAGCAGCTTTAAATACCTGGGCATCCACATCAGCGAGGACCTTAAGTGGACACACAACACCACAGAGCTGGTCAAGAGAGCTCAACAGCGACTGTACTTTCTGAGGAGGCTGAAGAAGTTTGGCATGTCCTCCAGGATCCTCAACAATTTCTACAGCTGCATCATTTAGAGAATCCTGACCAATTGCGTCACCGTGTGGTACGGCAGCAACACTGCCCTGGACCACAAACGCCTGCAGAGAGTGGTGAAGACAGCAGAGAAGATCATCAGGACTCCACTCCCCTCTCTGCAGAGCATCTACCTCCGTACAGCCAAAGGAGAGCTGACGCCATCCTCTGGGACCCCACCCACCCCCAGCACAGACTGTTCGCACTTCTGTTCTCAGGTTGGAGGTACAGAAGTGTGAAATTCAGACTGACCAGACTGGAAAACTCCTTCTTTCCCACTGCCATCAGACTCCTGAACAGATAACAAACTCCAGACACAGCTCTGCAAATAGGAACTCACACACTGGTTGATAAAGTTGCACATTGCTCACTTGTACAGTGTACATAGTGTTATGTCGGCAAAGCGGGAGTCAAGGATGAGACCGAGTGTTGAACTGAACATGAATTTATTGTAGACTGACTCATATAATATATATATACTATATATATATAATATACTGTATATTATTAATATATATTATATAATATATATATAATATATTAATATATATTATATATCATATAATATATATATACTCATATATATATATATATATATATATATAATATAACCCTGCCTCTTGCCCAAAGATGCTGGGATAGGCTCCAGCCCCCCCCCCCCCCCCGCGACCCGAAAAGGATTAAGCAGAAGAAGATGAATGAATGAATGTATTTAATGAAATAAATTAACTTAAATGACCAAGGATGCCATTATTTCTGTTATAATATTTCTATATATTTATAGTTTTTTTTAGAAATCTCACCACCACCCAGGAAAAACCTCCCTTATTTTGAACTCCAAATGTTGGCACATTTAGTTTGTCTGAAGGCTGCTGATGGATTAAAGTCATTGACTTCGTGAATTTTGGTCATCTTTGGTCTTTTTTTTTTTTTTTTTTTTTTTTTTTAATTTTTCCGGTTCCGGTTCCGCCGGACCGGCGGCGCCACACGAGTCGGCTGCCTGTTGCAACAGCCTTTTTTTTTTTTTATCTTCCTTCTTCTTTCTACACCTTTCACTCTGTATATATATCACGGACGCACGGATCGCCCCGGGGGTCTCCCGGGTCGGCGGACGGAGCCACGGTTTTCAGCGGGAGACGTTACAGCAGGGAGGAGCTAGTGCTAGCTAGCACTTGGCCGCTGCCCGGTGCTAATGGGAAACTCGACATACCGGGAGCTGTAGCGAAAACGAAGCGGGTGCCGGGCTGGAGTTTAGGCGGCGTGAAAGAAATATAAGACAGAATAATAAAGAGCGATGGCAAGAACCAAGCAGACCACCCGTAAAATCTACTGGAGGAAGAAGCCCCCCAGGAGACAGCTAGCCACAGGGCTGCTCGGAGAGGCGCTCTGGCCACCGGCAGAGTGAAGAGGCCTCGCCATCACAGGTCCGTGGCTCTGAGAGAGATCCGTCGCTACCAGAAATCCACGGAGCTGCTCATCCGTAAGCTGCCCGTCCAGCGCCTGGTGAGGGAGATCGCTCAGGACTTCAAGACCGTCCTGCGTTTCCTGAGTTTCGCCGTCATGGCTCTGCAGGAGACCAGCGAGACCCACCTGGTGGGTCTCTTCTTCGCTAAGGGGGTCACCATCATGCCCAAAGACTTCCAGCTGGCCCGCTGCATCCGTGGAGAGAGAGCTTAGACTTTCTGCTGCACATTCACCAGCCATAATGCTCTGCACTGTGTGTCTATATATATACATTTATAGTAATATGGACATATGTTTACTAGATGTTGTTTTTTCTTGCCTTCTGATTGTTGCTCTGAGTGTTGCTATCCCTATGCTGTTGCAATCCTGGAATTTCCCCATTGTGGGACTAATAAAGGCTTATCTTATCTTATCTTATCTTATCTTATAATACAAGATGCTACCATCAGGCTGAGAGGAGGTCAAGAGACCGCCTCTCAACCTCACAGCCCTGTTATACCCTGGGTGGTGGCAGAACCAGAAAGGTAGAGCCACCACCCGTGTCACACAACAATATGTCCTAAAACACAACACAACACATTGTCTCACCCCGTCTGATGTCCAAATCATCTCTGCTGCTAAATTATCATTGTACGGTCTACTGGGTATTATCATTACAGAGAAATTCTCACACTGGGTGCTAATTTGTACACTGCTCATTTGCACTCTGCTCATTTGCACATTGTACATAGGCTCAATATACCACTGTCCACTATAGTTATCTAGTGAATTTTCAGTTTTCATTCTTCTTGTTTCCTCTAGTTTAACTGCTTTAACTGTCCTAATTGCCTAATGTGTATTTATTAGTATTCATTAGTATTAGTACTTAGTATCAAGGTGTGTTTAAGATAATGTGTTATTAGTATTCATTAGTAATAGGTGTGTTATTACCTTATTAGTATTGATGTGTATCTATTACCTTGGCATTTATTCAGAGAGCAGAGTAAGAACTTTATTGCTCAGGAAATGTGTTTCTTAACTGAGCACATGATAATAAAGCCTTAGAATCTTGAATCTTGAATCAGAGCATGACCTTCAGTCAGGTGTTGCCTGTAGTGCTGGACCTCAACAGCCACCTGAAAAAGTAGGGACAAGATGCCCGTCACTGCGGGGTTCTTGTAGCAGCGCTTCACGTCTCCCTGAAAAAGTGGTTCAGGGGTTTATTTATCAACTGTCAATGGATGTGGACATCAGGAGCCTTTCATCCAACATGTGTACCAAATTGCAGCAGTGCTGGACCCACAGCTCCACTGGGTGGATGCTGACATAATGACACGTGCTGATGTGGAGGACACCAGGGCAAGTGTAAAGAATAAGCTCAGAGGTGGGTTGACTGTCACAAATCTGAAATAATAAAGTAAACCTTTGAATCTTCTGTAAAAAATTTGCAAGTTCAAAGCTTCTTGAAGATGAGATCACTAGTCCATATTGTTGTTATTTGTACGCTGTATATTGTTTCCTGTAAATGTAATAAGAATGTTCATGATAAAGGTTTGTAACAGTGTTTGATCGGAGTCATCAAAGACATTAATGTTTAAATGATTGTTCTTCTTTTCTTCTTTGCAGAGTTGGTAATCAGTGAGGCTGAGCACCTCTGTCCCGACCACACAATGAGGAACAGACACAATCACTGACTGCAAGCAGTGAGGAGGAGGAAGAACCAGCCAAAGGACCGTGACTGCTGCAGAACTACCGTACCCTGACACGGAGATGGAAGAGACAGGGGAAGGAAACAGTAAGATCCCACCTTGCCAGCTATCTGTGTAATGAAAACCATGACCAAGAATCTTGCATTTTCTGGAAGCCAGCTGGAGCTGCAAGGAAGAAATATCCTGCACTCTATGATAAGATAAGATCAGATCAGCCTTTATTAGTCCCACAATGGGGAAATTCCAGGATTGCAACAGCACAGGGATAGCAACACTCAGAGCAACAATCAGAAGGCAAGAAAAAAAAAGACAAGAGCAGCGAGTATACATATGTACATGTAAACATAAATATATAGACACACACGATGCGGAGCATAGTAGCTAGATGGAATAAATATGTAAATATATAAACACACAGTGGGCAGCGCAGTGGCAGAGTGGTTAGCACTGCGGCAGCACAGCAACTCACCCTTGGCCGGGGGATCCTGGGTTCGATCCCAGCCCCCGACCAACAGTGATCTGTGTGGAGTTTGCATGTTCTCCCCGTGTCTGTGTGGGTTTACTCCAGGATTTCTCCGGTTTCCTCCCACATGCCAAAAACATGCAAGTTAGGTTAATTGGCATCAAAACTAGGGATTCTAAATTGTCCTTAGGTATGACTATGAGAGTGAATGGTTGTCTGTCTCTCTGTGTTGGCCCTGCGATGGACTGGTGATCTGTCCAGGGTGGACCCTGCCTCTCACCCAAAGATGCTGGGATAGGCTCCAGCCCCCCCGCGACCCGAAAAGGATTAAGCGGAAGAAGATGAATAAATGAATAAACACACAGTGCGGAGCATTGCAGCTAGATGGAATGAAACAGCACAACCGTCTACTTAGTTATCCTACATGGTATGATTATGTGCCCATACATATTCTCACCCTCCATAGCGACCGGTATGTTCCTAGTTGTATACCGGAGGGGACCATTGTGTAAGTCTATTGCATCTTTTGCATTCAATACTATTAGGTTGTCCCGTCTTTTTGCTATCTCTGTGAGCAGCCCTGCTTAGGTTGTACAGTCTGACAGCTGTAGGTAGGAAGGACCTGCAAAACCTCTCGGTTGTGCACCTGGGATGATGTAGTCTGCTGCTAAATGAGCTCCTTAGTGCATTCAGTATGTCCTGCATAGGGTGGAACTCGGACTCCAGCAGAGATGACAGTTTAGCCACCGTCCTTCTCTCTCCTATCTCCTCCACTGGGTCAAGGCGCTGCCCCAGGACAGAGCTAGCTTTCTTGATCAGTTTGTTCAGTCTCTTCCTATCGGCTGCTGTAACACCACTGCCCCAGCACACCACTCCAAAAGTGATGGCTGATGCCACCACTGTGTCGTAGAATGTCTTCATTCTCTATGCTCTGGCTTCCAATGTTCTGGCAGTGATGCTAGCAGTGCGCCTGTGGAGCGCGTCTTTAGCAAGAGTGGGATTGTTTTGCGCCCACATCGAGCAAAGTTATCCCCTTCTATGCTCAAAACCCTAATGTTTCTAAATTGCAATGAACTAACTAACTAACTAACCTGCACTTATATAGCGCTTTTCTAGTCACAAAGACCACTCAAAGCGCTTTCATTAATACTAACCCTCTATTCTAAGGGCCTATAGGAAACAGATATCTAGGGACAATTTAGAACAGCCAATTAACCTAACATGCATGTTTTTTGGCATGTGGGAGGAAACCGGAGAAATCCTGGAGTAAACCCACGCAACACGGGGAGAACATGCAAACTCCACACAGATCACTGTTGGTCGGGGGCTGGGATCGAACCCACGATCCCACGATCCCCACAATCCCCCGGCCAAGGGTAAACTGTGCTGCCGCAGTGCTAACCACTGCGCCACCGTGCAGCCCAATGAAGACATGATTTGATTCAGAGACCAACTGAACTGACTTGGTGAAAGTTTTTGACTTGTGGTTGGTGGAATGTTTTGTAATGTTTAGTTCATTTTAATTTTTGTTCAAAGCTCTTCTAAAATGTAACCATTTTGCAGTTTATGTGCATTTTAATTAAATTTTCTGTAATGTCTGCAAAAAGAACAAAATAAATGGGTGTTTCTGTCATTAACGTACATTTTTCTTGTGATGGCAGCGAGGACCATGTTGTGCTGAGTTTTGGGGGACCTTTTATTGTGTGACACGGATCGTGGCTCCACCTTTCTGGTTCCACCGCCACCAGGGGTATAAGAGGGCTGTGAGGGAGAGGGGCGGTCTCTTGGCATCCTCTCCACTTGATGGATGCGCACGTGTAGTGAGAGTGTAACTAGTAAACCTGGGTCCAGCTTGACACTCGGTCTTATCCTTGGCTGCTATCACCGCCAAAACATTTGGTGACGAGGATAAAATGTATGGACGCAGGTGTCACATCAATTCGGCTGTTTTTGGAGCTTCCCGGTGAGCCACCCATCTCTTAGGTGAGGTGGTTTGCCATTTTTCAGACATACTTGGTGGCACTGGACCTTGGAAGACTGGAGAAATTGAGGGCACGAGCACTGTTGGTTCATAATTTAGGAATGGAGGGTCAACGTATTTTAAGTACTTTAGGTGACTGTAGCTTTGAGGAAGTGGTGGAACTCATGGCGTGACATTTTCGCACCCCAGAAAACGTCATCGTCCGTAGGATCCAGTTTCGACAGCGCCGCCAGCAGACTGGCAAGTTGGTGCAACAGTTTGTGGCGGACCTGCGCCAGCTGGCCAAAGACTGTCAGTTTGGAGCGTTGAAGGAAGAGATGGTCTTCCAGTTGACAGAACACACTATTCGTCCGGCTATGAGGTCAAAGCTCCTTACATACTCAGGTGAGCTGACATTATCCAAGGCCATCAAATTAGCTCAGCAGTTGGAGGCAGCAGACAAGTTATTGCAGGAGCTCGACAAGAAAGAGCCACATCATCAGTCTGAACCACAGTCGACGGTGCAGGCAGTGGACCCGGACAGTGACAATGGTGTGGAAGATGAAGAAGGCTATGCTAATACTGTCAGGATGAGGTCCACCCCAGGATCACTCAGGTGTTTGGGTTGTGGGTCCACGAAGCACCATTACAAGGCCAGAGAGTGTCCGGCAAGAGGGAAGCACTTTGGCAAGTGCAGACTTTTGCATCATTTTGCCAGGGCATGTTACAAGTTCGAGTGAGGGGATCCAAGATGTAAGGAGGACACACCCACAGCTATTCACACTGTGTCCCCGAGTACTAACGGCTGTTCCTACTGTATGGTGGAACTGGACAGAATAACAGTGCCATTGCTGACTGACACAGGAGCGGTGAGATCTGTGTTAAACTGGGCAACCGTGAGGAGTTTTTTTTCCCACAGTATCGTGTTAGAGGTGATTTAGCGCTGCTGTGTGGTTACGGTGGAGGAAGATTGGCGACGGTGGGGTTGGTGGAACTGACAGCTAGGTACAAGTCGGCGAAGGTGTGCAACCTGAGGTTCGTCATGACTGCCTGTGGAGAGAACATAATCAGATGTGATTTGTTTTATGGCTTGGGCTTCACCACCACAAGCAGCGCTGGAGAAGAGTGGTTGGGTTGTGGTTTGTGGGACCGGCCGGTCCCGTGGACGATAGACGGAGCTGTGTGGGACAAACCTTTGCCTAGTAATCTGGAAAATGAGCAGGACCAACCCCACCCAGGGCCATCGTGGGAGGGTTCTGGTGCCAGTGCCCAAGTAGCTCTAGCTGAGAGAACTGGGCAGCACGGTGGGATGCCCATGACAGCAGGTGGTACCGAGTGGCTGGCTCCATCTGCTCCCGGATTTCAGCTGGAAATTACTATAGAGTAGCAAGTCACAACAGTGATGCCAGCAGCAGAAATGAAAACGAGTGGGACAGGACCGGCTGGCACAGTGAGACAATGTGCCAAACAGAGACACTGGAAGCCAAGTAGGGCCCCTCTGGGGATCGCGGGTGTGGTCTGACCCAGGGAGGAGGCCTGGTTGAGAGGTGTTCGGGTGAAGCGTTGGAGAGAAGATGACCAGGGGTGGCTGCAGGTGGTGGCTGTTGGGGAGGATGCCTAGCTCCAGCTAGCTGATGGCTCGTGGAGGCACCCTAATGAGCTGCGGTGCACCCGGGAGAAGAAGGAGGTGTTTTGACCTAAACGTGGGTTGTCCCCGGGAGTGAAGAAAAGGACGCACATCGGAGTGGAATCATCTGACGGTTATCCGGGGGGTGGTTCCTCTGCTGGGGCAAGCTGACAGTTGGACAGCATGTGTAATGCTTGAGTATGGAAAGAGGACCACCGTTATGTTATTTAGTTCTGTTCATGGGGATTATTTTCTGTTTTTCTATTATTTTAGGAACACGGCAGTTATTTTCTTTTAGTTGGACTGTTTAGTATAGATGACAGAATAATCCATCTTGCTGTGTGGGGGTGGGGCGGTAGTCCCACCTGTCCTCCCCTAGTTTTAGTTGTTTTGAGTGACTGTGATAGGCCCCTTTTAGGTATTTCTGTTTAGTTTTCTTAGTGTGTGATTCGGGTTCCAAATTGGGGAGGGTCTCGAATGTATGCGTGTGTTTTGGACCTTTTTGAAGGGGGGGGGGGAGTGTTGGGTTGGGTTTTTGGGGACCTTTAATTGTGTGACATGGGTGGTGGCTCCACCTTTCTGGTTCCACCGCCACCAGGGGTATAAGAGGGCAGTGAGGGAGGGGGGCGGTCTCTAGGCCTCCTCTCCGCCTGATGGATGCGCACGTGTAGTGAGAGTGTCACTAATAAACCTGGGTCCAGTTAGACACTCGGTCTCATCCTTGGCTCCTCTCATCGACATCACAGACCACATTAAAGCATAAACAGTATGTCATAAAAATATCATGAAGCAATTTGAAGTTGGCCTCCAAAAAAATGTGGTGACTCAGAGTGGGGCTTGGCCTCGGAATGTGGTGAGTCGGAATGTGGTGAGTCGACTACAGCAGTGCTAAACATGCATCAGATTGTGAAATAATGCAGTTTTCTGATAACACACCAACAATACATCACAACAATGTTCAGACTAGAACAGAAACACGCTAACATGCTAACATGCTAACATGCTAACAAAGCAGAAATGACATCTGAACATCAGAATCAAATATCAAGAAACAGCTGATGAGAAATAAAGCAGTGACTGTGAGGATGTGCAGCTGACAGGATTGCGTGCAACAGCAACACATATACTGTATTAAGATGTAATTTTAGCTAATTAGTGTGGAAAAACCCGACAAAATCTTCCTCAGAGTAATGAGATTACATGTGTGAGTCAGTGAGTAAGATGATAACTCTGCAGGTTTAATTCTGCTGTGAGCCTGAATGTCTCAGTCTGATCTGTTCAGCTTATTAAAGTCTATCAATGGAGTCATTGCTGGAACTGCCTATAATACACAATAATAATAAACTAGTGAAGCACAGCAGCAAAAACTCAAACATCCTGGTGACTCTTCTGCAATAATTAAACTATAACAGACTGGAATTAAACTTTATTCATCAGTCTAAACCAGGGTCTCCAAACTGTGGCTCCAGAGCTGCAGCTAAAAACTGCCCCAGCTGATTGGACAGCTGTGATTTGGGGGCGGAGCCAGTGTGGGGTCAGTTCAGGTAAACCTGAAATAACATCAGCTGTTAGTCAGCAGCCAATCAGAGATCAGCATCATCAGTATCCAGGTAAACCAGGTCAGTGAATGTGAAGAAACCAGAAATACTGCAGTAAAAGTTCAGCTTCAGTCTAGATGAAGGTCCAGAGAATATTAAAGAATGAATGAATGAATGAATGAATGAATGAATCTTTATTTCAGATAGATTAAAAGTAAAGATTAAAAAAGAAACAGAATAATATAACAAAGGGGAGAAAATCCAACAAGGTCAAATTAGACAATAACTCCTCTGATTCTACAGTTCAACATCAGTTCTCTGAAATGGGTGATGGCTGAAGATGCAGCTTATATTGCCCACTGTGGCTCAGATATTCATGCCTACATATGTGTAAGCACAAGGGGATGTTTGAGATTACATATGTGGACTGACCTCACGTCTTAGAGGAGGACAATAGGTCTGGACCGCCAGTGGAGAACAGCAGGGAGATGGAGGCACGGCGGTAAAGACCTGAAAGGACTTCCTGAACCCCTGGGGCCAGGTTGAAGACTGAAGGACATTGAGGGGGGTCATGATCAATAATGAGATTTGACAAGAATGTGTGATCAGGCTTTTGTTGTTGCATGTATAAATAGAGAAGTCCTGACTGAGTTCAGCCTCTTCTGTTTTCTGAGAGATATGTTGGGGATGTGACTACAAGATTAAAACCTGAATTACGAAACTATTCAGCTTCTTCATTTCACGCTCCCCACATTGGTGACCAGTTACGTGAAAATGAATGAAAGGGCGTCCCTCGATGCAGACTCGTCGGAGGCGGCCCAAGCGAGCGCCGTTGCCATCAAACTACCAGAGTTCTGGCAGAACGACCCGGACTCGTGGTTCCTCCAGGCCGAGGCGCAGTTCGCCCTCGCAGGAATAACGGCTGATGACACTAAATTCTACCATGTCATCGCCAAGCTCGACGCCCGCACAGCGCGATGCGTGCGGAGCGTGGTACAGCAGCCGCCCACCGACGACAAATACAGCAAGTTAAAGGCTACCCTTACCGAGTGTTTGGCACCCTCAGCCGAAGAGAGGGCTAAGAGGCTAGTGGCTATGTACAGCCAAGGAGGGCGCAGACCGATCACCCTAATGGAGGACATGCTTCAGTTGAGGTAGTCAGACAACGACTTTAAGCATATCTTCCTCAGCAACCTCCCAACGCACATGAGAGGGACTCTGTCCAGCATGCGTGGTGAGACCCAGCGGGATTTCCGTGCGCTGGCCCGGGAGGCGCAGCGGCTCCTCAACTCCTGCGGCGAGCAGACGACCACAGCAGCAGCGGCAGACCACGATGCGGTGGCCCGGGGCAGCGAGGAGCCGGAGATGGCGGAGCCGGACCCACCCACCATGGCAGCGGCGCGGCCACGACGCAGCGGAGGAAATGGCCTCTGTTATTATCACCTGCGTTTCGCAGAGAAGGCACACAGGTGTGTGCTGCTGTGCAGTTACAAGAGCTCGGGAAACTCCAAAGCCGGGACCTGTTAGCAGCTTCGGCTCTCGGCGAGATCAATAAGCTGCTTTACATCAAGGATGAGAGCTCCGGGTGGCATTTCCTCGTAGACACCGGGGCTCAGGTGAGCTTCATCACCCCGACCTACGCTGACCGGGTGGCTGGCCCCCGCGGCGACGGGGCAACTGCGGCGAACGGCTCGAGCATCATCACCTACGGGGAAAGGACTTTGTCTCTGTCCTTACACGGCCGCGCTTATGAATGGACCTTTATCATAGCGGCGGTGAGCTTCAACATGTTAGGTGCTGATTTTCTGTGTTCACATAGTTTGTTAGTTGATCTGGCCAACAGACGCTTAGTAAATGCACTGTCTTTTTATTCCATTCCCTTTGCAGCTCGAGTGTCACCACCACCAGTGCAGACCAACGTCGCCACAGCAGGGGGTAAGTTTAACACACTCCTCACCCAGTTCCCAGCACTCACCGTTCCTACTTTCTTGGCATCGGTTGCGAAACACGGGGTGGAGCATTTTATCACTACAGCTGGCCCCCCCGTCTTCGCGAAAGCTTGGCGTTTGGATGCTGCTAAGCTCTCCATTGCGCGCGAAGAGTTCGCCAGCCTGGAAAAACTGGGCATTATTTGCCGTTCGAAGAGCCCATGGGCTTCGCCACTACATATGGTCCCTAAAGCCGACGGCTTCTGGAGACCTTGCGGCGATTACCGCAGACTAAACAACACCACAGCGCATGACCGCTACCCGATCCCACACATTCAAGATTTCTCGGTGCATCTGGCGGGGGCGCGCATTTTTTCTAAAATAGACCTGGTTCACAGCTACCATCAGGTCCCAGTCCGGCCTGAAGATATTCCTAAAACAGCGGTAATAACCCCTTTCGGACTTTTTGAATTTTTGCGCATGCCGTTTGGCCTTAAAGGCGCCGCACAAACATTCCAGCGCATGATGGATGCTGTGCTACGCGATCTACGTTTTGTATTTGTCTACCTCGACGACATTTTAGTCGCCAGTTCTTCAGAGGAGGAACACGAAAAACACCTCACTACTGTTTTTCGGAGGTTGGGAGAGCATGGGTTAATAATTAACCAGGCCAAGTGCCAGTTTGGCGTGGCACAGATTGATTTTTTGGGGCACCACGTCTCCCCAGAAGGGGCAATTCCGTTACCGGATAAGGTGCGCGCAGTGGCAGATTTTCCCCGGCCACAAATGGTCAAATCATTACAGGAGTTTTTAGGAATGGTAAATTTTTAAAGCCGTTTCCTACCCCACGCACCACAGCTCATGCAGCCGTTATATGCCTCGCTCAAAAAACAAAAACCCTCCAATCCTGTCGAGTGGTCCCCGGAGCAGGAGCGCGCATTCGCGGAGGTAAAAAAGCCCTGGCTGACGCCGCGCTTCTCGCTCATCCAGACCCTTTGGCCCGCATAGCGCTTACTACCGACGCATCAGATGTCGCCATAGGGGCGGTCGTGGAACTGCACGTTGCCGGGGTCTGGCAGCCACTGGCATTTTTTAGCAAATCCTTAAATGATACCGAGCACAAATACAGCACGTTTGACAGAGAGCTGTTAGCGCTCCATTTGGCCACCCACCATTTCCAGTTCTGGCTGGGAGGTCAGCGTTTCACTGCGTTTGTCGACCATAAACCACTCACTTTTGCGATGTCTAAAATTTCAGAGCCTTGGTCGGGCCGGCAGCAGAGGCAACTGGCCGCAATTTCGGAGTTTACCACTGATATTCAACACGTAGCAGGTAAACTTAATGTAGTAGCAGACTGCCTCTCTCGCGTGGTCACAGCACCGGTGCGTGCGGGGGCGGATTATACTACCGCAGCTGCAGGGCAAAATAACAGCGCAGGAGCGTGCGTGGCCCCAGTTCACGTGGGGATCGATTACGCAGCTATGGCAGCGGAGCAGGGTAGAGATGCGGACGTGCGCACGCTCCAGTCTGGACCAACAAGGTTAAGGCTGGAGAGCAGATGTTTGCAAACCGGTATGCCCCCCCTAATCTGCAATGTATCGACCGGGCGACCACGCCCAGTAGTCCCGGCCGCGTGGCGCCGCCGCGTTTTTGACTCGGTTCACTCCCTCGCGCACCCAGGAGTGCGCGCGTCTGTAAAAATGGTGGCGGAGAAGTTTGTTTGGCCGAGCCTGCGCAAGCACGTGAAAGAGTGGGCAAGGACCTGCATGGCCTGCCAGCGGGCCAAAATTCATAAACACACAAAAGCTCCCTTAGAACCGTTCCAAATCCCAGCCAGGAGGTTCGATCACGTGCATGTCGACCTCGTGGGCCCCCTACCGTCGTCGCAGGGGTTCACACATCTTTTGACAATGGTGGACCGAACCACGCGTTGGCTGGAAGTGGTCCCGCTAACATCAACCACGGCTGCAGAGGTGGCTCGTGTTTTTTTAACGGCCTGGGTAGCGCGTTTTGGGGTTCCGTCGGACATTACGTCTGACAGAGGACCTCAGTTTGTCTCCGAGCTTTGGTCAGCGATGGCCAGCAGCTTAGGAGCGACAATCCATCGCACTACCGTGTATCACCCCCAGGCTAATGGTTTATGCGAGCGTTTTCTTAGGTCCTTGAAGGCAGCCCTCAGAGCGTTGCTTACGGATGCAGATTGGGTAAACAAACTACCATGGGTTTTATTGGGGTTGCGTTCTGTGCCCAAGGAGGATCTGAATGCCTCCCCAGCAGAGTTAGTTTTTGCACAACCTCTCAGGCTGCCCGGTGAGTTCTTACCAGAGCATCCAGAGCCAGAGCGCCTCCCAGCTCTGAGGCCACTAAGTGGCACGGAAGCAGACATGCTCCCGGGCCCCGTTCATCACACTTTTCCGCGGGTTTTTGTTCCCCAGGCTTTAAAGAATGTCGAGTTCATTTTTGTTAGGCACGAGGCTTTAAGACCGACTCTCCGACCACCATATGATGGACCATTTAGGGTGCTGGAAACCGGTGATAAGCAATTTGTGCTAGATTTAGGAGACAGGAAAGAGACAGTCAGTATTGACAGACTAAAGCCTGCCTTTGTGATGAACGACAAGTCTGTACGGGTGGCGAGGGCACCTCGATGTGGTAGACCCCCCAGGGACCACGTCCCGGCCCCCCCGCAGAGATCAAATAACCACTGTCTTCCTCAGGCTGCAGATTCCTTGCAGGACAGCACCGCTGGGACGGCGAGACCTGCATACAGCAGATTCGGAAGATGGTTGAAACCCAGACGACGTACAGACTGATATTTGATGGAATCATGTGGTCTAAGCTATGCTGTTGGAGTTATCACTGAATTTTTTTAATGCAAGCATGTTGTATAGACTATGCTGTTGATGTGGTCGCTGAATTTTTTTTTTTAATGTGATCAAGTCGTATAGTTATGCCATTGATGTCATTATATTTTTTGGGAACCCGAATATATTGTCCATTCTTTGATGTTTGGGGGGGTGCTGTGGCTCAGATATTCATGCCTACATATGTATAAGCTCAAGGGGATGTTTGAGATTACATATGTGGACTGACCTCATGTCTTAGAGGAGGACAATAGGTCTGGACCGCCTGTGGAGAACAGCTGGGAGATGGAGGCACGGCGGTAAAGACCTGAAAGGACTTCCTGACCCCCTGGGACCAGGTTGAAGACTGAAGGACATTGAGGGGGGTCATGATCAATAAGGAGATTTGACAAGGATGTGTGATCAGGCTTTTGTTGTTGCATGTATAAATAGAGAAGTCCTGACTGAGTTCAGCCTCTTCTGTTTTCTGAGAGATATGTTGGGGATGTGACTACAAGATTAAAACCTGAATTACGAAACTATTCAGCTTCTTCATTTCATGCTCCCCACACCCACCCATGTTCCATCCAAGAATTCAAAAGAAAAACTAAACAAAAGTGATTACAATTCAGAACAAAGCTAAGACAAAATGTGACAAAAAACTAAGCTACAACACAACACAGACTGGATATGACAATCCTGATGTGATTTTACATGTCGTCTTGTAAATATGTTTGGAGTATTTCTTCCTTTAGTTTTTGTTTAAATTGTCCAAGCGTTGTACATGATTTTAATTCAGGTCCAAAAGCGTTCCATAATCTGACTCCTTGCACTGAAACACAGTGTTGCTTGGTGGTAGTTCTCACTGAAGGTTTTTGAAATCTACATGTTCCTCTGAAATGATATTGTTTCTCCCTTATTTGGAACAGCTTTTGGATATTTGCGGGCAGTGATAGATTCTTCACTTTAAACATTATTACTGCAGTTTTAAAGTCAACCAGATCTTTCAACTTGAGAGCTTTTAATTTAAGAAAAAGTGGGTTTGTTGGTTCCCTGTAAGCAGCTTTGTTTATTATTCTAATAGCTCTCTTCTGAAGCATAAAGACTGGATATATGTTTGTTTTATATGTATTTCCCCATACTTCAGTACAATATGTCATGTATGGGAGTATTAATGAATAATACAAGGTATATAGTGTGGGTTGATTCAGCAAATATTTCACTCTGTGTAATATTGCAATTGATTTGGATACTTCACCCTTAATATAATTAATATGTGACTTCCAACACAGTTTATTATCAATTATTACTCCAAGAAATTTAGTTTCAGATACCCTTTCAATCTCTACACCATTTACACTGAGTTTAGATACTAAGTTGTTGTGATGGTTGTTAAAAACTATAAATTTTGTCTGACTTAAAGCGTACCTGTGGTGGTTGTCTAAACGCATTCAACTTGAAAACATTAGGCAAAGTATTCGTTTTTTGGTTAAATAATTATTTCCAGCCATATACCACCAGAGAAATATGCAAATACGACCGCAGGCATGGCCAGCCAATGAAAACTCTTGAGCGCAGCCATGACACATGCGGATGTGACGTCATATCATTGCCAATACTCCGTCTGTATGAGTGACTAGGGTGCTGTTGTGAGTGTTTTTATTCTATTATGGCTGAATTGTTGGACTCTATTCAATTCAATTCAACTTTATTTATATAGCGCCATTTCACAACAACAGTCATCTCATAGCACTATCAACTGTAGGGGGAACCCCCACAGTTGCAGAAAGACCCCAGCAATCAGGCGATCCCCTGTGAGCAGCACTTGGCGACGGTGGAGAGGAAAAACTCCCTTTTAACAGGAAGAAACCTCCAGCAGAACCAGGCTCAGGGAGGGGCAGTCATCTGCTGCGACTGGCTGGGGGGTGAGGGGATAGAGAAGAAGAAAAGAACAGACATGTAGAGAGCAAACAGCACGATGGGGACTCAATCTATGGGAGAGAACAAACAAATGTTAATGACCAGCAAAAAAAAAAAATATTTCATAGAGAGTGAGGAAAGGAGTGAGGCCCAGTGCATTACTGGAGGTCCCCCGGCTGTCTAAACCTATTAGCAGCATAACTAAGGGAGGGTTCAGAAACACATGATCCCTCCCTAATTGTAGGCTGTATCAAAAAGGTAGGTTTTAGCCCTATTCTTAAAAACAGAGATCGAGTCTGACTCCCGAATCCAGATTGGCAGCTGATTCCACAGGAGAGGAGCTTGATAACTGAAGGCTCTGCCTCCCATTGTACTTTTGGAGATTCTAGGTATTACAAGTAATCCTGCATTTTGGGAGCGTAGTGCTCTGTTAGGATGATACGGTAGTATCAGATCTTTTAAATAAAAAGGAGCCTGATTGTTTAGAGCTTTGTAAGTACGAAGAAGGATTTTAAACTTAATTCTAAACTCTATGGGAAGCCAATGAAGGGAGGCCAGAACCGGAGAGATATGATCTCTCTTTCTAGTACCTGTTAAAACTCTTGCTGCAGCATTTTGGATCAGCTGAAGACTTTTTAAAGATGTTTTAGGACAGCCTCATAATAAAGAATTACAATAATCTAATCTCGAGCTAACAAAAGCATGGATCAGCTTCTCAGCATCACTCTGAGACAAGATGCTCCTAATCTTGGCAATATTACACAAATGATAGAAGGCAGTCTTAGAAACAAATTTAATATGAGAATTGAAGGACAGATCCTGATCAAAAATAACTCCAAGGTTCCTCACAGAGCTATTAAGAGAAAGAGTAACCGCATCCAAACTGCAAGTTTGATTTGGAAAGGAATTTCTAAGGTTTTTTGGACCAACAAGAATGACTTCAGTCTTATCTGAATTTAATAGCAGGAAATTACAAGTCATCCAAGCTTTGATTTCCTTAAGACAGGCTTCTAACTTGGCTAATTGATTACTATCATCTGGCTTCATTGACAGGTATAATTGTGTGTCATCTGCATAACAATGAAAATGTATACAGTGCTTTCTAATAATGTTGCCTAACGGAAGCATATATAAACTAAAAAGAGTAGGGCCTAGCACAGATCCCTGTGGAACTCCATGACTAAGCTTTGAGCTGAAAGAAAACTCATCATTTACATGAACAAACTGGAACCTATCAGATAAATAAGATCTAAACCACTGCAACGAAGTTCCATTAAGTCCAACATAGTGTTCTAATCTATCAAGTAGAATATTATGATCAATAGTATCAAAAGCTGCACTAAGCTCTAAAAGGACAAGTACAGAAACTAGTCCATTATCAGATGCAATGAGGAGGTCGTTAGTGACCTTCGCTAAGGCTGTTTCAGTACTATGATGGATTCTAAACCCAGATTGAAACTCTTCAAGTAAACCATTTCCCTGCAGGTGGTCAAATAATTGCGTAGCAACAACTCTTTCTAAGATTTTTGAAATGAAAGGGAGATTAGAGATTGGTCTATAGTTAGCTAAAGCTCCTGGATCTAGCGTTGGCTTTTTGAGTAAGGGTTTAATTACAGCCGTTTTAAAAGCCTGCGGTACATGGCCTAAAGTTAATGAAGAATTGATTATATGAAGAACAAAGCTACCAATAAGTGGAAAGACTTCTTTAAATAACCTGGTAGGAATAGGGTCTAAAAGACAAGTTGAAGGTTTGGATGAGGAAACTATTTTGTCTAACTCACAAAGGTCGATTGGAGTAAACTCATCAAGACAGACATCAAAAGAAGGAGTTGTAGTAGTTACAGTATTTAAGTTAACTGTGGGAAGAATCTGATTGATTTTATCTCTGATGGATGAAATTTTATTATTGAAAAAGTTCATAAAGTCCTGACTAGTAAGCTCTAAGGGGATGCTAGGATTGACAGAGTCCTGACTCTTTGTCAACCTGGCTACAGTACTGAAAAGAAACCTGGGATTATTCTTGTTCTCTTCTATTAATGCAGAGTAATAACTCGTTCTAGCTTTTCTAAGAGATTTTTTATAAATTAAAAGATGATTTCTCCAAGCTAAATAGATTTCATCTAAATTAGTAGAGCGCCATTTTCTTTCTAATTGACGAGTCTTCTGTTTTAAGCTACGAGTTTCTGTGTTGAACCAAGGAGTTAAAAATCTCTGATTAGACTTTTTCTTTTTTAAGGGGGCCACCAAGTCTAGAGCCTGATGCAGAGAAGCTGAAACACTATCCACCATGTTATCAATTACAGAAGGAGCAAGCTGTCTGTAGCTTATTTCCGTTGTGTTGACACATGGCATAGAGGAAACAATCTGCATAAATTTGGTAACAGCATCATCTGAGAGGCATCTACTGTGATAATATTTTTCTTTAGGAGCCAAATAGTCAGAAATAGTAAAATCAAAGGTTAACAGACAATGGTCTGACAGTACAGGGTTATGAGGAGACACTACAAGATTTTCTATTTCTATGCCATATGTCAGAACAAGGTCCAATGTATGGTGGAGGTAATGAGTAGAATTTCCTACTTTCTGAGAAAACCCAATCGAGTCTAATATTGAATTAAAAGCCACATTAAGGCAGTCACTATCTACATCCACATGTATATTAAAGTCCCCTACTATAATTATTCTATCAGATTTCAGCACTAAATCAGCTAAGAAATCAGCAAATTCGGATAAAAATTCTGAATAGGTTGATGGGGGACGATAAACTATGGCAAATAAAATTGGGTTTAACCTGAAATTGCTAAAGTGCCCAACACTGAGGACCAGGCCCTCAAAGGAATTATAACATGTTTTTTGCTTTACATTAACTAGTAATTTGGAATGGTAAATTGTTGCTACTCCTCCTCCATGACCAGAACTTCTGGGATTTTGACAGTTTAAATAACCAGAGGGAGTTGATTCATTTAAACCAACATAATCCTCTTGTCCTAACCAAGTCTCTGTAAGGGAAATTAAATCAATCTGATGATCAATTAACAGATCATGGACTAACAGAGACTTGGGAGTTAGAGACCTAATATTTAACAAACCACATTTAATTTTTAAATTATGAGGAGGAAAAGAGGCCAAATCATTCAATTTAGAGGCTTTATGTTTAATTTGAGTTTTACCAATATTTTGCTTTATCACTTTGGGATGCTTATATATTATATTTTTATTTACTTTGGAGGGAGCAGACAACGATTCTCTGATGGGGAAGACAGGGGCTAAGCTGAGGGGTGGCGGATGAAGAGGAGCTGCAGAGAGGCATGTAAGACTGTGACTCTGCTTCCTGGTCCCAACTCTGAGTAGTCAGGGTTTTGGAAATTTGGATAAAAAAGATGCCAGATTGTTAGATAAATGAGAAGCACCATCCAAAGTGGGATGAATGCTGTCTCGTCTCATAAGACCAGGTTTTCCCCAAAAAGAGCTCCAATTGTCAATGTAGCCCACGTCATTTTTAGGACACCACACAGACAGCCAGCGGTTCAAGGATGACGAGCGACTAAACATGTCATCACTGGTCAGATTGGGGAGGGGCCCAGAGAATACTACAGTGGCAGACATCGTTTTTGCAAACTCACACACCGATTCTACATTAAGTTTCATGACTTCCGACTGCCGGAGACGGATGTCATTAATGCCGGCGTGAATAACAATTGTGGAGTATTTACAGTTACTTTTAGCCAGCATTTTCAAATTTGACTCGATGTCACCTGCTCTGGCCCCAGGAATGCATTTGACTATGGCCGCTGGAGTCTCTAGGTTCACGTTTCTGACTACAGAGTCGCCAGTGATCAGAGTTTTTTCCTCAGCGGGTGTGTCGCTGAGCGGGGAAAAACGATTAGAAACGTGAACAGGTTGGTGGTGTACCGGGGCTTTGCGACTAGGCTTCCTTCTCACCGTCACCCACCCAGTCTCCTCGCTGCTGAGGAGAGCCGGGGAACCGCTGACAGTGGAACCTAAGCTAGCTAGCTCCGCTGCAGCTAATGGGCGTCCGTCAAGATTAACTGGCGCAGACGGTGTTTCAATGCAGCGGAACCGGGATTCCAAATCAGACAACCTCGCCTCGAGCGCCTCAAAAAGACAACATTTATTACATTTACCATTATCGCTAAAAGAGGCAGAGGTGTAGCTAAACATCTGACAGAGAGAGCACACCAGAGGAGGAGAGGAAAGAGAGGTAGTAGCCATAGCTAGTGGCTAGCTAGTGGCTGGAGAGCTGGAGAGCAAACCACACAGGCAGACAGCAAAACAGGAAGTGACGATACGTTACCACAAGGAAGTGACGATCCCTCAATCGGGGGAAGAATTCTGAGGAAGAATTCGTCCAACATGGCTACAGGTTTGAGCCAGAAAGGTCTTCTGAGGGTTAAAGTGACGAAGTGGTCCTCACACACAACGCAATTTCGTCTGAAAGGATTCGTCTGTGCCCTGTTCCGAGATTGCGCAATCACTTTTCCGCTATGATCTTCTGACAAGGTGAGCTGGGTTTGGGTACAACAAAAGAAGTGTTTATCTTTGTTTTTTCTCTTATTATTGAGACGTCCAAAGGCTTTACATTCCGCCATGTTGCAATATCCATATCACATTGTATGTTTTTGTTGTAACAAGAGCGCCGAGTGTCTGCTGCTCTGTATAGTGGCGAGGGAGGAGCCGAATCATCGGCCATCTGGCGGCCGTTACGACCTCAGATCAGACGAGACGACCCGCTGAATTTAAGCATTTATTTATTTATTTTCTACTCGTTTTAGTTCTGCATTTAATATGAACCCTGAGTTTGAAATAAACGTTTGAATTTGAATTTGAATATCCCGAAAGCCACTGCTCATCCGGGCACTCCAGGCTCAGCCAATATTGATCCAGATCGCGGTATCCACGACACTACGTCACAGGAAGCGTCCTGGCAGGCCATGTAGCTGCCAGTATGGCTGCACCCATGTTTTGCTGACATAGCTGAACCAGCACATCAGCAATGGATTTATATCAAATTGCTTTGAACATGAATTTCAACTTAAACTTGAACTAGAACGTGAGACAGGGGCTCAATATAATATCTTTTTTTCACAACCACCACAGGTACGCTTTAAATTGAGCGTTAATTTGTTTGAATCAAACCACAGTTTAAGCTTTCCTAATTCCTTTCCGAGTTCTGATATTAACACCTTTATCTGAGAACATTTACTGACCTCATTATGTCTCCATGACAACAGGGACTGAATGGGCTTCAGTATGTCACGTTATGTTAAGCTGTGATGACATGGAGTTTTATTAAAAATCATTCATGTAAAGGCAACATACTCTGTGTGTGTGTGTGTGTGTGTGTGTGTGTGTGTGTGTGTGTGTGTGTGTGTGTGTGTGTGTTTAAACAGATCTATGGTGTTTATTGTTCTAAATTGTAAACCTGAATAAAGTTAAAAACTTTCTACTGACATCAGGTCACATGATGAGCTGCAGCAACAGGAAACTATTGATGTGTGTGTGTGTGTGTGTGCACGCGCGCGTGCGTTGTCATCGAAACCCCTTCTGTTGTCTCTAAATAATAAAAGCTCCAGCAGCCAATCAGAAAACAACATTACTGATGACTCATCAGTTGTCAGGACAAGACTAAAGCAGAGAAACAACAGCAGGAACATGAAGGAGCAGCAGCGCCTCCTACTGGAGAACTACCATGTTAACACCAGAGTCATTATAGAGTCCAGGAGTGACAGTGAAGACTCTGGTACTGATCCGATACCGGGTCAATACAGAACCAACAATAGATGATATAATCCCTCCATGTTTTACTTTAATCAGCTGCTGTAGTGGCAGCATGGTGGCGCAGTGGTTAGTACTGCGGCAGCACAGTTTACCCTTGGCCGGGGGATTGTGGGGATCGTGGGATCGTGGGTTCGATCCCAGCCCCCGACCAACAGTGATCTGTGTGGAGTTTGCATGTTCTCCCCGTGTTGCGTGGGTTTACTCCGGGATTTCTCCGGTTTCCTCCCACATGCCAAAAACATGCATGTTAGGTTAATTGGCTGTTCTAAAATTGTCCCTAGATATCTGTTTCCTATAGGCCCTTAGAATAGAGGGTTAGTATTAATGAAAGCGCTTTGAGTGGTCTTTGTGACTAGAAAAGCGCTATATAAGTGCAGGTTAGTTAGTAGTTAGTAGTTAGTTAGTTAGTGTAGTTCCAGAAGGAAAGAGCAGTTTGTCATGATTTATGAAGCAAATCCATCATGGATGGAAGTCACCTGACTGAGGACTACTGATGGTTCAGGAGCAGCAGTGGGAAGTCTGGGGTCCACAAAGTAAAGGTCCAGTCCCACATTTGGTCCAGACCTTCACTGACCAACTGGTTCTGCTGCACTTTTATCTGATGACATTTCATTATTCAACCAAGCTCTGATGAAACACCAGTGGTGGAGCCTCAGGTCCAGCAAAGCCTTCTCTGCTGGCCTAAACACTATCAGAGTTACATTTACAGCCTTCACAACATATTTGTTCCATGAGGATGTAGTAAATTATTCCCAATAGTCTATTCTCTTCATTTTGTATCTTTTCTCCTGGTTCCACTCCTTCCAGCAGTGTAATGCATGTTAGAGTTTTTTGTCCAATCATATTTCAGCATCTGTGTTGCCAGGGTCAAGCAACCTTGGGCCTTCAGGAACTAACAGTGCAGCTCTGTAGGTTAAATTAACTGTTAAACTTATCCTGCTGCTTTAACCAATCAGATGTCTTCTGTAGGTCCAGGGGTACCATAGAAGGCATCCAAGAACATTGGTATTTTCCCGTCTTTTGATTGGATGGTTAGACTCCTCCACCCACGATGCAGAGGATCCTAGCTAGCAAAGCGCCACTGCAAGGACTTCCTGAAGCAGCTACAATATGATGTATCTGTTTAAATTTAACAGCTGTTTTTCCACCCACGTTTGGGTCTACCAGGTCTGAATGGCTTCCTCCCCTGCCATCGGATCCAACTCACCACCAGGTGGTGATCAGTTGACAGCTCTGCACCTCTCTTTACTCGGGTGTCCAAGACATACGGTCGCAGGTCTGATGATACAATAACAAAATCGATCATTGACCTGCGACCTAGGGTGTCCTGGTGCCAGGTGCACATATGGACACCCTTATGCTTGAACATGGTGTTCGTTATGGACAGACTGTGGTTAGCACAGAAGTCCAATAACTGAACACCACTCGGGTTCAGATCAGGCAGGCCGTTCCTCCCAATCACCCCCCTCCAGGTTTCACTGTCGTTGCCCACGTGCGCATTGAAGTCCCCCCAGTAGGACAATGGAGTCTCCAAGAGGAGTACCCTCCAGCACCCCAGTCACAGACTCCAAAAAGGGTGGGTACTCTGAAACATCATTTGGTGCATAGGCACAAATGATGGTCAGGACCCGTTTCCCAACCCAAAGGCGCAGGGAAGCAACCCTTTCGTCCACCGGGGAAAACTCCAATATAGAGGCAGCAATATAGCGGCAGTGTGGAGGATGTGACGAGGTAGTGTTCTTTCTCAGAGTCAGGTTTATTCACATCTCCATCATTTCCAAGCAGAAAAAAAGAGAGAATGAAACAGTAAACTCTCGTCCTTAAATATCAGGGACTTCACACCTCATAAATCACATGTCACACAGACCTGGTAGACCCAAACGTATAGTGAGGGTGTGCTGGGAGCGTCTGGCTGAGGCCCCTGTCTGGGAGGTCTTCAACTCCCACCTCCAGAAGAACTTCAACCACATTCCGAGGGAGTCTGGAGACATGCAGTCTGAATGGGCCATGGTCTCCACCTCTGTTGTTGAAGCGGCGGCCCAGAGCTGTGGCCACAAGGTGGTCGGTGCATCTCGTGGTGGCAACCCCCGAACCAAGTGGTGGACACCAGTGGTGAGGGGGGCCATTAAGCTGAAGAAGGAGTCCTATCAAGCTTGGTTGGCTTGTGGGACTCCCGAAGCAGCTGAGGTGTACCGGCAGGCCAAGTGGAGTGCAGCTCGGGTGGTTGCTGAAGCAAAAACCCGGGTATGGGAGGAGTTTGGTGAGGCCATGGAACAAGACTTTCGGTCGGCCTCAAAGAGATTCTGGCAAACTGTTCAGCGGCTCAGGAGGGGATAGCAGCTCCCCGTCCACACTGTGTATGGTACGGATGGGACACTGTTGACTTCGACTGGGGATATCGTCGGGGGGTGGGAGGAATACTTCGGGGATCTCCTCAATCCCACTGATACGCCTTCCACAGAGGAAGCAGGGTTTGGGGATGAGGGGGATTCCCATGTAGACATGTAGAGAGCAAACAGCACGATGGGGACTCAATCTATGGGAGAGAACAAACAAATGTTAATGACCAGCAAAAAAAAATATTTCATAGAGAGTGAGGAAAGGAGTGAGGCCCAGTGCATTACTGGAGGTCCCCCGGCTGACTAAACCTATTAGCAGCATAACTAAGGGAGGGTTCAGAAACACATGATCCCTCCCTAATTGTAGGCTATATCAAAAAGGTAGGTTTTAGCCCTGTTCTTAAAAACAGAGATCGAGTCTGACTCCCGAATCCAGATTGGCAGCTGATTCCACAGGAGAGGAGCTTGATAACTGAAGGCTCTGCCTCCCATTGTACTTTTGGAGATTCTAGGTATTGCAAGTAATCCTGCATTTTGGGAGCGTAGCGCTCTGTTAGGATAATACGGTAGTATCAGATCTTTTAAATAAAAAGGAGCCTGATTGTTTAGAGCTTTGTAAGTAAGAAGAAGGATTTTAAACTTAATTCTAAACTCTATGGGAAGCCAATGAAGGGAGGCCAGAACTGGAGAGATATGATCTCTCTTTCTAGTACCTGTTAAAACTCTTGCTGCAGCCTTTTGGATCAGCTGAAGACTTTTTAAAGATGTTTTAGGACAGCCTCATAATAAAGAATTACAATAATCTAATCTCGAGCTAACAAAAGCATGGATCAGTTTCTCAGCATCACTCTGAGACAAGATGCTCCTAATCTTGGCAATATTACGCAAATGATAGAAGGCAGTCTTAGAAACAAATTTAATATGTGAATTGAAGGACAAATCCTGTACAAAAATAACTCCAAGGTTCCTCACAGAGCTATTAAGAGAAAGCGTAACCGCATCTAAACTGAAAGTTTGATTTGGAAGGGAATTTCTAAGGTTTTTTGGACCAACAAGAATGACTTCAGTCTTATCTGAATTTAATAGCAGGAAATTACAAGTCATCCAAGCTTTGATTTCCTTAAGACAGGCTTCTAACTTGGCTAATTGATTACTATCATCTGGCTTCATTGACAGGTATAATTGTGTGTCATCAGCATAACAATGAAAATGTATACAGTGCTTTCTAATAATGTTGCCTAATGGAAGCATATATAAACTAAAAAGAGTAGGGCCTAGCACAGATCCCTGTGGAACTCCATGACTGAGCTTTGAGTTGAAAGAAAACTCATTATTTACATGAACAAACTGGAACCTATCAGATAAATAAGATTTAAACCACTGCAACGAAGTTCCATTAAGTCCAACATAGTGTTCTAATCTATCAAGTAGAATATTATGATCGATAGTATCAAAAGCTGCACTAAGGTCTAAAAGGACAAGTACAGAAATTAGTCCATTATCAGATGCAATGAGGAGGTCGTTAGTGACCTTCCCTAAGGCTGTTTCAGTACTATGATGGATTCTAAACCCAGACTGAAACTCTTCAAGTAAACCATTTCCCTGCAGGTGGTCAAATAATTGCGTAGCAACAACTCTTTCTAAGATTTTTGACATGAAAGGGAGATTAGAGATTGGTGTAACGGATCTCGTCACAAGAGTAATGGTTCTTCTTCTGAGACACCCTTAAGCGGCCGTGATCAGGAACATCAAAACAAGTGTGTGTGCAGCATAGGGACCACGATGACACCAGACTGCTGTTTCCACAATTTATTTCTCTGTAGATGAAATAAAACAAAATGCATCACGCTCCGTCTGTACCTCGATCCCACACAGGCTCCCACAGCAAAGCAACGCGATATTGTGTGGAAAGGAGCTCTAAAATAAGTTTACAATACAAACAAAAAAATAAAAATAAATCACATTACAAATAAAAAGATTTTTCAAAAACAAACATACCTGTAGATGAAATAAAACAAAACGCATCACGCTCTGTCTGTACCTCGATCCCACACAGGCTCCTACATTCACAAAAACATGGATTACACAATGACACAAGCTGCTGGAGTCACTACAGAACCTATATTGGCGCGAAACTCTAAAATGGCGCCCACCGGACTCCCAATGTGCGCCGAAACATCTATAAAACACTTATTTATAACACAAATAACAAAAAAAAATACACTACAGTGACATGACAAACTAATAAGGAACAATTACAAACTAAGGTTACAGTTTAAATGATAAGACTAACAAACAATACAATTATATAATGCCAGCAGCGTTTTGGACACAACTTACCCACAGCAAAGCAACGCGATACTGTGGGGAAAGACTAAACTACCAGAGCCTCGAAGGTACAGGAAGAGCGGATGTGAGAAGTGTACTGCCAAAATAAAACACTCAAGTAAAATAAAATTCACAATATAAAGAAAAACATAACTGATAAAAAGAAATACTTAGAGTACATTTTTGACTCCGTTACATTGGTCGATAGTTAGCTAAAGCTCCTGGATCTAGCGTTGGCTTTTTGAGTAAGGGTTTAATTACAGCCGTTTTAAAAGCCTGCGGTACATGGCCTAAAGTCAATGAAGAATTGATTATATGAAGAATAAGGCTACCAATAAGTGGGAAGACTTCTTTAAATAACCTGGTAGGAATAGGGTCTAAAAGACAAGTTGAAGGTTTGGATGAGGAAACTATTTTGTCTAACTCACAAAGGTCGATTGGAGTAAACTCATCAAGACAGACATCAATAGAAGAAGTTGTAGTAGTTACAGTATTTAAGTTAACTGTGGGAAGAATCTGATTGATTTTATCTCTGATGGATGAAATTTTATTATTGAAAAAGTTCATAAAGTCCTGACTAGTAAGCTCTAAGGGAATGCTAGGATTGACAGAGTCCTGACTCTTTGTCAACCTGGCTACAGTACTGAAAAGAAACCTGGGATTATTCTTGTTCTCTTCTATTAATGCAGAGTAATAACTCGTTCTAGCTTTTCTCAGAGATTTTTTATAAATTAAAAGATGATTTCTCCAAGCTAAATGGATTTCATCTAAATTAGTAGAGCGCCATTTTCCTTCTAATTGACGAGTCTTCTGTTTTAAGCTACGAGTTTCTGTGTTGAACCAAGGAGTTAGAAATCTCTGATTAGACTTTTTCTTTTTTAAGGGGGCCACCAAGTCTAGAGTCTGATGCAGAGAAGCTGAAACACTATCCACCATGTTATCAATTACAGAAGGAGCAAGCTGTCTATAGCTTATTTCCGTTGTGTTGACACATGGCATAGAGGAAACAATCTGCATAAATTTGGTAACAGCATCATCTGAGAGGCATCTACTGTAATAATATTTTTCTTTAGGAGCCAAATAGTCAGAAATAGTAAAATCAAAGGTTAACAGACAATGGTCTGACAGTACAGGGTTATGAGGAGACACTACAAGATTTTCTATTTCTATGCCATATGTCAGAACAAGGTCCAATGTATGGTGGAGGTAATGAGTAGAATTTCCTACTTTCTGAGAAAACCCAATCGAGTCTAATATTGAATTAAATGCCACATTAAGGCAGTCACTATCTACATACCCTCTCGAGAATTCTCTTTACCTCTTTACCTCTTTACCCTCTCGAGAATTCTTGAGGGTTCGTGGGAGTTTGCCCAACCAGTTTACATGTGTTTTGTGGACTTGGAGAAGGCATTTGACCGCGTCCCTCGTGGATTTTTGTGGGGGGTGCTTCGGGAGTATGGGGTATTGGGCTTGTTGTTACGAGCTATTTGGTCTCTGTACGACCGTTGTGAAAGTTTGGTTCGTATTGCCAACACTCGGTCGGAGTCATTCCCAGTGAGAGTTGGACTCCGCCAGGGCTGTCCTTTGTCACCGATCCTGTTCATAATTTTTATGGACAGGATTTCTAGGCGCAGCCAGGGAATGGAGGGTGTCATGCTTGGTGACCACAGGATCTCATCTCTGTTGTTTGCAGATGATGTTGTCCTGTTGGCTTCATCCAGCAATGACCTACAGCTCTTGCTGGGACGGTTTGCCGCTGAGTGTGAGGCAGCTGGGATGAGAATCAGCACCTCCAAGTCCGAGTCCATGGTCCTCAGCCGGAAAAAGGTGGATTGTCCTCTCCGGGTTGGGGACAGGCTCCTGCCCCAAGTGGAGGAGTTTAAGTATCTTGGGGTCTTGTTCACGAGTGAGGGGAGAATGGAGCGAGAGATCGACAGATGGATTGGAGCAGCATCTGCAGTGATGCGGACGTTGTACCGGTCTGTTGTGGTGAAGAGGGAGCTGAGTTCTAAGGCAAAGCTGTCGATTTACCAGTCAATCTACGTTCCTACTCTCACCTATGGTCACAAGCTTTGGGTAATGACCGAAAGAACGAGATTGTGGATACAAGCGGCTGAAATGAGCTTTCTCCATAGGATTGCTGGACTCACCCTCAGAGATAGGGTGAGGAGCTCAGTCATCCGGGAGAAGCTCAGAGTAGAACCGCTGCTCCTCCACATTGAAAGGAGTCAGTTGAGGTGGTATGGGCATCTGATTAGGATGCCTCCTGGACGCCTCCCACTTGAGGTGTTTCAGGCACGTCCCACTGGGAGGAGACCCCGGGGCAGACCCAGGACTCAGTGGAGAGACTATTTCTCCCAGCTGGTCTGGGAATGCCTTGGTATCCCCTCTGAAGAACAGGAGCAGGTGGCTGGGGAGAGGGAAGTCTGGGCTTCTCTGCTTGAACTGCTGCCTCCGCGACCCGGACCTCCGGAAAAGCGGTAGACAATGGATGGATGGATGGATGGATGGATGAATTTTCCACCCACAGTTTGATTTTGATTTGATATAATTTTGTGTTCTTTATTGATCTTCAGAGGGCAAATTGAGGGCATCCACCTGGATGGATGAAGCATCCACGGTACGGCGCTATCCCTTTACCATTCACACACACATTCACACCTAGGGCCACTTTAGGGTCTCCATTTAACCTAACCTGCATGTTTTTGGCCTGTGGGAGGAAACCAGAGAAATCCTGGAGTAAACCCACGCAGACACGGGAAGAACATACAAATTCCACACAGATCACTGTTGGTCAGGGGCTGGGATCAAACCCGGGATCCCATGGCCAAGGATGAGTTGCTGTGCTCCCACAGTGCTAACCACTGCACCACCGCACCGCCACTGCACCCCTGGCTGACAGGGAAGAGGAAAATGATTTGGTCGCTGAGATTTTAAAAAATCAATTTTCCAGACAGACCTTTTCAAGAAAAGCTGGTCATTGTGAAGAGAGGTCAGCCAACCCTGAAGCTAGCAGGCCCGTCTCAGCGGGGGAAAGGATTTGTCCGTCACTTCCATATTAGCAACGAGCGTATCCTTGGATTACAGCCTCCAAGGAGTGCTGCAGATGATCTTGCTGGGAATGCCTGTTGTTTGAACTGATGGAGTAGATACCTGGAGCCAGACAGGGTTTGCTAACTTGAGCTGTCTACTGTCACACAATGACGATTTAGGCAGCATTCACCAAACATTTAAAAATTGGTCTAAAACACTGGCATACACCGAAATTTTCACTTTTGGCCATATACATCGTGTATCCATAATGACTTGGACATATAATTAAGTCATAGTAACTTAAACCAACTAGTGCTTAGCATGTTGTGACATTCACAACTTATGCACAACAATATGTAACGGGGAATGACCTCGCTTTGTAGGCGGAAAGTCGTAAACACCTGCCCTGGTGACTACTGGGATGTCAGATCTAAGTCTAAGACCCACAGTGTCAATAGCCCCTGAACCCACATCAGTGGGTGAGTTGTGACCTGTTTGACTGGACTCTCTGGCTTGAGGAGGGTGGAGTGAATGTGGATTACAAGGGCCCAAACTCTCATTAATAGCCAGAAGCTTCTTGCTAAAGTGTGATACTTGGCAACAACAGAGCTAACCGATGGTGGCTCTCTCCCCGTGGGTCTAGCAAACAGGTGGAGCACCCCTACCCCAGGGCAACTCTTCCTTCCATAAAAGATGGTTATATATTAAGGAGAACCCTTGTCCTTAATGACATAAACACAACAGTGACAGACCCCACAATATGCTGTATTAATATAAACGGAATTCCCAATATTTTAACTGAGGTGTCACCCTTAATCCCAGCATCAGTAACAGACTCCTGATGCCTTAGCCCAAAACCCAGTCAGAATTTCCCCTTCTCTAAAAGAAACAGGATAATTAGATTAGATTAGATTAGATTCAACTTTATTGTCATTACATATGTATGAATACAAGGTAACGAAACACAGTTTAGCATCCAATCAGAAGTGCAAAGGACAGCAGTGCAGTATATACGGTAATTAACAGTATGTGCAATTTAAACAAATATATGCAGCAGTGCAGAAAGTTAAGAGTACTGTTATGTGCAAATAATGTGCAATAAGTTAGATGTAGTTATGTAGTTATGCAGTTATGTACAGGTGAGGAGGGTAAGAGAGTCAGCAGGGAACTAAGTTCAATAATGTGACAGCTGTTGGAAAGAAACTGTTCCTAAGCCTGCTGGTTCTAGTCCGAAGGCTTCTGAAACGTCTTCTGGAGGGGAGAAGCTGGAACAGTCCATGAGCAGGATGGTTGGAGTCCCTAAGAATGCTGCGTGCCCGGCGCAGACATCTTTTCCTGTAGACGTCCTCTATAACTGGAAGTGGAGTCCCTGTGATGCGTTGGGCGGTTTTCACCACCCGCTGCAGCGCCTTGCGGTCAGCGACAGAGCAGCTCCCATACCAGACTGTGATACAGTTGGTCAGGGTGCTCTCTATCACGCAGCGGTAGAAGTTGCCCAGGATGTCAGTTGACAGATGGTTCTTCTTCAGTGTCCTCAAGAAGAAGAGGCGCTGATGGGCCTTCTTGATCAGGCTGGTGGTGTTAACTGACCAGGACAGGTCCTCCGAGATGTGGGTCCCCAGGAATTTGAAGCTGGGGACACGTTCAACAGCTTTGCCATTGATATGGATGGGGTCATGTGTCTCTTCCCTCTCCTTCCTGTAGTCTACTATGAGCGCCTTGGTTTTGCTGGTGTTAAGGAGTAGGTTATTGTCAGCGCACCAAGTAGCCAAGTGCTCAACCTCTGCCCTGTAATCTGACTCGTCGTTGTCCCTGATGAGTCCAATCACCGTGGTGTCATCTGCGAACTTTATGATGGAATTGGATCCATACATAGGCCTGCAGTCATGGGTGTAGAGGGAGTAGAGGAATGGGGTGAGCACACAGCCCTGTGGTACACCAGTGTTGAGTGTGATGACGGAAGAACGGTTGGGGCCTGACCTAACATGCTGGGGTCTGTTGGTCAGAAAATCCATGATTCAGTTGCAGGTGGAGGTACTGATTCCCAGGTCCCCAAGTTTAGTGATCAACTTGGAGGGGATAACTGTGTTGAATGCTGAGCTGAAGTCAACAAACAGCATTCTTGCGTAGGTGTTCTTGTCATCCAGGTGCGAGAGTACATAGTGCAGCGCTGTAGAAACCGCATCCTCTGTACTCCTCTGATAATGCTCTGCCACCTAAAATTGGAATAAAGCAAGCAAAATAGTCCCAGGTAAAGCCACAACAAAAAAATGTAATAATGATGAAGGTCACAAAAATGAACAGGAACACAAGTTTTTCCTTTCAGATTAGCAGCACTGTAGAAAGAAGAAAATTCACAAAAACAAAACACAAAAAAATCACAAATAAAACTAAAGGATGTCACTCGAGTCCTGAAGAGACAATTCCAAAAAATTCACTGGATTCACTCTGCTCGTTCCCACCACCAGCTATCAGTCCTCGGTGTGGTTAATCCTCAATGTCCAAAAATGGCAGCTCCACAGTCCTCTGTCTTTAACGAGGCACACCGACCGCAACACGGCACACAGTTCAAATAAAAAAAATCAAAACTTTACCTCGTCTCCCATGTGGTGCAGTGTCAAGAATCTGAAACTCAAGTGATGAGAATCAGAATCAGAATCAGAATCAGATTTATTGCCATTGTTCATGTAGTACACAAACTAGGAATTTGTCTCGGTGCAATGCTGCAACATTAAACATGATAAGATAAAAGAAATAAACTATACATGCAATAAAGTGTAGAATAAGAGTAAGTGATACTGGTCAGCAGTTAAAATATATTAGCGAGCAGCAGATACTGTGGAGAACCATATAGTGCAGTCGGTGATGCAGGAAGAAAACAGTGATGATTGACATGTTACCTCAAAAAGATTCAAGACACAGAATACTTTTTCTCATGAGCTTTTACTTGCAAGGAGTGCGTAGCTGTTTACAGCGTATCAGCACTGAGGCTTCTCCTCAGCGAGACAACTTTTATACACACAGGTTACACAATCAAACAAAAACATCCAATTTACACTCCTTTCCGTACCCACATAGTCATTATAAAAATATGCTGACATGAAAGAAAAAGAGAACAGTCTTGTTTCATCAGAGGGCACTTTGTGCTCAGAGGAGTATCAGTTTCTAAGGTCGGGTCACCATGTGCTTAAAAGATCAACCATCAAAGAGAGCTAAAATATGTCAACATCATTAAAAAGAAGAAACAGGTTACTTTGTACAAGACTTTCTGCACGTAGGCTGTCTCAATATATTCCCAGCAGAAAACATTTATACACTTACTTAAACTTAAAGACATATACAGTGATCCCTCACTTATCGCGGTTAATGGGTTCCAGAACCGACCGCGAAAAGTGAAAAACCGCGAAGTAGCGTCACCCCAATGACGTCATCCATAAACAATACGTACGTTCATTCTCTCACTCTCTCTCTCTCATATGATACGTGTGTGTGTGTACGTGTACATACATACGTAGATGTAAACAAAGTGTACATAAATATGTTTTTAGAACTCTTTTATTCTTATAACAAGATATGTAACTCAAGATGAAAATGATTTACTGCACAGGTTAATGAGAGCTTTACTGCTCCTCAGGTGACGCCTCATCGTGAGGTGCTGGAGGCGCAGGATCAGCGAGGGCAGCTTCCGATAGAGCTGAAGCTGCAGGAGGTGGCGTAGTGCCTCGACTAGAAGACTATTTCACACAAAATGGCACAAGAGAACAGCAAAAAGTTCCACGCGGCGAGACTAAGTAACACGAGCGATAAAAAGCAATGAATGCGGTCTTTCTTCCCTTCATGGGTGCTTGGCAGGGAGAGGAGGTGGGTGAGACGTCTCGGCCAATCAGCTTGCGGGGTGAAACGTCTCGGCCAATCAGCTTGCGAGATTTCCGAGCCCAGCCAACACGACAACAGCGAACAGAGAGTTGTGCTGCTCTCCGTGTTGACACGTGATGGTCTAATGTAGTCTCCCTGCCTTCTGCTAGCGCCCGCCCATTATTTCTCAATTTTGAATTTTTGATGAATATTTTTGAAAAATCCGCGATGCACTGAGGGCGCGAAAGGTGAAGCGCGAAGTAGCGAGGGATCACTGTAAAATGATAACATGTATGTACAATTTTCTGACATGCAGTAACAAATTTAGAACCGTTATCCCAGGCAGAATACAGCAGCTGGCACATTCACACGTAACAGGGGGAAGAGGAGATGCATCAGTGAAATGATGTCTGGATGGCAGGGGTGAAACTCCCACCAGCTTCCACTTTAATCCGGGACCCGACTGGCTGGGGCAACCAATAACGTCTTCTGGAATCCACCTGGCGGCAAGTGCACGCCCTCCATGCGCTATCTTTGCAGAACAGCCGGACTTTCACTAGCAGAAACACGCGTTTGACCCATACGCCCCTCTCTGGGTAATTTTTAGGACCGAAGGTGGCTGGATTAATGTAAACAAACTTGAAACAACAGTCTTGCTCGCCGAGTCAATATCCACTTCATCAGCGAGCCACTTAAGCTGTCAGTTTCTTCTTATCCTAGGCAACAGCGGGGCGGAGAGGGGCACATATACAGAAATAATGTTCATAAATCCTGATGCTGTATTCATGCGGAGAGCGAGTATCCTCTCAGAACCTCCTGTGGGAGTTTCCATGGAAGCGATCAGTGAGTTCCTCATGGCAAATCCTACACCGTGTTGCCTGGGCTCGCCCTGATACAGGCCCTGCCACTAGCAGGTGTAGACTGTTTCTCTAGGTGAACCATTGTCGGCTAGGCGAGTTTCTTGGAGGCAAGCGACGTCAATGTTGAGTCGTGCAAGTTCCTTGTTGAACTTGCAGGATAAAACTCACTGGAGCTTTGTCGGTCTACTGGAGAGAAGGACGAATGGAAGGAGCCGTGGGATGTGCTAAGCTAATGTGCTAAGCTAATGCTATCGCTATAGCTAGCGCCATAGCTAGTCATAGCTAACACCGATACAAAGGAGCGACTCTGTCTCCGGTTCATCTCAATGACCCGACATCGGCCCGGTAAATGACGGCTGAGCCTCCCACACAGATTCTTAGAATCTTGTGATTGGGGCTCGGTGGAGGAACTAACCGAGGCAACAGCTGGACAGGAGCCAGATCGGAGCTCAACTACAGTGGCTGTAGGAGACGGGGATCAGTGGAGGAGCTGCCGGGGCCCCAGCTGGATAGGAGCCGGATCAGAGCTCAATTACAGTGGCGGGGATCGGCAGAGGAACTACTGAGAAAGACGGCGGTAGGCAGCGGGGCTCAACGGAGGGGCTACCGGGACCCCAGCTGGACAAGAGCCGGATCAGAGCTCAACTACAGCGGCAGTGGGCAGCGGGGCTTGGTGGAGGAGCTGCCAGCACCCCAGCTGAACAGGAATCGGATCAGGAGCTCAATTACAGAGGCGGTAAGCAGCGGGACTAGCAGCAGAGGGGGCTAGCTGAGGCCCCAGCTGGATTCGAGGTAGGCTGGATCGGATGCCGGCGACACCAGCAGAGATTGTTTTATTATCATTAGGTCAGTAAAAATGCCACCAAAGAAGGAGGAAATGGAAGAGATTAAAAAATCTCTGAACTTCATGTCAGAAGAACTGACCAAAGTGGCCAATCAACAGTCTAAACTATTAGGGTTAAGGGAGGAAGTCTGAGAATTGAAATTAACAATTAAGGAAAGAGACAAAAAAAACTTCAGACTTGGAGCGACGTATCGAGGATCTTGAACAATATTCTCCTATGGATGATTTAATCATTAGTGGACTAGACATTAAATACCATTCATCCATCCATCCATCCATCTTCTTCCGCTTAATCTTGGGGGCTAGAGCCTATCCCAGCATCTTTGGGCAAGAGGCAGGGTACACCATGGACAGATCGCCAGTCCATCGCAGGACCAACACAGAGAGACAGACAACCATTCACTCTCACAGTCACACCTAAGGACAATTTAGAATCCCCAGTTTGATGCCAGTTAACCTAACTTGCATGTTTTTTTGGCATGTGGGAGGAAACCGGAGAAATCCCGGAGTAAACCCATGCAGACACGGGGAGAACATGCAAACTCCACACAGATCACTGTTGGCCGGGGGCTGGGATCGAACCCAAGATCCCCCGGCCAAGAGTGAGTTACTGTGCTGCCGCAGTGCTAACCACTCCGCCACCGCGCTGTCCATTAAATACCAGTCATATGCCAATGCTACAGCAGGAATGAGAGGTGAGGAGGCTCCCCTGAGTGAATCAGTCTCCCTGGAAAACCAGGTGCTTCAGTTCCTTGAAAGCAGAAACATAAAGGTTGAAGTAAATGCAATTTCAGCCTGTTATACTTTACTCAGAAAGGATAATAAAACAAAGAAATCAATTGTGATGCGCTTTGTGAGCAGAAGGGTAAAGAATGACATACTGAGGCAAACCAGAAAGCTACGGGGAACAGAAGTTTACCTAAATGAACATTTTAAAAAGACTAATGCTGAAATGGCACGGCAAGCACGGATGCTGAAAAGACAAAACAAGATACAGGCAACATGGACAAGAAACTGTAGAGTTTGGATCACCTGAGGAAGCAAAGGCCATAATAATAAGAGATCTCACTGACTTAAATAAATATAGATGAACACTGATTAAGAAAATTAAGAGACTATGATAATCCATATCCACACATACGGCAAGAACAGTTCTTTTGTGACATACCATGTGAATGTACTTAAAAAAAAAAAAACAACTTATGACTGGCTTGAGTAGACATCAGTCATCCCCAGTTGGAGGAAGTCATTTGACACACAGTGAGGAAATTCAGACTCTGAAAATATGCCATTACTGTATGCTGAAAATAAACTACAAGAGATGGAGAATGATCCTGATCCTGATAACCACTTCTTCAATAATATTCATAATCATTGTGAATATTACACTGAAAAGCAATTCAAAAGTCAAGTGCAACTAGATGGTAAACTATCAATAATACACTTCAACAGCAGAAGTCTTAACAAAAACTTTCCACAGAGTCAGGACTATTTAAAACAGCTAGACAGAAAATTTACAGCTATCGCAGTCTCTGAAACTTGGCTTAATGAAGAGCAGGCTTCTCTGATGGCAATAGAGGGATATCAGATGTTTTATATTAACAGATCTCAAAAAAATGGTGGTGGTGTTGCACTGTATATTGATGACCTGTATAGGTGTAAGCTTGTAAATGGAATGTCCTTTGCACTACCAGGGATCTTGGAATGTGTTACTGTTGAGACTGACCAAGATAAAACAAAAAATCTAATTATAAGTTGTATATATAGAACGCCGGGAACTTGCATTGAGACATTCAGAGATAAATTAGTCGAGCTGTACAATAATATTACTAGTAAGAAAATGGTAGTAATTTGTGGAGATTTCAATATTGATTTACTAAATCCATATCAACAAAATGTAATTACAGAGTTCATGAATTCTATGTATAGTATGAGTCTATATCCCACAATAACACATCCCAGTAGAATCACAGTTCACACTGCTACACTTATTGATAACCTGTTTGTTAATATTATTGATAAGAAAATAGAAAGTGGATTATTGATAAATGATATAAGTGACCATCGGCCAGTCTTTGCACTTATCCATGGCCACACGGGGGCCAACACAGAAAAAATTTTAAAATCTTTCAGATACAAATCACAAAATGCAATCAGTTCTTTTAAAGAAGACCTGCTGAAGCAAGACTGGACAAAAGTCTATGTATCAGATGTAAATGAAGCCTATGATACATTCATGAACATTGTAACCACTCTTTGAAAAATAAATTGTCGATTAGTAAAAAAAAAAAAAAAGCTTAAACAAAAATTTGTCGACAAGCCATGGTTAACCAAAGGATTACAAAAAGCGTGTAAAAAGAAAAATCATTATATAAAGCTTTTCTAAAGAAAAGGACAAAAGCAGAGCAGCGGTATAAAACATACAAAAATAAGTTAATATATATAATGAGCACCGTCTTTGATGTGGTCCAGCAGTTGCAGTAGATTCCCCCAGAGGCTCCAAATTTTATCCTTGGGGATTTTAACCATGTGTCTCTAAAGAAGACATTTAAAAACTTTAATCAGTATGTCTCCTGCCCACCCAGGCGAGAAAAGACATTGGACCTCTGCTACGGATCCATAGAGAGAGCCTTTAAATCTCTTCCCCTTCCTCCTTTAGGATCCTCAGATCACAACTGTGTACATTTGCTGCCCACATATAAAACTGCTCTCAGAAGAGACAAGGCGAAGACCAGAGACATAGACGTGTGGACAGAGGATTCAGTGCACTGCCTCCAGGAATGTTTTAGCTGTACGGACTGGGAGGTGCTTACACTGTCCTGCGGTGATGATTTGGACTCTTTGGTGGACATGGCATGCTGTTAGATGGCTTTTTGCAGGGATATGATCGTTCCACGTAAACACATCAAAATACAGTATATCCCAACAATAAGCCATGGGTTACTAAATCAGTTAAATCCTGCTTACAGAGGAAAGCACTTGCCTTTAAACAGGGGTCTGTTTCTGAGCTACAGGTTGCCACAAAAGAGCTGAAGTCTAAAATTTTAAGAGCAAAACAGAATTATAAATCAGAGTTGGAAAGAAAAATGGCAGCAAAGAAACTTGGTTCAGCCTGGGCCAGTTTGAAAACTTTTGCAGGCCTTCAGAGCACAGAGCGCAGTAATCGTGTGTTTTTAGATGGTTTTAATTCAGACTCAGAGTTGGCTAATGCTCTTAATTAGGGCCTGAGCCACTGACGTCAGTCGGCGAAAGCCCTATTGTATCTGCTTGCGTTTATTTTTTTTTCTATATTATTCTGCCTAAATGATCACATTTTTCACCCTCTGAACGTTAACCAAAACGCGATTTTTTTTTTGCAAACCCCTCAGACCCGGCAAAAAATTCGATAAACTGGAAAACATATGTGCCCCCCAATCCCTCATTTTTGTGGGTGGGGCCAAACGTACAAGGTCTATGGAGACTGCAGACCATAAACTATGCCATACAGACATAAAATTTGGGTGAGGTGTGCATCACCTCAAGACATGCAAAAACATCATTGTGGCCCATACCCACCACCAACAGGAAGGCCGCCATCTTGCCTCAAATTCGCCCCACCTCCAATTCGGGAAAAAAATCACACCTCACATTTTAACGCACTTGTCCTAGGGACCTGATCCAATTGAGCTCATTTTTACAGGGCGGCATCTACAGGCATTGCCCATTAAAAATTGTATAAATTAAGTCAAAATCTCAAAAGGCGTGGCCAGGGCGCCATGGCGAAGTTTGACTCCTCCCCTTACAACTTCAACCACCTGTAATTTAGGCAAAACCTGTCCGATATGCACCAATCCTTTCATGATGGAAAATAGTCACGTCACGAACGCAATGACATCAAAATACCTGACAACCAATATAGCGCCACATAGTGGTTAACAGAAGAACTGCTGCAAACTGTTTTATTTATTACTCACGTGCGGCTAGGCAGAATGATGTGAAATTTTCTGAGATTCATCAGAACACAGCCATGATCATAACTGAACATCAACATTAGTATGACATCAAACATGTTACCATGGACACGCCCTCCTCGCCATTCAATCCGTGAGCTTATCGGGAGGGGTGGGAACGTCCTGGAGCCATGAAATTTGGAACATAGGTTTAGGTTACTGTCACATAGAGTACAATATGGGTGGACAACACACAAGTGACAAAGAAGTGTTGCCATGGCGCCATGGCGAAGTTTGACTCCTCCCCTTACAACTTCACCCACCTGTAACTCGGTCAAAACCTGTCCGATGTGCACCAGTCCTTTCATGATGGAAAATAGTCCCACCCCAAACGCAATGACATCAAAATACCTGACAACCGATATAGCGCCACATAGTGGTTATCAAAAGAATTGCTGAAAACTGTTTTATTTATTACTCACACGCGGCTGGGCAGAATGATGTGAAATTTTCTGAGATTCATCAGAACACAGCCATGATCATAACTGAACATTAACGTTAGTATGACATCTTACGTGTTACCATGGACACGCCCTCCTCACCATTCAATCCATGAGCTTATGGGGAGGGGTGGGAAGGCCTTGGAGGTCTACATTTTTCAACATATGTTGAGGTCACTGTCATATGTAGTTCAGTATGGGTTGACAACACATAACTTACAGGGAAGTGTTGCCATGGCAACATGGCGACGGTTGACTACTCGCCATGAAATTTCGGAAAGTTGTATCTTGAACAAACTTTGTCTGATTTTCATCAAATTTTCAACAATGGATAATAGTCCCACCCTGAACACTCCTATATAAAATAACAAAAGTTTTAGCGCCGCCTAGTGGTAACAACATTAGACTCTTGTAAAATGGGCAAACTTTGTACGATTTGCAACAAATTTTATACGATCAATATTCTCCCTTCCCCGAACTCGTCTATATACAAATAATAAACAAAACTCATAGCGCCCCCTAATGATTAAAGGAAGAACTACTTATGACTGTTTTTTTTTTAATTTTTCTCTTACCAGCTTAACAAAACTACATGAAGAAATGACTTGCACTCATTTATAGTACATGTACATAGTAGAGAACTGTTTCCATGGCCACTGGCGTGCTTCAGTGGCTTTCTCGCCAAACAACACATGACAGTTACAGCTCAGACAATTCTCACCTGATTTGGAAAAATCTTTGCACAAATCATACTGATCCCACTCTGAACATGTCTGTATATCAATATTCACAAAACTGTCACACCCACACCTACTGCTGACATGAGGTACTGCACAAAACTGTTTCTAATTTTGCACAAAGGCCAGTAGTCACGATGACATGACCTTTTCAGGGATTCCTCAGAGTGCATTGGACTACCCTCGGTGGAAGTCACTTTTGTCCTACGATAAGCACAGTTGCCATGGAAACCCACTCACTGCATTTCAATAACGGACATTTATACATGGGGCAATCTTGGAACAATTTGCACTAAATTTTCTATGACTGATATTAGTCCTGCACCAAACATGTCTACATAAAAATAACAGACAAAAGTTTTAGCGCCCCTATTGTTAAAAGGAAGCATTGCTGAAATTTTTTTCTCTCTTTTTCTCTCACCAGCAGAAAAAAAAATGCATGAAGGAATCACTAGGGCTCATTGACAGTACATGTAGATAGGACAGAACTGTTTCCATGGGGACCAGCGTGCTTCAATGGCTTTCTCACCATATAAAACATGACAGTTACAGCTCAGACAATTCTCGCCTGATTTGGAAGAATCTTTGCACAAATAATACTGATCCCACTCTGAACATGTCTGTATATCAATATTCACAAAACTGTCACACCCACACCTACTGCTGACATGAGGTACTGCACAAAATTGTATCACATTTTGAACAAAGACCAGTAGTCACAATGAAATAACATTTTCAGTGGTTTCTCAGAGTGAATTGGACTACCCTCTGTGGAAGTCACTTTTGTCCTGCGATAAGCACAGTTGCCATGGAAACCCACCCCTTGCCTTTCAATAATGGACATTTTTCCTTTGGCAAACTTGGTACAGTTTGCATAAAATTTTCTACAATCGATATTAGTCCTGCACTAAAGGTGTCTACATAAAAATAACAAACAAAAGTTTTAGCACCCCTATTGTTTACAAGAAGAATTGCTGAAAACGTTTTTCTTTCTTTTTCTCTCACCAGCAGAAAGAAAAGAAAAAAAACATGAAACAATGACTAGGGCTCATTGACAGTGCATGTACATAGTACAGAACTGTTTCCATGGCTGTGTGTTGAGCCCCACTTTGTATTCCTTGTACACATATGACTGCATACCTGTTCATCCCACAAGCATTATAGTGAAGTTTGCACTCAGTGCACCGAGTACTTTTTTACTTACTGTTAGACTCGGACCCCATTCCTCCTCTACAGTCATGCTTAACACAGGCTGGCCACAGGGCTGTGTGTTGAGCCCCACTTTATATTCATTGTACACATATGACTGCATACCTGTTCATCCCACAAATATTATAGTGAAGTTTGCAGATGACACAACAGTAGTGGGCCTCATTTCAGGAGGAGATGAGTCCGCATACAGAGATGAGGTCCAGAAACTGGTGAGATGGTGCTCAGATAATAATCTGCTATTGAATACATAACAAACAAAAGAACTCATTATTAATTTTAGGAAGTATAGCAGTGAGCCACCTCCTCTATACATAGGCAAGGAGTGTGTGGAGAGGGTGGAGGCTTTTAAGTTTCTGGTTGTTCAGATTTCTCACAACCTTACCTGGGCAGTAAACAACATAGCTACGATAAAAAAAGGCTCAACAACGTCTACACTTTCTGAGTCTCCTCAAGAGGAATGGCCTGAATGCACAGTTGCTGGTTTCATTTTATCGCTCTGCTATTGAGAGCATTTTGTCATATGGCATCACGGTTTGGTATGAGGTCTGTTCAGCCGCAGACCGCAAAGCCTTCCAGAGAGTGATCGAGACTGCGCAAAAAAAATCACTGGTCGTTCTCTCTTTTCTCAGGAAGAGATTTCCAGGTCTCGGTACCTCAACAGAGCTACTGCCATCATTAAAGACTGCGCTCATCCAGGCCAAAATAAGTTTCTGGGTGTGATGCTAGAGTCTAGACAATCAAATATCTGCAAACCTCACATCAGTCACATCTGGGCCAAGTGGGGAAAAAATGTATATAGTAAGACACATTTTTGTCATTTTTGTCCTCGCCTGGGCTGCACGGTGGCGCAGTGGTTAGCACTGCGGCAGCACAGTTTACCCTTGGCCGGGGGATTGTGGGGATCGTGGGATCGTGGGTTCGATCCCAGCCCCCGACCAACAGTGATCTGTGTGGAGTTTGCATGTTCTCCCCGTGTTGCGTGGGTTTACTCCGGGATTTCTCCGGTTTCCTCCCACATGCCAAAGACATGCATGTTAGGTTAATTGGCTGTTCTAAATTGTCCCTAGATATCTGTTTCCTATAGGCCCTTAGAATAGAGGGTTAGTATTAATGAAAGCGCTTTGAGTGGTCTTTGTGACTAGAAAAGCGCTATATAAGTGTAGGTTAGTTAGTTAGTTAGTTAGCCTTGATCTTCCTCAGCTCCGTCCTCACCTGGGTCTTAGTCAGGGTCAGGTTGGGGGGGCTGTGTGTTGGGAGTGGGAGTTGGGAGATCTGCGCCAAATGGTTTTCTTTAATATTCATACACCCTTTGCAGTGATGACGGCACATTTTCCGAGCCAGCAAGGGAAGACGAGCGGAGATTTGTCCCACTCCGCGCACTCCTACATAAAAATATTTGACAAAAGGGATAGTGCCACTTACTACTCACAGGAAGATCTGCGCCAAATGGTTTACTTTATTATTCATGCTGTGGGTCACCCCCACAGCCTACAGACAAGCAGAGCACTCAGCTGGAGTAATTAACAGAACAGTGAGATGTATGGACTGTTATCAATAGATGGAGAGGAATTCCGGCCAGTAATCCTGCTATTGATATGTGTGACTCTCAAATGCAAACGTCCATGCTTACTGCTGTGCAGGTATTGTCTGTAGCTGGGTATATAAGCAACTGTATATCGCTTACCCTCTCTCTCTTACTGCTCATCTGACTACACGCATTGCCTGTCTGCTGACGAGAGACTGAGAGCTCGCTCCAGCATGCTTATACAGTGCTGGAGTGAGTTTTGTGATGGCGATGAATAAAAACTCCCTTTTAAACCTCACTTCGCCTTGCCTTATTTCACCAGTCGCCACATTGGTGACCCCCGAAAGAAAGAACACGCTGACGACGAACGAACGCAGCACCCGGCGTTGTCTCCGACAACAAGCGGACGCAGCAGCCTGACACAAAAGCACTGCCCTCCCTTCTGCCACACGGGAGACCTCGACGCAGAACCGACACCAGGCGAATTCCCTCGGAGATCATCCACGACCGGGAAAGCTGTAGAAAGCGTCATTGTGTGATCCTCGCCTGAGATCTGCATATCCACGCTGGGACCGGCCGAGGGACAAAGAGCGTCTACTCCCTCTCACCGCTCCTCCGCATCGACACGAGCGCGCACGCACCTCATCCTCTCTCCACGACAGCAACCTCCAGGGCCGACGGAGAATGCAGCACGTGGACCTGAACGCACCATGCCCCGGCACGAGCGAACGACAGCAACAGCCTGAACAGGGATGACCATCGGCGCCAATAAGATAAGATAAGCCTTTATTAGTCCCACAACGGGGAAATTCCAGGATTGCAACAGCACAGGGATAGCAACACTCAGAGCAACAATCAGAAGGCAAGAAAAAAAACAAGCAAGCAAGAGCAGCTAATATACATATGTACATATTACTATAAAATATATATATACACACACACACACAGACACACAGTGCAGAGCATTGTAGCTGGATGGAATAAATATATGAATATATGAACACAGTGCAGAGCATTGTAGCTAGATGGAATAAATATGTAAATATATAAACACCCACAGTACGGAGCATTGCAGCTAGGTGGAATAAATATGCAATGACGCTGATCTCCAGCAAGCTCCCTGACACTGACTCGCCTCAACAGTGGACCTGCCATGCACCGAAACCCCGCACGCACACCGGGGGGTTACAAGGACAGCGCACCATGCACGGGACAATAACGTCTCCACAGACCGCCATCATCCTCCGCCGCTGCACATCGGAACCTTCAGGGCTGCTCACACACCTGAAGCACACATGCAGCTCGCTCACAGGATTTTGTATGGGTCTCAGCCACGGTGCACAAAGGGAATTCAGCCGTCAGCTGTCCCCGAGGGCTTTAGGGCTGCGCACGCACCAAAAGACAACCCGCCACGTCCCTCACAGCTGCAGCTCCTTTTTTTCTTCATGGCCGCGAGAGGAGTCAGAGACAAATTTTCCTTCTCTCAGCCACTGTGGATCTCCACACGTTCAACGGGACAGCCCCTCAACATCGTGGATCCACATGCAATTTTTGCGCGGTCCAGACAACTTCGTTCCCGGGCCGGCACTTGCTACCCCCACCCCCCCCTCCCTCCCCCTCCGCCTGCACAGAGCTTTCCCCGCTCGCTACCAAAGCCGGACTATCGAGGCCTCAGCTTCCTGCTGAGCCCTCTGGGGGGGAGTGTGTGGGTGACCCCCACAGCCTACAGACAAGCAGAGCGCTCAGCTGGAGCAATTAACAGAACAGTGAGATGTATGGACTGTTATCAATGGGTGGAGAAGAATTCCGGCCAGTAATCCTGCTATTGTTATGTGTGACTCTCAAATGCAAATGTCCATGCTTACTGCTGTGCATGTATTGTCTGTAGCTGGGTATATAAGCAACTGTATATCTCTTACCCTCTCTCTCTTACTGCTCATCTGACTACATGCATTGCCTGTCTGCTGACGAGAGACTGAGAGCTCGCTCCAGCATGCTTATACAGTGCTGGAGTGAGTTTTGTGATGGCGATGAATAAAATCCCCTTTTAAACCTCACTTCGCCGTGCCTTATTTTACCATCGCCACAATGCAGCCCATGCAGTGATGACGGCACATTTTACGAGCCAGCGAGGGACGCCGGGTACCAAGGGCGTGTGGGGGGCGAAGGCCCGGTTACACATGCTTGCAGGTTTAATTGTTTTTATGGTCATTTTGATTCTTTTGATTTTAGCACAGAAACCCAAGATTTGAAACAGAAACTCAAAGACAGTCAGCACTTTAATATTGAGGTGCAGGATGTTAAAAGGGCGTTCTGTGCAGTAAAAGTGAACAAAAGTCAGGGCCCTGATAATATATGTGGGCGATTGGTAAAGTCCTGTGCACATGAACTGAGTCCTGTGTTTCACTACATTTTCAATAAGTCCTTACAGACACAACATGTGCCTAAGATCTGGAAAGATGCTGTAGTTGTCCCCGTTCCAAAATCCAGCTGTCCTAAAATGGTAAAATGATTTCAGACCAGTTGCTTTGACTTCAATTTTAATGAAAATTTTTGAAAAACTGGTCAGATGTGAGGTCCTAAAGCAGACTGAACATGCATTGGATCCTCTGCAGTTTGCCTATAGGCCTCACAGAGGAGTGGAGGATGCCACTGTCACTCTGTTTAACATGCTTTTTAAACATCTGGATTTTAATGGGACACACGCCAGGCTTTTATTTGTAAACTTTTCTTCCGCCTTTAATACAATCCAACCTCATATCTTAGTTGAAAGGCTCCTGCAACAATTTGATTTGAGCAATAATCTGGTGGGTTGGATTCTGGATTTCTTAGCCAACAGGACACAGAGAGTAAGGGTCAATGGAACATTGTCTGACCTAAAGTGTTCTTCTACTGGCTCTCCTCAGGGGTGTGTGTTGTCACCACTACTCTTCATCCTGTACACAAACATGTGTCGGAGCAGACATGACAACAGACACATTATAAAGTATGCTGATGACTCAGTCATTGTCAGTCTCCTCCACGGTGGTGAGAGTGGCCACAGCCCAGTAGTTGATGACTTTGTTCACTGGTGTGAGGATTCCTACCTGCAGCTGAATATGACAAAAACTAAAGACATGATTATTGACTTTAGGAGGAAAACTCCCAGGCACAAAGTCACCGTACTAACAGGCCAGACCACCGAATGTGTACAATCCTACAAATATCTTGGGACGATTATTGATAGTAATTTAAACTTTGAAGAGAACTGTGAAAGGGTGTGCAAAAAGGGTCAGCAACATTTGCAATGTTTAAGGAAACTTGCACGCTTCCAAATTGACTGAACCACAATGACAATGTTTTATCAGGCTTTTATTGAATATGTTTTATCCTTTTCTTTAGTGTTGTAGCACCTTGGGGGAGTCAGATTATTTAGCATCTCAGACAAGAGACAGTGGATAAGCATCGGAGAACAATGCTCAGGAGGTTTCCGGCGAGATAGCAGGAAGGAGTCAAGGACGTAGGGGGTTGAATGCAGTGTAATGCAAATGTCATGTTGTGTGTGGAGAAATGCCATGAAACTTGTGAGGAGTGATTTGGGTAAAAGAAGAGTGCCTGCTGAAATGATTCATTCTGTTCTGTGCTTAAAAGATGTGAAGTGTGTAATAAACCATCTGCCATGAATCTGCCTCTTATTTCACACACCCCACACTGGTGACCCAAGACGTATTATGGAACACGAGGCAAGAACCCCGGAGCCGGCCCGGTCAGGAAGCTCCAGCGAGGCAGCAGCCATCCCACAGACAGCCCGGACTGGAACCTCCAGCTACGCATGTGTGGTTTCAGTCAAGCTACCGGATTTCTGGCAGCACAACCCCCGCTCTTGGTTCCACCACACCGAGGCCCAGTTCGCCCTCCGGGGAGTAACGGCAGACAACATCAGATTCTACCATGTGGTCGCAGCGCCAGACACCCACACAGCTCAGCAGGCAGCGAGCCTGCTCGATCAGCCTCCAGCCAGCAACAAATGCGAGGCGCTCAAGGCTGCGCTGACCCGGCGCTACACGCTCTCAGAATGCGAGAGAGCGGAGAGGCTCCTGAGACAGACCGAGTTAGGAGATGGTTCGGCCGTAGACCTGATGGAGAAGATGCTGGCGTTAAGGGGCACGGACGACGGGCACTTTCTGTTTGCCCACCTTTTCCTCTGGAACCTTCCAACAGTGGCGAGAGCGGTTCTGGCCAATTCGTCATTGCTGGCCGCATGTGACTACCGTGTGCTAGCCCAGGAGGCAGACAGGATCATCCTCACCACCAGGGCGATCACAGTCAACGCGGCAGCGGCGGAGCCCAACGAGACGACCAGAGGAGGCGAGGAGCCACCGACAGTAGCAGCAGCGGGGGCCAAGGAGCGCCAGAGAGACACGCTCTGTTTCTACCACCGCCGCTTCGGAGAGAACACACACAGATGTGCACCACCGTGCCAATTCCAGCACTCGGGAAAACGTCGAGGCCGGCGGTTGGTAGCAGCTGCGACCCTCGGTGAAGAGAACAAGCTGCTCTACCTGACAGACGCGCACTCGGGGAGGCGTTTCCTCGTGGACACCGGAGCCCAGAAGAGCTTCATCCTGCCAACCTACACTGACCGGCTGGCAGGACCTAGCGGCCCCATGATGTTGGCAGCAAATGGCTCTGAAATTAAGACCTTTGGTGAGAAGACACTGATCTTATCTCTACACGGCCGTACGTACAAGTGGACTTTTGTCGTAGCAGCACTGAATTACCATATCCTGGGGGCTGATTTTCTGTGTGCACATGGTTTACTGGTTGATGTTGCTAACAGGCGTCTGGTTAATGCATTGTCCTTTGACTCTCTCCCCTGTATAGCTCAAGTGACCCAGCCAACAGCACAAGCCAGCGTCACAGCTCCAGGCAGTAAGTTCCACACACTGCTCACTCAGTTCCCAGCACTCATGGTCCCAACGTTTTCGGCAGCCATCGCTAAACACGGGGTGGAGCACTTCATCGCCACCACCGGGCCGCCCATTTTTGCAAGACCTCGGCGCTTGGATGCAGCTAAACTGGCCATAGTGAGCAAGGAGTTCGCCAACCTGGAAAGGTTGGGCATCATCAGGCGTTCGAACAGCCCATGGGCGTCCCCGCTACACATGGTCCCTAAGGCTGAGGGATCGTGGCGACCGTGCGGTGATTTCCGCAGGTTGAACAATGCCACAGCGTACGACCGCTACCCAATTCCCCACATACAGGATTTTTCCGTTCACCTCGCCGGAGCGAGCATTTTTTCCAAAATAGACCTGGTCCGCGGTTACCACCAAGTCCCAGTGCGCGCAGAGGATGTACCCAAAACAGCGGTAATAACTCCGTTTGGTCTATTTGAGTTCCTGCACATGCCATTCAGGTTAAAAGGTGCAGCACAGACATTCCAGCACATGATGGATGCAGTGTTGCGTGATCTCCCGTTTGTGTTCATCTGCCTGGACGATATCCTGGTAGCCAGTGTATCCGAAGATGAACACGAAACCCACCTCACGACGGTTTTCCGGAGGTTGGAGGAGCACGGGTTGATAATCAACCCGGCGAAATGTCAGTTCGGCGTGACGGAGATTGATCTTTCGGGGCACCGCGTCTCTCCAGAAGGAGCGATCCCATTGCCCGACAAAGTGCGCACCGTGGCAGATTTTCCCCGGCCTCAGACAGTCAGGGCACTGCAGAAATTTTTGGGGATGGTGAACTTTTATAACCGTTTCCTTCCCCGTGCAGCGCTGCTCATGCAACCATTGTACGCCGCGCTCAAGAGACAGAAACCCGCGGATAGGGTCGAATGGACCCCGGAGCGAGAGCGGGCATTCTCGGAGGTTAAAGCAGCCCTGGCAAACGCCGCACTGCTGGCGCATCCGGACCCGGCAGCCCGGATAGCGCTCACCACCGACACTTCAGAAGTGGCCATAGGGGCTGTCGTGGAGCAGTGTGTCGCCGGGGCTTGGCAGCCGCTCGCCTTTTTCAGCAGAACTTTGCGCGACAGCGAACGTAAATACAACGCGTTCGACAGAGTTGCTGGCTCTCCACCTGGTTATATGCCACTTCCAGTTCTGGCTGGAAGGGCGCAGCTTCACTGCGTTCGTGGACCACAAGCCACTAACATTCGCGATGGCCAAGGTTTCAGAACCGTGGTCGGGCCGGCAGCAGAGACAGCTGGCCGCGATCTCAGAGTTTACTACCGATATTCAGCATGTGTTGGGTAAACTGAATGTGGTGGTGGACTGCCTCTTGCACGCCATGGTGGCCCCGTTCTGCGTGGGGATAGATTACGTAGCCATGGCCGCGGAGCAGATTAGCGATGCAGACGTGCACGCACTCCAGTCTGGACCAACAGGGTTAAGGCTGGAGAGCAGGGTGCTGCAAGATGGCGCCCCCCCCCCCCCCCGCCAATCTGTGATGTCTCCACGGGACGCCCACGTCTGGTGGTCCCAGTCGCGTGGCGCCGCCACGTGTTTGAGTCGGTTCACACTCTGGCGCACCCAGGAGTGCGCGCGTCAGTCAAAATGGTGGGAGAGAAGTTTGTGTGGCCAAGCCTATGCAAACAAGTAAAAGAGTGGGCTGCAGCCTGTGTGGCGTGTCAACGAGCCAAGGTACACAGACACACGAAGGCTCCCTTAGAGCCATTTCGGGTACCGGCTAAGAGGTTCGATCATGTTCACGTGGACCTCGTGGGCCCCCTCCCGCCATCACAAGGGTGCACGCACCTCCTGACAGTAGTGGACCACACCACGCGCTGGACAGAAGCAGTCCCGCTGGCGGCAACCATGTCCGCAGACGTAGCACGCGCTTTTTTAACAGCATGGGTGGCCCGTTTTGGAGTCCCGTCGGACATTACGTCCGACAGGGGCCCTCAATTTGTTTCCAAACTCTGGTCCGCGATGGCCCGCAGCCTGGGTGTTACAATTCACCGCACAACCGCGTACAACCCACAGACCGATGGTTTATGCGAGCGTTTTCATAGATCACTGAAAGCAGCACTCAGGGCTTCACTGACGGATGCAAATTGGGTAGACAGGTTGCCGTGGGTTTTATTGGGGTTGCGCTCCCCGCTAAAAGAGGATTTGGAAGCTTCCCCGGCAGAGCTCGTTTTTGCGCAGCCCCTACGGCTGCCCGGGGAATTTCTGCCAGATAATCCCGTGCCGGGCAGCTGCCCGTCTCAGCTTTTGCAGCGGAGCGCAAACACAGGCACGCTGCCGGGCCCTGCCCACCACAGTTTTTGCGTGTTTTCGTGCCTAAAACTTTGAAGAGCGTGGAGTTCGTGTTCGTCAGACACGACGCCCACCGCCCTCCATTGCGCCCACCCTATGATGGACTGTTCAGAGTGTTGGAAACAGGGGATAAGCATTTTTTGCTAGACTTGGGGGGTAGGTGGGAGAAAATTGGCATAGACAGACTCAAACCCGCTTTCGTTGTGGCGGACGAGCAAGTGCAGTTGGCTAGGGCCCCTCGGCATGGAAGACCCCCACGGAGAGCTCCCCAGGGAAACGATTCACCAGAGCAGCCACACGGACAGACCAAAGTGGCCCCCCCTCTCGTCACGGCCCACCCACAGTCAGACACACTCCCAGCAGTCCCCCACCAGCACAGCAGCGCCTCGGAGGCAGTAAACCCCAGTTACAGCAGATATGGGAGGAGACGGAAGCCCAAACGGCGTGTGGACTGATGTTCTATTGTTCAATCTAAGATGCTGGGGGAGCGGTGTAGCACCTTGGGGGAGTCAGATTATTCAGCATCTCAGACAAGAGACAGTGGATAAGCATGTTATTCAATATGTATATAAATGATATATGTAAAGTTTCAGAAATAATGGATTTAATATTGTTTGCCGATGACACTAATCTATTATGCAGTGGAAGCAATTTGGAACAACTTTTGGATACACTCGGAAAGGAATTAGGAAAGCTTAAACTGTGGTTTGACTCAAACAAGTTAACGCTCAATTTAAGTAAGACAAAATTTATAGTTTTTAACAACCATCACAACAACTCAGTATCTAAACTCAGTGTAAATGGTGTAGAGATTGAAAGGGTATCTGAAACTAAATTTCTGGGAGTAATAATTGATAATAACCTGTGTTGGAAGTCACATATTAATTATATTAAAGGTAAAATATCTAAATCAATCACAATACTGCACAGAGTGAAATATTTGCTGAATCAACCCACACTATATACTTTGCATCATTCATTAATACTCCCATACATGGCATATTGTACTGAAGTATGGGGAAATACATATAAAACAAACATATATCCAGTCTTTATGCTTCAGAAGAGAGCTATTAGAATAATATCCCCTCACCCCCCAGCCAGTCGCAGCAGATGACTGCCCCTCCCTGAGCCTGGTTCTGCTGGAGGTTTCTTCCTGTTAAAAGGGAGTTTTTCCTCTCCACCGTCGCCAAGTGCTGCTCACAGGGGATCGCCTGATTGCTGGGGTTTTTCTGCTACTGTGGGGGTCCCCCCTACAGTTGATAGTGCTATGAGATGACTGTTGTTGTGAAATGGCGCTATATAAATAAAGTTGAATTGAATTGAATTGAATTAATAAACAAAGCTGCTTACAGGGAACCAACAAACCCACTTTTTCTTAAATTAAAAGCTCTCAAGTTGAAAGATCTGGTTGACTTTAAAACTGCAGTAATAATGTTTAAAGCTAAGAATCTGTCACTGCCCGCAAATATCCAAAAGTTGTTCCAAATAAGGGAGAAACAATATCATTTCAGAGGAACATGGATATTTCAAAAACCTTCAGTGAGAACTACCACCAAGCAACACTGTGTTTCAGTGCAAGGAGTCAGATTATGGAACGATTTTGGACCTGAATTAAAATCATGTACAACGCTTGGACAATTTAAACAAAAACTAAAGGAAGAAATACTCCAAACATATTTACAAGACGACATGTAAAATCACATCAGGATTGTCATATCCAGTCTGTGTTGTGTTGTTACTTAGTTTTTTTTGTCACATTTTGTCTTAGCTTTGTTCTGAATTGTAATCGCTCTTGTTTTGTTTTTCTTTTGAATTCTTGGATGGAATATGGGTGGGCAATATAAGCTGCGGCTTCAGCCATCACCCATTTCGGATAACTTATGTTGAACTATATAATCAGAGGAGTTATTGTTTAATTTGATCTTGTTAGATTTTTTTCCCCTTTGTTATATTATTCTGTTCCTTTCTTTTAATCTTTACTTTTAATCTATCCAAAATAAAGATTCATTCATTCATTCATTTATTCATGATGGCTGTCTTACGTGAGTTGTCCATTCGTTGGAGATCATCAGAGAGTCCACGGCACATTTTGCGTACGTTCCAGCTTAACAATCAAAGAACTGGAGTCTTTGTTGTTTTTTCTTTCGAACTGCCTGGTGCGGATTGACGCTTGCTTGTCAGGAAGGTTCCTTAAGCTCTATGCACCCAGTAGAGCAGTGTAGCATTGACCTTGAGTTCCAATCTATAAAGTCATTCTTCACTGAAGAAAAATTGTTTCAACTCAAAAGTCTGGTCATGAACTGCCTCTCGCACCCAAGGGCCAGAGCTGTAACATCATCCATCGGCCACAAAGTGGAAGTTAATCCCTTCTCCAAGACTTAGTCATTCTCCCTTTTCTGCTTCCTTCGGCAAAGGAATGTTTCAATCGACAGGTTTATGGTTGATATAATCCAGACTTGGGAGTCAAGGTTCTCCAGTAAACAACCAGACTGTTTCACAGTGCCATCTGGTGGACAAATCAGAAGTATTTAATTTTTCTCTTTGCAGTGGAATTTATGCATTATGGACAAATAAATTAATTCATATTCTTTCTCTCAAGACAGTATTCACTACTGAAGACATGGTTAAACTCTTGGGATGGACAATAGTGGTGAAATATTTTTATTGATATGATTTAATATGTGTTGCTTTATTTTCAGGAAGAAATTAATTTTACATGCTTACTATCATAAATTAATCACAGTTATAATGTAGACATTGTGTGTTCCTTTATCAAGTAGAATATTTTAGTCACTCAAGTTTAAAGAATTTATGGTTTCACTCACACTTTAGGAGGATTTCACTCTTCATATCAAATTGCTCTCTCTCTGCTCTTTGGGAGACCATAGCTGGACTTTAACTGACCAATAGAGTTCCAGGCTTCACTGCATCTCCTCTGTAGGTTGCGTTTATGACTTCTGTCAAACAAGGAAGCTCAAATGTAATTGGTTCAACTCAAGTTCCATAAAATTCAGTGAGATTCTGCCACACCTGAAAAAAAAACTTTCCTTTGTTTCAGTTTTGGGGCGGTAGTCAAGCTGTAAGGAGCCTTTTCTGCTCTTCCATTATTTGTATCTTTTAAGTAGGCCCAGAGTCTTCCGGGCTCTGTGGAAATTCTTTTTCTTTTCTTTAAAGTTCACTTTTTCCCTGTTTTAATCCTTTTCTTTAAATCACAGTGCAAGAAGATTTTGTTTGATTTTTTTCTAAGCTTAAACCAACTCATTCCAGCCACAATACATCGGAAGAAGCAGATCTGTGGCTTGTGTTTGTCTCAATTTGACTCTCTGATGGGACGTTATACAATAAACAAATTCCTTTTCAGTGCATAAGAGAAGACCTCACCCAGCTTGCTGAAGAACAGCCCAATTGCGATCTCAGGAGCACGGCCTTGTGGGAGAATCTGTCTATCAGCCTCTCCATCAACAGAATCCATGAACATCCAGCTGAATCAAGGTTGGCACGTGGGGGCCCTGCTGCTACCAGGGATGGGATCTGACTCTGTGGCTGACGGTCTGTTGTTTAATTTAAATTTAATTTTTTCAGAATATTCCTGGTATAAGTTCTTTTAACTTAATTTCATGCAAACCCCCATCAGAATTTAAAAATGCATTATGTCCTTTCATTAATTTATGCTCTTTTTCAGAGTAACACAAATTTTCCATTTTTCTAGATAGTTTACTCTATGGCGCATATTTAGGGCGCATATATGGTATTCATATTCCCCACATATACCTAGTAGGCATGACGGTGCATATTCTGGAAGCTTCACGTCTTAATGGCCAAAGAGGACCTGACCCAGCAGAGACCTACGGGAGGTGTGAAGTTGCTCTTGCAGGAGACGGGAAGTTGGAGAGAATGTCCCAGCAGGAGCCCCGGAGGCTAGAAGGATGAGAGACAATGGAGACGCCAAGGAGCCTCGGGGGCTGTATGTTTACTAAAGGACTGTGGGTTGGGGGGGGGTGTTATTTGATGTTGGGGGTTTGTGACTTTGGAGAGTATAAGAACTGTGAAGGACGATTGTTCTGCCTCTTTTCTAAGATTCTGTGCTTGTTAGAGGATGTGACCTCTCAATAAACCAACCCTGAGAAATAAACTCAGTCTCGTCTGTGAAAGGCATCCTCTACACTGGTGACCTACGACAAACTATGGCCGGTGGCGACGATCTTCCCGCACCGGATTCTTCAGGAGCCAACCAGGTTAACGCAGCTACCACACTACAGCTGCCCGATTTCTGGCAACATAACCCGCACTCCTGGTTTACCACTGTGGAGGCGCAGTTCCACCTTCAGGGAATCTCAGCAGACGCAACGAGGTTCTACCATGTCGTCGCAAAGCTGGACAGCCTCACAGTGCAGCGGGTGGAGAGCCTGCCCAACCACCCGGACGACAAGTATGGCACATTGAAAGCCGCCCTCATTCGAGCTTTCACTCCCTCGCAGGGAGAGCGAGCAGAGAGACTTCTGGCGCTAACAGAAGGGGAAGCAGACAGGCCGGCAGATCTGATGGCGAGGATGATGAACCTGAGAGGCGAAGATGACGACAGTTTTATCTTCGCCCCCCTCTTTCTCAGAACACTACCGCCAGCAGTGAGAGTCACCCTGGCCAGCTCACAGCTGCTCAATGACCGTGACTACCACGGGCTGGGCCAGGAGGCGCAGCGGCTCGTCGACGCCCATAGACGACACGCAGCCACGACGGCGGCAACGGAGCTGAACGCACCCCTGCGAGACGAGGGGAGACCAGAGGCCGCAGCACCGGACCCACTGACGTCAGCAGCGGCAGAGACCAGGAGAAGCGGAGCGGATGGCACCCTCTGCTTTTACCATCGACGTTTCGCCAAGAGAGCACGCAGATGCATCCCACCGTGCCGATACAAGTGCCAGGGAAACGCCAAGACCGAGAGTCGGTAGCAGCTGCTGCTCTCGGCGTGAAGAACAAGCTGCTTTTCGTGACGGACGTGAATTCAGGGAAGGATTTCCTGGTGGACACAGGCTCCCAGCTGAGTTTTGTCAAGCCTTCCTACGCGGACCTGCTGGCGCCTTCCAGCGGACCCCTGGTGCTAGCGGCAAATGGCTCGACGATCAAAACCTATGGGGAGAAGATGCTCCTCCTATCCTTCCACGGTCGCACCTTCAAGTGGACTTTCGTCATAGCTGCAGTTAGCAACAACATGCTAGGTGCTGATTTTTTATGCTCAAACAGTTTATTAGTTGATCTTACTAATAGACGTATGGTAAATGCACTGTCTTTCCACTCTATCTCCTGTACAGCTCGGGTGGCCCTGCCTTCTGCACATCCCAATGTCACAGCTGCGGGTGGTAAGTTTCATGCACTACTCAATCAGTTCCCAGCACTTACGGTCCCAACATTTTCAGCGTCAGTAGCCAAACACGGGGTTGAGCACTTCATAACTACCTCTGGCCCCCCTGTTTTTGCAAAAGCTCAGCACTTGGACCCAGCTAAACTGGCCATCACGCGCGAGGAATTCGCCAACTTGGAAAAACTAGGCATTGTTAGACGCTCTAACAGCCCTTGGTCGTCACCCCTGCATATCGTTCCCAAGGCTGACGGCTCGTGGTGGCCTTGCAGTGATTTCCGCAGGTTAAATAATGCTTCAGCACACGACCGCTACCCGATTCCGCACATCCAGGATTTTTCGGCACATTTGGCGGGGGCGCGCATCTTTTCCAAAATAAATTTGGTGCGCGGTTATCACCAAGTCCCAGTCCGCGCTCAAGACATACCCAAAACGGCAGTAATAACCCCCTTTGGGCTTTTCGAGTTTTTGCGCATGCCTTTCGGCCTCAAGGGCACCGCGTTTCTCCAGAAGGAGCGGTCCCGCTGCCCGATAAAGTACGCGCGATAACGGAGCTTCCCCAACCGCAGACAGTTAAAGCATTGCAAGAATTTTTTGGGATGGTCAATTTTTATAACCACTTCCTCCCCAGTGCGGCACAGCTCATGCACCCACTGTACGCGGCACTCAAGAAACAAAATCCTGCAAATAAGGTCGAGTGGTCCCCGGAACGGAAGCACGCTTTCTCCCAGGTCAAGTCGGCCCTGGCGAACGCTGCGTTATTGGCACACCCGGTGCCAGCAGCTCGCATGGCACTAACCACGGACGCTTCCGACGTAGCAGTTGGGGCGGTTGTCGAGCAACTGGTAGCAGGGAGCTGGCAACCGCTTGCGTTTTTCAGCAAAACATTGCGCGATAACGAGCAGAAATACAGCGCGTTCGATAGGGAACTTTTAGCCCTGCATTTGGCTATCCGCCACTTCCAGTTCTGGCTGGAAGGGCGCCGTTTCACAGCGTTTGTAGACCACAAACCATTAACATTTGCAATGGCCAAGATTTCAGAGCCTTGGTCAGGCCGACAGCAGAGACAGCTGGCCGCGATTTTGGAGTTTACCACGGACATTCAACACGTGGCGGGCAAACACAATGTAGTGGCAGATTGTCTCTCGCACGCAGTTGCAACGCCAGGCCTCCAGGGGGCAGACACGGTGGCCGTGGCCGTGGGCCGTGGACGCGGGCCAGGCTTGCGGCACAGAAGCGCTCGCAGCCCCGGTCTGCGTGGGCTTAGATTATGCAGCCATGGCCGCCGAGCAGGTTAGCGATGCGGATGTGCGCGCGCTCCAGTCTGGGCCAACAGGGCTAAGGCTAGAGCACAGGGTGCAACAGATAGATGTGCCCCCTCTAATCTGCGATGTCTCCACGGGGTGCCCCCGCCCCGTGGTCCCAGCTGCGTGGCGCCGCCGCGTTTTTGATTTAATCCATTCGCTGGCACATCCGGGGGTTCGCGCATCGATCAAAATGGTGGGAGAAAAATTCGTTTGGCCGGGGCTGTGTAAACAGGTCAAAGAGTGGGCCGCAGCCTGTGCAGCGTGTCAAAGAGCAAAGATACACAAGCACACGCGGGCCCCCTTAGAACCTTTTCACATCCCGGCCAAACACTTCGACCACGTGCATATCGACTTGGTGGGACACCTCCCGCTGTCGCAGGGGTTCACACACCTTCTAACCATGGTGGACCGCACCACGTGCTGGCCAGAAGCGGTCCCCCTGGCGTCAACTACAGCAGCAGACGTTGTGCGCGTGTTTTTAATGGTTTGGGTCGCGCGTTTTGGAGTCCCGTCAGACATAACGTCTGACAGGGGTCCCCAATTCGTTTCCGAGCTCTGGTCATCCATGGCACTCAGTCTGGGGGTGAAAATTCACCGCACTACCGCTTATAATCCCCAAGCCAACGGTTTGTGCGAACGCTTTCACCGGTCATTGAAAGCAGCCCTCAGAGCGGCTCTCACGGACATAAATTGGGTTGATAAACTTCCATGGGTTTTATTAGGGTTGCGTTCAGCACCTAAGGAAGATTTGCAAGCCTCTCCGGCTGAGGTAGTTTTTGCCCAACCCCTCCGGTTACCAGACGAATTCCTTCCAGAGAACCCCGCACCAAACCACCCACCCGCTGAGCTGCTGCAGAGCGACACGGGATCAAACACCCTCCCCGGCCCAGTTCATCACAGTTTCCCACGCGTTTTTGTGCCTAAGACCTTAAAGAACGCAGAATTTGTCTTTGTCAGACACAACGCTCAGAGGCCAGGTTTAAGACCGCCTTATGATGGACCGTTCAGAGTGTTGGAAACTGGGGAAAAACATTTTTTGCTCGATTTGGGTGACAGGAGCGAATTAGTCTGCATTAACAGACTCAAACCCGCTTTTGTGTTGGCTGATGAACAAGTGCAGTTAGCTAGGGCCCCCCGTCGTGGCAGGCCACCGGGGAGACACTGTTCTAAGGTTTCACAAGGATGTGCTAACGACTCTAATCCACAGATGCAAGAAACAGCTACAGGCAGAGCGAAACCTGCTTACAGCAGATATGGCAGGAGGTTGAAGCCCAAGCAGTTGGGAGTGTGATATGTTGTGCCATTTTGCTCTTCTGTGTGATATGACATGATTCTATACATATTGGGGTGTACTTTGTCCTTATTTAGACATTTGGGGGGGGGGGTTATATGGCGCATATTTAGGGCGCATATATGGTATTCATATTCCCCACATATACCTAGTAGGCATGATGGTGCATATTCTGGAAGCTTCACGTCTTAATGGCCAAAGAGGACCTGACCCTGCAGAGACCTACGGGAGGTGTGAAGTTGCTCTTGCAGGAAACGGGAAGTTGGAGAGAATGTCCCAGCAGGGGCCCCGGAGGCTAGAAGGATGAGAGACAATGGAGACGCCAAGGAGCCTCGGGGGCTGTATGTTTACTAAAGGACTGTGAGTTGGGGGGGGGGTGTTATTTGATGTTGGGGGTTTGTGACTTTGGAGAGTATAAGAACTGTGAAGGACGATTGTTCTGCCTCTTTTCTAAGATTCTGTGCTTGTTAGAGGATGTGACCTCTCAATAAACCAACCCTGAGAAATAAATTCAGTCTCGTCTGTGAAAGGCATCCTCTACAACTCATCATTTTCTTCATAAAAGTGCATCCACTTTTCTTGACCAATGCTATTTTATGGTTTTCCAACTTCCAGTATACTGACAAGTTAAGCTATGCTTTATTTGGTTCCACACATTCTTGATTCATAAGTAACTCACTAATAGTCTATAATGCCCATAATACATGTTGAATTCTCTGTTTTGAAGCTATCCGAATGTGTTAACCTATTCTGACATTTCTTATTAAACTATTGGAAGACATATGGGAGTTGTTTGATTTCATGTCCATCTTCTTGATTATCAGCAGACAAGAACTCACAAGGTTGTTGTTTTTTTTAGACTAATTCATAGTTGGTGCAAATAAAGAATTGTTAATAAAATTGTCCATTATCTGGACTGGTGCCCTACAAGGATATGAGAGCAATGAATATAAATCTTCATTGCTACACCCATTCATATTTACATTAATGCTTGTGCCAACAATAAAATACCTATGAAACCCATAAATCTACTACAGCAGGCAGGCCATGGCGGACTGTACACCCTGAGTTTCTCTACCAGCAATCAGGCAAGACATATCATCAAAAAATGAAATAGAATGTTGTCTGCTGCTGTGTGTTGAGAGTCGTCCCTCTCCGTGGCTATGCTGAACTTGGACCCTTCTGTGGATTGTGGAGGAGCCACCCCTGTAGTCATGGAGATAGACGGGACCGAGAGGGAGGCAACCAGTTCTTCTGCAGAGGGAGGAATTGCTGAGAAGAAGGGAGAGAAAATTGCAGCAGAGAGGGTGGCTGGCGGGACAGTCAGAGAGGAAGAGTCAGAAAAAGAGACCGCTGTGGGAGTTTCCCGCCTTGATGGAGGAGGGGCTGCAGATGAGGAAGTGGAGGCTTTCCTCCGGCGGGTAGGATGGTGGCGTCGAGGAGCTGGTGGAGCAGGAACAGGTGCCGGAAACTGGTGAGGAGTAGAAATGATAGAGACCCGGGAGCGCCTCCCCTTCGGCACGAGCCCAGGCTTCTCTGGGGAATTTCTCACCATCCTGCCATTCTGGCGTTGAAGCGCTGCCACCAAAGAGATCCTTTCCCTTCCCTCTGTGTGCTCCCTAAGCTGAGAGCACCGGCAAGCAGCTGCCTCCACGAGTCCCAGATACCACAATGCGTCTTTTGGAGCAAAGCCACTTCGTGCTGCGGAGATTAGCCCGTCTATCTCCATAAGGACCTGGCAGCACTCCCATTCCAGGCGCATCGGGTAGCCCCATCCACCAGTTGGGTCCATGATTGCTCCAATAAACAGGTGAATGAAAAAGAAACATTGGGAGAACGTGCAGCACAAAAAAAACTAGCATGGTCCAAGTAGCATTTAGAAGGCCTCTCCAGGGATTTTCAGATCGAGCCAAAGCAATAAAAAATGTCATTGGTGCTTTTATAGCAGTGGATCTAAGACCATATTCAGTTGCTGAGAACACTGGGTTTAAACACCTGCTGAAGGTAACTGAGCCCCGATATGAAGGTCTTTGTTGTGCTCACTTCAGCCAGAAAACAATACCATCCTTTTAAGAAAAAGCTGAATCCTTTGAGGCCAGCGTTTTTCAGGGGTGCCCTGGTATGTTCAGGTTTTTGTGGGACATTATTTAATTTAACTTCTTAATTGTCCAAAAAAATGCAAATAATTTGTTGTTTTTGTGCATGGGTGCCTTCAGAACCTATGTACAGCAATGACAAATTATTGACCAGTTAACAAGAGAAATTAGATAATTAATTTCCCCCAGAAACCTGAATATACCAGAGCACCCTGATTATAAATAGGCTTCAGGCAATAAGGAACTTTAATTTCATAAAAACAAAAGAATAATTCAGACTATTCAAACTTCTATTGTTGCACTTATCTGATCATTTGCTAAAAAGAGAATTTATTTGTTTTATTGTATACATTTTATTTATTGGAGAATTTATTGCTGGCAGTTTCCAGGGATTATTTTTTTTTTTTTTTTTTTTGTCAAAGCTGTTCTCGCTTATAGAAAAGATAAGCAGTTTTATGTTTTGCATTTTGCTTCTTTACTGTACCGAAAATGAACCAAACCGTGACACTGAACCATGATTTTAGCATACCATTACGCCCCTTAGATACTGTATATACTGGCCACCCTCTGGGATGTGATTGGCCGAATGGGGGGTTATTTTGACTGGGACTGGAGGATTGTGAGCAATATTGTTCAGGAAACCATCACTGAGAGTGTGGGTTTTATTGATCACCTTGGCCATTGTGGCGTGTTGAATGTGGTCAAAAAATAAAAGCTGACTGAGCAATAAAATGCCTCTTTATTGCCTAAAACGAACTCCTCATTACTTTGGCGTCAGAAGTCAGATTTAAAAGAATGGCAAATCAGCAAGAGATTAACAGTCTCATTGTCAGCATAGAAACTGTCATCGATCGCATCACTGCAGCAGGGCTCCATGGTGAATGCCGGTGCCAGAACAAGAGCAACCTACCAGATAGAAAAAGCGTGACCTGTACTGAGTCACGTGAGCGGCACACAGAACGGCGGTCAGAACAGCTGATGGGGCACATGGAGCGGCGGATGGAGTGGCTGGCTGAGCATTGACGCCGAGACCCCTCCCAAGCACTGGCTACTGGCCTGCCCAATGCAGACAGACGTGGTGAGAGAGAGACCCGCTCAGCTCTATGAGAACCCATGTAAACCTACAGTGAAGCTTTCTTGCAACAATGGAGAAGAGCCAGCAAACCCCTACCTGACGCAGGTCCATCTGGCAGCACAGCTTAATGCTTGGTCCCCCGAGGAGACAGCATGCAATGCCATCCTCTCCCTCGAGGGTGGAGCTCAGCAAGTACTCACAGATCTGCAGCCGTCTGAACTCCAAGACTGGGCGTCATTAAAGGCAGCCATCCAGCAGCGTTTTGGTCACCAGGTCTATGCTGATGACAACAGAGACCAACTCGCTAAGTGGCAGAGACGGGCTGGAGAGAACCTCAGGGCATATGCGGCTGATCTGTGTATGTAAACCCGCCAAGAACACGTTGGGTTCACTAGGAAGGTCTAGGAGGAGCTCGCCACCCAGGCTTTCATCCGAGGACTTCAGCTTGAATGTCTCCATGAGCACCTACACCTCCTGGCTCCCACCACCTTGGCAGCAGCCTTGAAAGAAGCAGAGAGGGTTGAACATGTGTTATGCCCTGAGGGACTTTGCCGTCACCATGGGCACTGGGTGAACCAGGCTGACTATGACAACAGTGAGGAGCATGAAGCAGCTTGCGAGGCATTCCTGGCAGCATCGCCACACCGCAGCCTCAGGAGAAGGGATGCTGATAGCTGCTACCCGTGTGGGGTTCCTGGCCATGTGGCCTGCAACTGCCCCGCTCCAGCGCCCTAGGTTCCACCGCCGACATTGGCGTTAAACTAAGAGAGGGCAGCATCGGAGGGGAAGGGGGGCTGCCGCCCAGGACTTTTCAAATCCCCAACCAGCCAACTCAGCGCGCCTGGGCCACCTCAGCCAGGGACACAGATTCTATGTGGACTGTACCCTCAAAGGGATTTCCTGCTGAGCCCTGGCAGATACAGGGTCCACCATTTTACTCATCCACCCAGGGACTGTGCCGGGCTCCAGCAGACATTTGCTCTAAGGGTGGGTCCCCGCCAGGCATCACATCACCACAGTCATTGGCGAAGAAGCACAGACCCTGGGAATGAAGGCGCTACAGGTCACCGTTGCCGGCCACCCGTCACAACACCAGTTCTGATTGGCTAACATCCAGGACCCCTTGCATCTTTGGCCTCGACTTGCTGCATGAGTGGGGAGCTGTGGTGGATGTTCCCAGGGCAATCCTCTACCTGGGCTCAGAAGCCATAACTCTTCACAAGTCCAGTGACCCTGGGGCCCGCCAAGCGTCAGCGCTGCCACCACCTTCTGCAGAGCAACAAGCACAGCCAATGGGGCCAGCTACACCAATGTCTGCAGTGTCACCTCAGCCGTTGCCTCCAGAGACCCAACAGGCTGTCAAGGACCTGGTTGAGAGGAGCTGTAAATGCTTGGAAGAGGAACAACAGGTCCAACTGAAGAGACTGTTAGATGCCTTTGTCGATGTCTTTGCTGCTAGGGATGAGGACTGCACCCACACCAACATGGTCCTCCACGAGATCAACACAGGAGAGGCCCTCCCATTCGCGTCTACCCTTGACACCTACCACTGGCCAAAAGGTTAGCAGCTCACAGAAGATTGAGGAGATGCTCTGGGCATTAGTCATCGAGCCCTCACAGAGCTCATGGGCTGCCACAGCAGTTCTGGTCCACAAGAAGGATGGTACCTGGCAGTATTGTGTGGACTACAGGCACCTCAATGAGGCCACTCATAAAGACTCTTACCCCCTCCCTCAAATTGATGATGCCTTGGACTATGTTGCAGGCTTGTCCTGGTTCAGCTCCCTGGACCTCTGCAGTGGGTACTGGCAGGTGGAGCTGTCACCAGAGGCCCACTCCAAGACAGCGTTCTCAATCGGCAAGGGGCTGTGGCAGTTCCGGGTGATGTCATTCGGACTGTGTGATGCACCTGCAACTTTTGAGTGCCTCATGGAGAGGGTCCTTGCCAAATATTCCCCGTGACTGCTGTGTGGTGTACATGGATGAGCTCCTGGTCCATGCTGCAGACTTTCAAGGGGCACTCCAGAACCTGCGGGAGGTCTTCCAGGCCATCTGTGGGGTGGAGCTATGCCTCAACCCAAAGAAGTGCCACCTTTTTCACCAGAGTGTGTCGTTCCTGGGTCATGTGATTAGCGCTGATGGGGTGTCCACCAACCCGGATAAGGTGAGGACAGTCTGGGAGTGGCCACCCCCTGGTGACGTGTCAGAGCTCTGCAGTTTCCTGGGCCTTGCCTCGTACTACAGGAGATTGAACAGGTATTTTGCCACCATAGCTAGCGCCCTTCACCAGCTGACCCAGAAGAGCAAGGCCTTCCAGTGGACTGATGATTGGCCGCGGCCTTCTCCCACCTCTGGTTTGCCCTGTTGGAGGCCCCCGTACTGGCATATCCAGGCCCGGGGAAAATGGTAAATGGTAAATGGCATTCACTTATAGAGCACTTTTTTTCTCATCTCAGGATGACCAAAGCGCTTTACAGATCCTACTATCCACCCATTCACTCACTTATCGCGGCGGAGCTGCCATCTACCGGGACTGGGCTGATCCACCAGGAGCAACTGGGGGTTCAGTGTCTTGCTCAAGGACACTTTGACATGCAGACTGCAGACAGAGCGGGAATTGAACCCATGACCCTCCGATCGGTAATCAGCCACACTACACCTGTGCCACAGCTGCCCCGAAAGTCTTCATTGTAGATACTAATGCCAGCAATGTAAGTCTGGGAGCTGTGCTCTCCCAGGAAGGGGAATATGGTGAGCAGGCAATTGCCTATTTCAGCCAGTCACTCAGCAAACCCGAGAGGAATACTGTGTAACCCACCAGGAGTTGCTGACTGTTGTCCAGGGCCTGCATCACTTCCGCTCTTACCTGTATGGACAGAAGTTTATCCTGCAGACTGACCATGTTTCACTCACTTGGCTACTGAGCTTTAAGGAGCCAGAGGGGCAGCTGGCCAGATTGGTGGAGGACTACCAGTTTGGAGACTGGACTACCAGTTTGAGATCCAGTACCAACCAGGACAACTACATGGCAACACCAATGCTCTTCCTCGACAGCCATGTGAGGTGGAGAGGTGCCAATACTGCAGGAAACAGGAGGACAGTTTCCTGCCAGAACTAATAGTTGCTGTACTGCAAGATGCAGTGGCACCTGACGGTGACTGGGAGACCCTTGACTCCCAGCAGATCCAGCAAGCCCAACACCAGGATGCAGTTCTCTCCAGGGTCCATGCCTGAGTGGGGGCTGGCCAGTGGCATGAATGGCCAGCAGTCTCTGTTCTAGACCCAGAATCCAAGGCACTATACTCTCAATGGCCCAGCATTATCAGCTGGAATGGTATCCTGCACCACTGGTGGAAGTCACCAAGGCGGCAACGAGACATCCTACAGCTTCTGGTTCTTCACCAGCTGCAGGGCCAGGTCATCAAACTGTTCCATGGCTCTGTGGGGGCTGGGCACTTTGGCATAACCAAGACCCTGCATCGTCTTTGAGGGTGGTTCTAGTGGCTCGGATGTCACCAAGATGTGGAGATGTCTGTCCACCATTGCGACTCCTGCACCACGCAGAAGGGCCCCATGCAGCAATCTTGTGCCCCTCTGCAACAGTACAAGCTGGGGACCCCAATGGAAAGAGTGGGTGTGGACATCCTGGGCCCATTCACTGTTACTGTCCAGGGGAACCGCTATGTCTTAGTGGCCATGGACTACTTCACAAAGTGGCCCAAGGCATATGTGGTCCCCAACCAGAGTGCAGCAACCACTACGAAGAAGCTGTTGGGGGAGATGTTCTGTCACTTCAGGGTCCCAGAGGAGCTCCATAGTGACCAGGGGTGGAATTTTAAGTCCAAGGTCTTCCAGGAGGTGTGCTGGTGCCTGGGGGTGAAGAAAACTAGAACTACTCCCCTGCACCCCCAAAGCAATGGTCTGGGGGAGTGGTTTAACAGGACTCTGTCCACCCAGCTGGCCATACTGACAGACAAATGACAGCGAGACTGGGACCGCCATCTTCCCCTGGTCTTGTGGTCCTACTGGTCCGCGGTGCAGAAGTCCACAAAATGTGCCCCTGTGGCACTGATGTTTGGGCATGAGCTGTGCACCCCAGTGGACTTGGTATTTGTGCCCCCTCCAGGACCAGAGCGAAAAGGGGAACCAAGAATGGACTTTTACTACAATCTCTGTGAGTAACTGTGGGAGACCCATGAACTGGCCAGAAAGTCTGATTGAGGCGGGGGTGCAGCAGAAGCGGGCCTATGACACCCGGTGCCAGGGAGATGACTTTGCTCCAGGCACCAAGGAGTGAGTCTACAACCTGGTGAGGAAGAAGGGCCACTCCCCAAAGCTCACCAGTCACTGAATGGGACCCTGCGTTGTGTTGGAGAAATTATCTGATGTGGTCTACAAAGTGCGACTGTGCCAAAGAAACCGGGTGGTGGTACTCCACCGGGACCACTTTGCACCATACAAGTCACAAGTTCCAGCCACGGGGCCATCTGAGGAGGAGGAGTCACAGGTGCCATCGTCACCACCCCCCTTAGCTGGTGGGAGCTCACGGGACAGAGTTTGGAGACAACACCGTCTCCCCCAATATCGACAGGACTTTGAAGATGGTGTGTGGATTGCTGGAGACAGCTAATCCACTTAGATGGGGGCAATGTGGCATCCTGGCCACCCTCTGAACGCAATTGGCTGAATGGAGGGGGAGTGGTTTAATAAAGCCGGGACTGGAGAATTGCGGGTAATGTTGGGGAAATCATCATTGAGAGTGTGGGTTTAATTAATGACCTTGGCCACTGTGGCGTGTATCTTTTTAAATATTTATTTTTCTTTATGTTGTTTTTATCAACTTTTTTGGATGCTTAGCTTTTTCCCTTTTAAAACTCTGGTTTTAGCTGTATATAGAATTATTTATTCTTGTACTGTTTTTGCACAAAGCCCTTCCCATTTTTATTATATAGTATGTCGTTGAGTGTTTCCACACTCAGGGCTGTTTGTGTCCAGCCAGTGTTGTCCCTTAGGCTCGGTTCTGACCGTTCTCTGTGGCTCAGGTTATCGGGTTATTTGTGTATTGTGTTATCTTTTGAGTTCTTGTTGTTTCTATGTCTTTTGTTCTTTTTTCCATGCCTGTAGCCACCACTCTGGCTGCAGCTGTTAGGCAGCCTCCTTGACCTACATTCATGGGAGCATTGTCTAACACTTGCCCGTCCGACCACGCCCCCTCTCTCTTGACAACCAGCTGATTCCACTCCGGTAATTTCCTTTCCCGCGCCTTGCCCAGGTGCACCCAATCTGTCATCCCAGCAATGCTTGTACTTAGGTGGCCTTTGCCAGTCAAGCATTGCTGGAATATTGGATTGTCATGTACATGTGTTTTTGCCAGGCCAAATTGGGACTTACTCGGACTGCTCCAGTTTTGTGAGTTTTGGCTGTGTGTATTTTCCCGGTGTTCTCACCCAGAGACTGTTGAGCATCCTGGAGGACTCCTTGAATACCCTGAGTTATTTTGTTATTTTGTACAGTTGGTTTTTGTTTGTCTTTTGCTCAATAAATGTGTTTGTGGTGTAACCTGCGTTTAAATTCGTTCTTCCTTCCCCTCCTCGATGCGTTGCGTAAAAACACACGAGGAGGATTGTGACAGTTTGGTCCTGGAGGTTTAAGGATGTTTTACTGATTGACTCCCACAAACAGCTGTTTGAATGTTTGGATGTGTATGTGAATAGTGGTCAGTGGGCTGTAGAAACTGAAGTGCCCCTTGGGGATTAATAAAGTTTTCTGTATTTGGATCTAGGTGTCACTGTGCCAGAAATGGAATGCCCATTGAATGATGAGGATATTGAATCTCTACACCAGTCATGTGCCATGGAGGGCCAAGACCCTGCAGGCTTTACCTCCAACCAGTGTCCTCAACAGCAGATTCCACTGAATTTCTTCCAACTGATTGCTGATAAGTGAGAACACCTGCTGAAGAGACTGGGTAGAAGAGAGAACCTGCAGGGTCTTGACTCTCCATGGCACATGAATGGACACCCCTGCTCTACCTTGCCATTGCTCCCCTCTCACCTTCATCTAGTTTTGGAAGAGACGTCTATTTGACCCCACTGTCTCATGCTCTGTACCTAGTCCACCATCATTAGCCATGTTTACATGGACACAAGTAACTGGATTACTAACTAACTAACTAACCTGCACTTATATAGCGCTTTTCTAGTCACAAAGACCACTCAAAGCGCTTTCATTAATACTAACCCTCTATTCTAAGGGCCTATAGGAAACAGATATCTAGGGACAATTTAGAACAGCCAATTAACCTAACATGCATGTTTTTGGCATGTGGGAGGAAACCGGAGAAATCCCGGAGTAAACCCACGCAACACGGGGAGAACATGCAAACTCCACACAGATCACTGTTGGTCGGGGGCTGGGATCGAACCCACGATCCCACGATCCCCACAATCCCCCGGCCAAGGGTAAACTGTGCTGCCGCAGTGCTAACCACTGCCTGATCGGAATAAAAATGCTTCATGTAAACACGCCAATCTGAATATTCTGACCAATCACGCTCATTCGGATCAAAATTTCATTCCGATTAGACAGGTGGGTTATGCTGATTGTTAATCAAATTGGTGCGCATATAAACACTTATTCTGAAGGTTGGGCAGAAAATATGTTTACTGCACATGTCTGTACGTCAGCCACACGTCGACGTGACGTATTTCCACCTTTACACCTTTACAGCAGCTAGCAGAAGACATGGCAGGAGTAAAACAAAACTGGTGTGTATCGTCCTGCTGTCTCCCTCTGTTGGTCATATGCAGAAGTTTGTACTTGTAGCTTCATTACGGAGACCAGCAGAAGCAAAAGCACAGTCTGAATAACACAATACAGGTCCATTTCAAAAAGAGAAAGACACAAAGCGGGGTTTGTTCACACTGGAAGTTGCTTCTTCTTCTACTATTTTTGGAATGTCGAAATGTCATTGTGTGCATGTCAATATGATTTAGTCCGTTCAAACGTGTGACACATGGAAACGCACGTCCTAATCGGATCAGCTTTTTCAGGATCCATGTAAACAGTAAAGTTCTGAATTGTAATCAGACTGAAGAAAGTTTGCCCATGTCACCGTGGCTAGTGGTGGTCAGGAGTCTTTGCTGATCAGAGGCTTCAATTCTGACAACGTGTTCAGTTTAACAAGTGCTTTTTGGGGCCCTTCATCATTGACAGTTTCAATAACTCCTGATGTTAAAAGTACTTTATACGGTGCCCCACGCTTCTTGCAGCTGGAGGATAAACCAAGACCGTACACACACATGGAGAGAATGACGTCAGCCAGGAACTAGTCTGGACAACTAGGACCAAAACTGTTACTGTTTTAAGTTAACTGAACATTGTCAAAACTGTAAAAAAAAATGAATCTGAATAAAACATTTTGTTTTCAGTAAAGACTACTTCTTGAATGCTTAGATACCGTGTGAAAGATTTAGGTGAACTCATTTCCACCGACATAAATCAGATCACATGACTGTACTAATATTTTTATGAGTATAAAATCACTGTATGTATAAAGTTTTATTTCCATTACTCTGAGCAGAGGTTCCCAACCTGAGGTTTGTGGAATGTTTAGGTTTCCGTGGGAAATTTTCCAATTTCCAACAAACAGCTGGTGATAAACCCCAACCAACAGGTCCCGGGCACCAACCTCCCAAGGAGACAGTGGTCTACACTCAATTGCTTCAGGACTGGACATGGCCCCTGCTTGGCCAGCCTTCACAGATGGGGCAGTAGCCCTAGCCCACTGTGCGCATGTGGAGAGGAGCAAACAATGGAACACATCATAGAGGTTTGCCCGCTCCAAAGACTGGAAGGAGGATTACACACCCTCCATACAGCAAACCAGGAGGCAACTGCTTGGCTTAAGGACTTTGCATTCGCTAAATACATAAATAAATTTTCCAATTTCATTTTTAAATGGTCAAAAAAATTGCAACTTATTTGCTGTTATTGGGCGTAGGTTCTGCAGGCACCAATGCACCCTGAACAACAGCAGCAAATTATTTGCAACTTGTTTTGGACCAGTGACGAAATGAGAACATTTCTCCTGGAAACTTGAACATTCCAGGGACCTCAGGTTGGGATCTCCTGCTCTAGAATAAAGCTTTTGTAATAATGACCCAGATCGTGGGTCTTCTGCAGAGGTGGCCATTTGGACCATCACATTTTTAAAGAAACCAAGAATGGACAAATTCAAATTTTGAGAATTTCTGATCACTGAAGACTGCATTGTTTTCTTCATGCTTGAAAGGATGAGTATGCAGCTGCAACATGCAACTTCAACGAGATTTCAATACTGGGGAGCGGGGGCTGAAAAGTTCATAGTTGCCAAATTTGACCAAATGTAGTTTATCTTTCCTAGGGATCCAAGAGCTGCAGCACTGATGGGAGAACTGTGTGGATCGAAGGGGAGACCATGTTGAAAAATAAACCACATTTGGTCACGTTTGACCACTATGAACTTTTCAGCACCCCCCCCCCCCCCCCCTCGTAGGCCAGATGTATGTGAGCTGTTGGGGAGATCTACACCTCTACAAATAAAAAGTTGACAGTTCGAACAGACCTTCCAGTAAACGTCCTGTACTGTAGAAGGTAAGACTAGTTTTAAAAAACTTTGTCTTTTGTGACCATACACACACACACACACACACACACACACACAAGCCGGGCCCTGGGCTGCTGCCCCGGACATTCAGCCGGTCACAGGTTGGTGCACCATCAAAATCATTTACACAGTGCTGCTTTAAATCAGAGTCATGGTTCAATATCTAATGATGAACCAATGAAATTCATGGCCTTAGGGTAAAGTACTGAGTGTTTATGATGTTAATCATGTTGATTAAATCCTAAATGATAAAACGATGCTGATTCTTGTGTGATATAAAAGCAAAACTCTGATCTGGTTTCATCCTCCTCATCAGGTTTTATTTCTCACAGCAGCTCACCTGTCCAGGTGAGTCAGATCATGTGACCCAAACAGACGCTCCACTGTGGAAAGTCCCGACTCTGACTGCTTTCACTTCCTGTTCAGCAACAGTGACAACAGAGGAGGAGTCAGACGCCCCCTACTGGACCAATTCTGTAACAGCTGATCAGGGAGGCTTGTTGTGTGGACAGTGTGGTGTGTGTGTGGGGGGGGGGACCTTAGGGTTTGCTGTGTGTGTTCAGTAAACTTGTTTCTTGGCATCAGACCGACTCCAGTGTCATGATGCAGACAGAACCCTGATATTAGAACATGTTCAGTAACCTCATTGTTCCTGAATAACACTGAACAAATGCACTTTTATTAAATGTGCATTTGAATTTTCATTTAAACTTTTTATATTATTAAAATCCAGCAGTGCGTTATGATGTGATTATATACTGATGATCAACTTTAGATTTTATGAAGTTTCTCAACCTGAATAAAGTTAATAAAAACTTGAGATGAAGGGTCACATGATGAACCAGGTTACAACGCGTGTCCATTTGTGTGTGTGTGTGTGTGCGTGCGTGCGTGCGTGCGTGCGTGTGTGCAGGCACGTGTCATCAACATCAGCAAAATTCACTTTCTGTGGACTCAAAAATCAAAGGTTCATCAGCCAATCAGAGAAGTCAGATGCTGATGACTCATCAGTTGCCAGGAGAGTGAAGCCGAGAAACAGCAGCAGTGCCACAACTGTAGCAGCTACACGCGAACACAGGAACGGTTCTATGGAGACAGTAGAGGGTAGAACACACACACACACACACACACACACCTACAAATTATATCTGAGCCTTAAAATTAAGGTTTACACACAATCGTTAAAAAACATGCAAATGACACATGGAAAAAGTGTAAACATTTGCAGACAAATGTTGCACAAACACTAGTGTGCAAATAAAACACAAACCACAATCATGTGTGTTCCCATGGAAACTGAAAAAACATGCAAACAAACCTGTAAACATGTCATGACTCGGACCGGGGTTAGGCTCAAACGCAGAGCTGCCAGAACGATCACTCAGACTCCAATGAAAGTTTCACCATTTTATTGAAAAACACAACAGAAAATAAAGTCATAAAGAAAACAAAACACAACAACACCAACTTAAATTCCCAGACAAGACAGGAGCCCCCTGGAGCGCACGTAGCCTACGAGAAAGAGCAGACAGAGGTGATGAGGGACAGATTTTCCGAAGGGAGAATAATGCGGGGAACCACATTTACAACTAAAACAGCAGAGCCCGGCAGGGAATTCCAGCGGGGACCAGAGACAGGTGGAAGGCAAGACCTGGGTGGACAAGATGGTCTTCCTGGTCAGGCGAGCACAATCAGCTCTAGGAAACACCTGCAGGTGGCAGCAACCTGAGGGACAGGAAACAAGGTAAGAGTTCAGGGATACGAGACGAGACAAAGCTTGACTAAACTTGAGGCTGCAAACCCAGATGATCCAACGATGAGCGATCCTCACCCTGGGCCTTTAATATGCTGCCTCATCAGATGCAGCAGGTGGACAATCACGCAGGTGTGCTCAGTCTCCCGCAGTGGGAAACCAGGAACAGGAGAGGAGCGTCCCTCAAGGGACGCCCCCTGGCATCCCACTGAGCTTGCATCCATGGGTTCAATGAAAGGCCCGAATCATCCACTTGTCCAGGATGTGTGATCCCAGGATCCACAACCTCTCTTCTGGACCATATCCTTCCCAGTGGACGACGTATTGACATATTCGCCCCTGAGGGCGCACATCCAGGATCCTCTCCACCGTGTACCTCGTCTGGCCGTTGACGATCGGGGGGGGGGGGGGCGGAGGAGGGCAGAGGGAGCTGGTGGAGAGGGGCTTAATCAGGGAGACATAGAACATGGGATGGATGCGCATAGAGAGTGGCAAGTTCAACTGAATGGTGGCATCGTTGATCAACTGCTTGATGGTAAAGGGACCCAGAAAGTGGGGGAACAGCTTCCGGGATTCTGTCTTCAGCGGAATCTGGTTGGCGAACAGCCAAACCCTCTGCCCCACCAAGTATTTTGGTGCCAACATCCGCCTGTGGTCAGCATACTGCTTGTTCCATTCAATGGAACAGAGGAGAGCAGTCCTTGTGGCCCTCCACAAACGGCGGCACCAGTGCACATGGGCCTCCACGGACAAAACGGCGAGACCCCTCTCCACCATGAGCAGCAAAGGTGGAGTGTATCCCATCAATGCTTCGAGTGGCATAAGCCCAGTGGAAGAGGAGATCACCGAGTTAAGTGCATATCCCACCCAGGTCAAGTGGGTGCTCCGGGTGGTAGGGTTGGAGGATGCTACATACCTTAAGGTGGCCTCCAGAAATGGATTAGCACGCTCATCCTGACTATTGCTTTGGGGGTGATATTCTGATGTCAGACTAGTGAACGAGCCCAAGAAGCGACAGAAAGCCTTCCACACCTGGGATGTGAATTGAGGCCCCCGGTCTGTGCAACCGGATGACATGCTGTGTCAGCAGGTAAGCCGCCTCCATGGCAGATGGTAACTTGTGGAGAGGAACGAGGTGGATAGCCTTGGAGAAATGGTCGACAATCGTGAGGATGACGGTATTCCCCTGGGAAGGAGGGAGGCCCGTAACAAAGTCAAATGAAATGTGAGACCAAGGGTGGCCCGGCACCGGAAGGGGATGGAGGAGATCCGCAGGAATCAGAATCAGAATCAGAATCAGAATCAGGTTTATTGCCATTGTTCATGTAGTACACAAACTAGGAATTTGTCTCGGTACAATGCTGCAACATTAAACATGATAAGATAAGAGAAATAAACTATACATGTAATAAAGTGTAGGATAAGATTAAGTGATACTGGTCAACAGTTAAAATATATATTAGCCAGCAGCAGATACTGTGGAGAACTATATAGTGCAGTCGGTAATGCAGGAAGAAAACAGTGATGATTGACATGAGTCTGGTTGAGCTGCTGTACATGGTGCACGAGAGTCAATAAGTCACTTAGTGTTCAGCAGTCTAATGGCAGAGGGGAAGAAGCTGTTCATGTGACGGGAGGTTTTAGTCTGGATGGACCGAAGTCTTCTACCAGAGGGGAGGGGGGCAAACAGTACGTGACCAGGGTGTGAGGGATCGGCTATGATCCGGCCAGCACGCCTCCGGGTCCTGGAGATGTACAGATCCTGGAGAGATGGGAGCTTGCAGCCGATCACCTTCTCAGCAGTGCGCACGACGCGCTGCAGCCTTAGTCTGGGAGGGGAGGAGTTGGACTTATTTGCGGAGCAGATGGGACAGGTTTTAACATACTCCTGCACATCCCTCCCAAGTGTGGGCCACCAAAATATCCTAGGTAGGAAGTCTATGGTTCTGGAGGTGCCAGGGTGACAGGCGAAAAAGCTGGTATGCCCCCACTGGATTACCTCTCCATGTAGCACCGCAGGGACATACAGCCAGTCCGGTGGGCCTCCCTCTGGGATGGGTTCCAGTGACTGTGCCTGCTGGACCCTCTGCTCAATCTCCCACTGGAGCATCCCGAGAAAGCAGGAGAGGGGGAGACGCAGCAGCTGAGGAGGAGAAGGTGGAGAAAGTGGAGAAGGAGGAGTCGGGGGAAAACTGACGTGAGAGAGCATCAGCCTTAGTATTGTGGGACCCTGGTCTGTACGAGATGGATAAATTGAACCTATTGAAGAACAAGGCCCACTGAGCTTGTCGAGAATTCAACCGTCTGGCCGACCAAAGGTATTCAAAATTTTTATGGTCGGTCCAGTCAATGACCGGTTGGCTAGCTCCCTCCAACCACTCTCTCCATTCCTCCAACGCCAGCTTAATGGCCAACAGTTTGCGGTCCCCCACAGCATAATTCCTCTCAGCTGGTGTTAACTGGCAAGAGAAATACGTGCACAAGCAGAGTGCTGGGAGAGAACAGTGCCAACCCCCGAATCAGAAGCATCCACCTCGACTACAAACTACACTGTGGGATCCACCTGCACCAGGACACTAGGCCTTTTAGAGTCACAAAAGTTTGCTCAGTGGCCTCGGACCACTTGAACGGGCTTTTGGTCAACGTCAACTGCGTAAGCAGTTCCGCCACCAAACTATAATCCTGGATAAATCAGTGGTAGAAGTTGGCAAAGCCCAGGAAGCACTGGAGAACCTTCCTGAGCTGGGTGGTAGGCCAGTCTACAACCACCTTAATTTTCGCTGGATCGGCCTTTACCGTGTCCTCAGCAACGATGAATCCCAAAAAAGAAGTTGAGCAAGTGGAAAATTTGCACTTCTCAGCTTTCACAAAAAGCTGGTTCTCCAGTAACCACTGCAGGATGAACCGGACATGGACAACATGCATGTCCAGAGTGCAAGAAAAAATCAAAATGTCATCCAAATACACAAACACAAACTGGTTCACCAAGTTTCATAGGACGTCATTAATTAACCGATGGCAGGGACATTGGCTAAATGATACGCATTGCGGAGGTCGGGCTTGGTGAAAAAACACGCCTGTTGGAGTAGCTCAAATGTTGAATTGATAAGTGGCAGCAGATACTTATCTTTCTGGGTTATTGCATTAAGCTTGCGATAATCATGGTTCTTCCCTACAAAAAAGAACCCTGCGCCGAGTGGAGTGGACGATGGACAAATTATGCCAGCGCTCAGGGAGTCTTTATTGTAGGTCTCCATCGCCTCCCTCTCCAGTCCAGATAAACTGTAGAGCCAGCTGGATGGCAGCCACACGCCCGGGAGGAAATCTATAGCACAGTCATAGCCCCGGTGAGGTGGTAAAGATAGCACTGTAAACTTGCTAAAGACCTCCTCTAAGTCATGATAAACCTCGGCACAGAGCTGAGATCCACCAGCTCAGCTGAAGGGGAGGAGAGTGGAAGCGAGGGCGAGCATGCGGCCAACTGGAGACAAGGAGAAAGACAGAAAGGGCTCCAGGACAAAATGGAACCCTGACTCTAGTTAATGAGGTTGTGGATGCAGAGCCACAGATACCCCAGGATCACAGGGGTGTTAGATTGGGGCAGGATGTAAAACTGAACAACCTCACAGTGGTTACCAGACAGAATGACCAAAATGGGTTCAGTCTGCTCAGTAATCGCTGCAATGGTACTGCCCGAAACTGCCGAGACCAATAAAGGTGTTGGGACATTCCTGGTGGGTAACTGTAATTTCTGCAACATGGCCTGTTGAAAAAAATTTTGCTCTACCCCCGAATCAACCAGGGCGGCGGTTTGAGCCCGGTAACTGAATAACGGCCAAGAGTTCAAAATGATAGGGAGGATTTTGCGAGAGCCCTCTCGCCAGATTCCCCACAGTTACTGACTGGCTGGGTCTTTTGGCCTCATGGGACATTTCGAAACAGCGTGACCTGCAACACAAACATGTGTCGGAGCAGACATGACAACAGACACATCATAAAGTATGCTGATGACTCAGTTGTTGTCAGTCTCCTCCAGGATGGTGAGAGTGGCCACGGCCCAGTAGTTGATGATTTTGTTCACTGGTGTGAGGATTCCTACCTGCAGCTGAATACGACAAAAACTAAAGATATGATTATTGACTTTAGGAGGAAAACTCCCAGGCACAAAGTCACCGTACTAAAAGGCCAGACCACCGAATGTGTACAATCCTACAAATATCTTGGGACGATTATTGATAGTAATTTAAACTTTGAAGAGAACTGTGAAAGGGTGTGCAAAAAGGGTCAGCAACATTTGCATTGCTTGAGAAAACTTGCACGCTTCCAAGTTGACCGAACCATAATGACAATGTTTTATCGGGCTTTTATTGAATCTGTTTTATCCTTTTCTTTAGTGTCATGGTTTGGTCAGATAAAACTGAAACAGAGGAAATCCTTGGATCAGGTAGTTAGATGGTCCAGTCGTTTGCTTGGTGAGTCACAGCTGAGCCTGACATCCCTGTACACCAGACAAGTACAGAGGATGGCCGACTCGATTTTAAATGATGACTCCCACCCTTTGCACTGCAACTTTCAGCTTCTTCCCTCCAGACGGAGGTTTGCTGTCCCAAAAAGTAGAACCCAGCGCTACAAAAACAGCTTTGTTCCTGCTGCTGTCAAAGAGTTGAACAAGCTGTAACAATATATTGCACATAATTTAGGTACCTATTTATTCATTTTATTTTATATATTTACTTATTTTTGTAGGTTTTATTATTTGGGTTCTAAATCTTTTATTGGTTTTTAGACTTTTGAGTTTTTAACCTCTTTGACTAGTCTTTAAATTTTAATATGACCCTTCTCTCTTATCTCTGGTTTTTCTCTCATCTCTTTGTCTTTATATCCTGATTGATGGAGCCTTGAGTATTTGTATTTATTGAGTATTTTTATCATGTCTATAGTCAGCTTCATGTGTGTCTGTGTTTGCGTCTATGTTGAATGTAATTTGTGGTTTGTAAATATGGATGTCACCAGACTGCAAAACAAATCTACCTACGGGTACAAATAAAGGAACCTGAACCTGAACCTGAACCTGAACCTGGGACCCCGCAATACAAACACACCTCTTCCCTTCCTCAATGCTGACGCTCCTCCTGAGGCAGATGGCACCTGCCAAGTGCCACTGGCTCAGAGGAGGCTGGTGGAGTGGCACCAAGGGGTGATGCAGCCAGCCAGGAGGTGAGCAGAGAGGCGGTTGTTCTCCGCTCCGTTGCTCGCTTCCTAAACCGGTTGTTGAGGGCCACGGCCTGCGCGATGAGCTCATCCAGGGAGGAGGGAGATGCACAGCTAGCCAGCTCATTGCAAAGATGTGAATTCAGACTCGAGAGGAATGTGCTGCACAGAGCAACGTCATTCCAGCTGGAGTCCGCTGCAACAACCTGGAACTCAGCAGAGAAATTGGCCACAGACTGATCCCCCTGCCAAAGCCCCATGAGCAGACTAACAATATTCCCCTCACTCTCTGTATGGTTGAAAGCCCCTGAAAACTCTCGCACAAACGGCTTAAATGAATAAAGGGGTCCATCCGGGCTGCTCAAGATGGACTGTGCCCACTTGAGTGCCCGGCCCTGCAACAACAAGGTCATGAAATGTATTTTGGTCACATCATCCCTATATTCTCCTTCCATCTGCTGGAAATACAAACGGCAGTGGAGCAGGAACCCCCTGCAACACCCCCCCCCCCCTCCGCTTAGGAGGAAGATGTGGGAACAGAGATGTTCCTGCGGATAGCAACAGCTGCCGGTGCAGCAGGTGCAGGGGGAGGCGCTGCACCAGGAAGCTGACACAGGTGCTCGGTGACCAGTCCAGGACACAGTCCAAGGACCAATTTTTTTTTCACACATAAGGAATTGTCCAGAACTCCTTATACATCAATATAGAGTGATGATAATCTAGTCAGTGGTGGTAATGCACCTGTAAGCTGGTTGCCAACCGCCAAGCAAATCAAAAAGAAGAAGAAGAAGAAGGTGCTCGGTAACAGTCGCCAATTGCTGAGTGGTAGTTTGCAACTGCTCAGAAAGGAACGTGACCTGGAGTCCATGACACACAAACGCTTGAGTGCTGACTGTTCGCCTGGCGAAGCTCTTGCTGAGCCTTGATCCTGGCTGGATCGTTCTGTCATGACTCAGACCGGGGTTAGGCTCAAATGCAGAGCTGCCAGAACGATCACTGAGGCTCCAATAAAAGTTTCACCATTTTATTGAAAAACACAACAGAAAATAAAGTCATGAACTAAAGAAAACGAAACACAAGAAAGCCAACTTAAATTTCCAGACAAGACAGGAGCCCCCTGGAGCGCACGTAGCCTACGGGAAAGAGCAGACAGAGGTGATGAGGGACAGATTCTCCGAAGGGAGAATAATGCACATTTAAACTAAAACAGTGGGGCCCGGCAGGGAACTCCAGCGGGGACCAGGGACAGGTGGAAGGCAAGACCTGGGTGGACGTGATGATCTTCCTGGTCAGGCGAGCGTGATCAGCTCTGCAAACCCAGATGGTCCAGCGATGAGCTGTCGCACACTCGCCCAACCATCACAAAACATGCATCACATTCTGAAATGATGTAGTTCAGGCATCTCCAACACATATAATATATACATACATATATATAACAAAACAAATTTGATTTGTCACTTGGTAAATCTGATCTAAATTACCATCCAATCATAATCCTTTTATAGAAAGGTGGACAGACTGTAATTTACTGTACATACTCTGTTGTCATTGAATCCTTATTTAAATCTTATTTAAATCCTCCACCTGAACAACGAGAGCAAGTTTTTACCCAAAGTCAAATTCCTTGTATGTGTTGTGCATACTTGGCCAATAAAGCTGATTCTGATTCTGAATTACAAGTGTCCCGCCCCCCTCCTGAGATCAAACTGTGGTGGCATGGGTGGGGGATTCTCCACCCAGAGATGGCAGGTGTGGAAAGAGAGACCAATGGGCTGAAGGAGGAAGTGTTACCGGGGGTCTCAGACAGGACAGTAAGGACTATTCACCTCCCAGGGAGAGGAGGAAGTGCCAGAGCTGCTGGAGGAGGAAAGGGTGTGAGAAGCGGTGCTGGTGTTATGTTATGTTAATGTGCCACGCATGTCTTTGTTCCACACAATGTGTTATGGTCAGGATTCCTGGGCCTCAATGCATGGAATTAAAAGATATAAAAAGAGGATGCACAGAGACCCAGAAGGATTTTACTGTACTTGATGTTGGAGAAGGAATAAAGTTTGTGTGTCGTCCAGCTGGTTGCTTCGCCTGCTTCCTTTCTCCACAAAACGGTTATTTGTCAGCTAGCTGTCAATCAAACATTTGCGCTGGTTTGCTGTCATTGGAGCAGGGTGGGGGGAGCAGGCTGACACGCCAGGTGCCAGGCAGGTAGCGGGTTAGCCCAGCAATGATGTCAGCAGGAGAGTTCAGTCATTCCTGTAAGAGGCCCAAAGCTTATTATTTTCACCAAGACTGGGAACGGACTTCTGCTTCACAAATGTGAAAGTGTGTGTGTGTGTGTGTGTGTGTGTGTGTCTGTGTGTGTGTGTGTGTGTGTGTGTGTGTCTGTGTGTGTGTGTGTGTGTGTGTGTGTCTGTGTGTGTGTGTGTGTGTGTGTGTGTGTTAACCGTCATCAAAACCCTGTCTGCGTTCTCTAAATAATAAAAGCTCCAGCAGCCAATCAGAAAACAACATCACTGATGACTCATCAGTTGTCAGGAGAAGACTGAAGCAGTGAAACAGCAGCAGGAACATGAAGGAGCAGCAGCGCCTCCTACTGGAGAACTACCATGTTAACACCAGAGTCATGATAGAGTCCAGGAGTGACAGTGAAGACTCTGGTACTGATCCGATACCGGGTCAATACAGAACCAACAATAGATGATATAATCCCTCCATGTTTTACTTTAATCAGCTGCTGTAGTTCCAGAAGGAAAGAGCAGTTTGTCATGATTTATGAAGCAAATCCATCATGGATGGAAGTCACCTGACTGAGGACTACTGATGGTTCAGGAGCAGCAGTGGGAAGTCTGGGGTCCACAAAGTAAAGGTCCAGTCCCACATTGGTTCCAGACCTTCACTGACCAGCTGCTTCTGCTGCACTTTTATCTGATGACATTTCATTATTCAACCAAGCTCTGATGAAACACATAATAATAATAATAATAATAATAATAATAATAATAATAATATAGCATTTATACAGCACCTTTCATTCATATTTTCAGCAAAAGTGTGTCATTTCACTCTGAACACATGATCAGATTTTGGCGATGATCTGGAATTTCTCCACTGTGGGACTAATAAAGGCTTCTCTGATCTGATCTCAGAGTGCATACCTCCACCAAGGCTCTGATCTTGTCACAGTGTTAGCATCAATACTCCACAACTGCTGGATGGATCTGGATGACATTGTCACCACAGGTGGTTCTTAGGCTACAGATGAACCCGTGACATTCTGGATGTGATCCACGAGGGATGAAGGAGCCTTGGTGGAGGGATGTGCTCTCTGAGTGCTTTCTACTTTAACATGTTGAACTGCTATTTTTTCTGAAGTCAAACCTTTTGTTCCCATTAATGTCAGTTTATCAGCTAATGCAGTGATATAAAAATACAGGATGACGTGGCTGAAATAACTTGCTTTAAGGGAACTTCTAAAGTGCTGTAGAGACATCAGGAGGCTGATGTGATTCATTACCTCCACCAAGGAGGTAATGCTTGTCTGTCTGTTACCAACATAACTCAAAAAGTTATGAACAGATTTTGACCAAATTTTCAGCAAAGGTGTGTAATGACACGGGGAACAGATGATTACATTTTGGTGATGATCTGAGAGTGCATACCTCCACCAAGGTCATGTTTTTACCAGCATTTGTCTGTCTGTCTGTTACCAACATAGTAACTCAAAAAGTTATGAACGCATTTTGATGAAATTTTCAGCAAAGGTGTGTAATGGCACGGGGAACAGATGATTAGATTTTGGTGATGATCTGAGAGTGCATACCTCCACCAAGGGCTTTGTTTGTATTTGTGCAGCAGGATTACACAAAAACTACTGGATGTATTTGGATGAAATTTTCACCAGAGGTGGTTCTTGGCCTACAGAGGAACCCATTATATTTTGCTGATGATCTGAGAATGCATACCTCAGCCAAGGCTCTTATCTTCTCACAGTGTGTTAGCAACAATACTCCAAAACTGATGGACAGACTTTGATGCCATTTTCACCACAAGTGGCTCTAGGCCTACACACAAACCCAGTACATTTTGGAGGTGATCCAAGAGAAACGGAAGGAGCCTTGGCAGAGGTATGTGCTCTATGTGTGCTTTTCTAGTTTACTTATGTGGTACTGTAAAAAAAAAAAAAAACAGCTACGGTTATTTTTAGAGGAAACAGAGCAGTTAATGACGCTGAGGAGGGACAGGACATCTGTAATAATTGATCACGCTGATCTGAAAAACGTCCATCACATCTGAAGTGATGATCAGAGTTCTCTGATGTTTTTCTGGTTCCTTTCTGAGGTCCACGGTGGAGAACCTGCAGGAACCGAGGCTCAGCTGTGGACAGAACGGGCTGGACTCAGGATTTATAAAACTGAGATTTGACTGAAATCACCACAATAAAAAAGATTTGATCAGTTCAATTCAACTTTATTTATATAGCGCCATTTCACAACAACAGTCATCTCACAGCACTATCAACTGTAGGGGGAACCCCCACAGTTGCAGAAAGACCCCAGCAATCAGGCGATCCCCAGTGAGCAGCACTTGGCGACGGTGGAGAGGAAAAACTCCCTTTTAACAGGAAGAAACCTGCAGCAGAACCAGGCTCAGGGAGGGGCAGTCATCTGCTGTGACTGGCTGGGGGGTGAGGGGACAGAGAAGAAGAAAAGAACAGACATGTAGAGAGCAAACAGCACGATGGGGACTCAATCTATGGGAGAGAACAAACAGATGTTAACAGATGTTAGTGACCAGCAAAAATATTTCATTGAGAGTGAAGAAAGGAGTGAAGCCCAGTGCATCACTGGAGGTCCCCCGGCTGACTAAACCTATTAGCAGCATAACTAAGGGAGGGTTCAGAAACACATGATCCCATAGTGCATAGTGCTCTGTTAGGATCATAGGGTAGCGTGGATCAGTTTCTCAGCATCACTCTGAGACAAGATGCTCCTAATCTTGGCAATATTACACAAATGATAGAAGGCAGTCTTAGAAACAAGTTTAATATGTGAATTAAGAAACAGATCTTGATCAAAAATAATTCCAAGGTTCTTCACAGAACTATTAAGAGAAAGAGTAACCGCATCCAAACTAAAAGTTTGATTTGGAAAGGTACTTCTAAGGTTTTTTTGGACCAACTAGAATGACTTCAGTCTTATCTGAATTTAATAGCAAGAAATTACAAGTCATCCAAGCTTTGATTTCCTTAAGACAGGCTTCCAACTTGGCTAATTGATTACTATCATCTGGCTTCATTGACAGCACGGTGGTGCAGTGGTTAGCACTGTTGCCTTACAGCTAGAAGGTTCCTGGTTCGAATCCCCATCCTGGCAGGGGTTGGAACCTTTCTGTGTGGAGTTTGCATGTTCTCTCTGTGCTGTGTGGGTTTACTCCAGGGGCTCCGGTTTCCTCCCACAATCCAAAGACATGCATGTTAGGTTAATTGGTTGTTCTAAATTGTCCCTAGATATCTGTTTCCTATAGGACCTTAGAATAGAGGGTTAGTGCTAGTGAAAGCGCTTTGAGTGGTCTTTGTGACTAGAAAAGCATATATATAAGTGCAGGTTAGTTACTTAGTTAGTTAGTTAGTAGTAGGTATAGTTGTGTGTCGTCTGCAAAAAAATGAAAATGTATACAGAGCTTTCTAATAATGTTGCCTAGCGGAAGCATATCACTCTGTATATAATTCAAGAAATCTCTGTGTCACTCTGTCTGTCACAATCATAGGACTCGCTAAAAAATCATAGCACCTGTTATGACATCATCAAAGAGCAAAGGCAGGCATCACTGAATGAGTGGTGATGTCAAAGATCAAAGGCAGGCATCACCATGGTTCCTGTTGCCATGGTTACCATGTCAAAGATCAAAGGCAGGCATGCAGAAATGCTTGCTTACACTTGCTTTCTATGGGCATGCAGAAAAACTTGCTTATACGTGCTTTCTACAGGGATGCACGGGTATGAACTAGTATAAACTAAAAAGAATAGGGCCTACCACAGATCCCTGTGGAACTCCGTGACTGAGCTTTAAGTTGGAAGAAAACTTAAGCCAATTGTTTTATTGTGATTTTTTTAGGAGTTTACTTTGCAAACTGAAACAAGCTAAACAAAAATATTGCATGTTTATTGTTAATAGTTAGAAAAACCGCGTTTAATGAAGTAATTTTATGAAAAAGAGATTTTTGCAATGTAATTCTAAAAGAGACTTTCATATATTTATTACACACAGAGTGAAACATTTTAAACCTGATTTAATATTGACTAGTGTATACCCATGCATGCCCATAAAAAACAGGTATAAGCAAGCATTTCTGCATGCCCGTAGAAAGTTAACAGTAACCATGGTGAAACCTGCCTTTGATCTTTTCAGGAGTTTGAAATGCAGGACAGAAGGACGGATAATTTTTTCACACATAAGGAGTTGTTCACAACTCCTTATACCAGTCCTTCTCAAATAGTGGGGCGCGCCCCCCTGGGGGGGCGCAATGTGATGCCAGGGGGGGCGCGTGTGACCCCGGGGAACAGGCTTTGCTTTTGCCGTGTAAAGTGTAATTGCACATCCACGGCAGCAGGTGGTGCAGTGGCGCTCTCATTGTCAAAGTCTGTGCGGGAGTTTAAAACTTTTTAAATTGCTGTCAACAAACCCCTCGAGAGACACCATGGAGAAATATTTAACAGTAACGAAAAGAAAGGCGGAGAGAGACAGAGGTAAAGAGACAAATGAAAGTCTCCCAAAAGCTAAGACGAGGAAATATGACGAAGCTTATCTAGCGCTTTGCTTCACTGGGACTACGGTGAGAGACGAGGAAAGACCGGTGTGTTCACTGTGTCTGAAAGTGTTGGCAGCGGACAGCATGAAGCCAAATAAATTAAGACGTCACCTACAGACATTACATCCTCAACACGTTGATAAGCCGCTTGATTTTTTTCAGCGAAAACGTGCGGAGTACGGCCAACAATCATCCCACTTTGTAAACGCTACATCAGCAAACCAGCGAGCACTTTCAGCATCATTTAAAGTGGCGTACCAAATTGCGCAGTGCAAAAACCCCACACAATTGCAGAGGAGTTGATACTGCCTTTTTCTACCTTTTCTTCAGACTAAAATGTTAAATATATTGGTACTCCTGTGTTAATGTTCCAGATCAATTTACATTTAATATTGTAGCGAACTCAATATGAGCACCCTACTTGGCTTGCTAAGTGAGTTGACCATATTGGCGACACAGGTAGAGTGCGGGACTCGGGAGGCGTGAGTTCGAATCTCTCGATGGGATGTCGCCATGTCGAATAGCACGTTATAATATTATTTATTGATTGAATTATTTTTCTCAGCATCAAATGGTTCAGTTGGTCAAAAATGTTTCTAGTTTAAATAAGGATTGACATATTTTTTATTTCAGGCACTTTGATGCACTTTAGACTATAACAGGGTTTCTGTGTGGCAAAATAAAGTTAATATTTGTTGAAAGTTGATTTATATTGCTTTTTTCTTCTGTTAATGTTAAAAATGATACAATTTTAGGTATACTTATACAATTTTTATAGATAATGATCTTATTTATAGTCACTGCGGCGAGTTGGGGGGGCGCGAAATATTTTCTCTTTCCTAGGGGGGGCTTTGCAATAAATAATTGAGAAGCACTGACTTAGACAAAGATATAGAGTGATGATAATCAAGTCAATCAAGTTAAAGTAACCAAATCAAGGTAAAGTAACCTGAACCTGAACCTGAACCTGAACCTGAAGTCAGTGGCGGTAATGCACCTTTTTTTTTTTATTTAAGTTTTTGTAAAGGGTATACAGATCGTTACAGCAATGCAGTGTTTACATTTTCATCACATGTTCCCTTATTTTCTGATATCTGACAACATTGGAAGATTAATTCTTACAACACCCCTTTTTTTTTTTTTTAAAGTGAAAGAAAAAGTGAAATTAAAGAGAAAAAAAAAACAAAAAACAAATAAAAAAAAAACCAAACAAACCAGTAAAAAACAAACAAAAAGAAAAAGTAAGTAAATAAAGATAAAAGAGCATCTGAGTAGCTTTGGAACAAAGAGCGGAACCATTATTAAAATGGTATTTGTCAAAGATTAGATCTAATGGAAGACACATATGCGGTCCAGGGTTGCCAAAAGTTCATGAACCCATCCATGTCCTGTCTCAGTGCGAATGTCAACTTTTCCATCGAGTAAATGTCTTGGATCACGTTAGTCCAATCTTCAGGTGTAGGACAGTCCTTCAACATCCATTTTTTAGTTAGAGCTTTTTTGCTTGCCAATATTAAAACATTGAATAAGTATTTTTCTCCTCGTCTTTCCAGTGAGTCCGGTAGTAAACCCAAATACAAAGTTACAAAAGAAAAGGGAACTGTAATTTTGAATATTTTCCCCAATATTGTCTGTACCTTGGTCCAATATTGGTGGATAACTGGGCATGACCAAAACACATGAAAATGATTTGCAGTCTTTTCACCACACAAGCGCCAACAGTTCAATCCCTTATGGGTAAATTTGTTTTGTGCAGGTGTTCTGAAAAATCTTGCCAAGTTTTTCCATCCAAATTCTCTCCACTGCAGGGATGAGGTACTTTTCCATTGCTGTTTATTTAGCTTTTCCCATATTTCCAGTTGTAAAGTGAAATTCCCCTCTTTTTCCCATCTCTCTTTTATATAAGATGTGTTGTCTCCTTTTAAGTCTTGAAGACCTTGGTATATTTTAGAAATGTATCTGATCCCTGGGATCCCTTTATATGCCATTAAGAAGACCTTCAGAACACCTGACTGGGCCCTTTCCAAAACCTCCTTTTTAAGTATATTGTTTATGTGGTGTCTAAGCTGGAAGAACCTGTAAAGGTCTTGATTTATTAGGCCTTGTTTTTTCAAATCTTCAAAACTTCTTAAGATTTGCCCTTTAAAAAAATCGTAATATTTTATCAGCCCTTTCTCCTTCCACTTTTTAAATCTGGTGTCTGTTTTATTAGGAGTAAAGTCCTGATCATAGGCGATCCATTGCAGAAGTCGATAGGGCTCTTTAGTTTGATTCTCTCTGACTATCTTAAACCAAATTTTTAGTGGGGTCTCTATCCACGGGTTAGTGTTATTCAAAAGCTTAGGTAAGACATTGTTCCCTATTATCGCCTGTAGGGGGATGTCATTTGTTATTTGGCATTCGATCTCCTTCCATTGTGCAGAGTAGACTGGGTTACATATCTCTACTAAAGTTTTAATTTGTGCGGCTTTAAAGTAGTCCCTGATATTTGGCAGCGCGAGCCCACCTTTGTCTTTGTTTAGCTGTAGGGTTCTATATCTGATTCTAGGTCTCTTGCCCTGCCATATGAATCTTGAGATCCTTCTGTCCAGCTCCTGCCATGTTTTTTTGGAGGTTCTACCGGTATTGTTTGGAAAAGGTATAGAAGACGTGGAAGTATATTCATTTTGACTGCTTCAATTCTTTGTGCAGTACCCAAGAATGGTATCATATTCCATCTTGCTAGGTCAGATTTTATTTTTGTCACCAGTGGATCATAGTTTAGTGATATAATTTTGTTGAGTTGTTTCGGGATATTGACCCCCAGATATTTCATAGATTCCGACTCCCAGTTAGTTTTGAGTTTGCTTAGTGAATAATGATTTGGGTCATAGTTGAATGTTAAAACTTGGGTTTTATGCATATTTAATTTGTACCCCGATAAATCTCCATACTCTGAAAAAACTGAGGTTAGTTCTGGTAAAGAAGTGTCCGGCTGCCCTAGGTATATTAAAATGTCATCAGCAAAGAGTGCTATTTTATGTTCCTTCTGACCAAGTGTAATACCTTGAATTTTTTGGTTTTGTCTTATCCATTGGCTCAGAGGTTCTATGAAGATTGCAAAGAGCAGTGGAGACAGGGGGCAGCCCTGACGACATCCTCTTTCCAGTTCAAAAGATGATGATAAATTACCGTTAATCCTTATTTTAGCTGTTGGTTTTTTATATAATGCCTGTATAGTTCTAATGAAGTTGTTATGAAAATTGAAACTGGATAAGATTCTGTATAGAAAAGACCAGTCAACCGAATCGAATGCTTTTTCAGCATCTAATCCTAATATGACTGCATTTAAGTTATATTTTTTTATATGATGAATTATGTGTAAAGTGCGTCGAATGTTGTCTTGTGTCTGTCTTTGTCTTATAAAACCTGTTTGGTCTAAATGAATTAGGTCTGTCAGTATATTCTCTAACCTTTTGGCAAGGATAATGGTAAAAAGCTTATAGTCCTGATTTAGTACACTGATTGGTCTGTAGTTGGAGCACTCTAGTTTATCCTTTTCAGGTTTAGGTATAACTGCAATGACCCCTTCTCTCCAGGAGGGGGGGATTTCCCCTGTGTGGAGAACATAATTAAATGTTTTCAGGAGGAGAGGAGATAGTTGCTGTTTAAAGGTTTTGTACCACTCTGCTGTATAGCCATCAGCTCCTGGGGATTTGTTAGCTTTAAGTTTCATAATTGCTTTTTCCAATTCTTTAGGATGTATTTCTGACAGTAGTGTTTTATTTTGTGACTCCGTAAGTTGGGGAAGGTTTAATGTGTTTAGGAATGCCTCGGATGCGTTTTTATGTTTTTTGTGGGAGTATAAGTTCTTATAGTAATTCTCGAAGTTTTTAAGAATATCCTGAATTCTGAATTTTATTTCCTTTGATACTGGGTCTCTGATTTTGTAGATTGCTCTTTCTGTTTGATGTTTCCTCAATTTATAGGCTAGCAATTTTGCCGATTTACTGCCTGCTTCATAGTATTTTTGTTTCAGAAATGTAAGTTTCTTCTGGATTTCTATTGTGTAGATCTCATTTATTTGGTTTTTAATTTCCTTAATCTTGAGCGAGTCAGTAGAATGAGTGTTGCCTTTGTGTTCTTTTTCTAGGTTCCTAAGTTCTGACTCTAATGTGGATAGTTTTTCTTGTCTTAGTTTCTTTTGGGTTGCCAGTTTTGCAATAATCTTTCCTCTTAATACAGCTTTACATGCATCCCACAGTATTAAAGGGGATACTTCTCCATTATCGTTATCTTCCAAATATCTGAGAATATCTGACTCCAATTCATCTTTCAATGGTCCTTTCAGGACATTTGAATTTAACCTCCAAGAAAATGTATTATTTGTGTATTTTTGGATATTTAAGTCCATGTAGATCGGACTGTGGTCGGAGAGATCCATCAGTCCTATTTTACATGTTTTTACTCTTCCAATGTCTCTATTAAACATAAAAAAATAGTCAGTCCTTGAGTAAGATGAATGTGGAGTTGAGTAAAATGTATAGTCTTTTACACTGGGGTTGAGTTCCCTCCACACGTCACAGACTCCCAATTCTTTTAGTAGCATCCGAGTCTTCCTGTTTTGGGTGTTATTTTGATGTGGGGAATTACCAGAAGCATCCCAGTATGGATTCAGTCTAAGATTGAAGTCCCCACCACATATCACTAAACCTTGAGCTTTAGTTATCATTAGGTCGAATACATTTTTATAAAATTTCCAGTTAGCCCCTGGGGGAGCATACACATTCAGCAGGGTGATATCTTCTCCCTCTAGCCGCCCAGTTACCAAACTGTATCTCCCTTCTTTATCTTTGTGTTCTGATTTTTTTTCAAATGTAATTTTGGTTGATATCAATGTCGCTACTCCCCTCCTCCTCCCTGATTTATATGAAGATGAAGAGATCATTTTAAACCCTTGTCTACTGAGTTTATTGTGTTCCACGTCTGTTAGGTGGGTTTCTTGTAAAAGTATTATTCCTGCTTTGTCTTTTTTCATTTTGCCTAGAATCTTGGATCTTTTAACTGGATTCAGGATTCCTTTTACATTATATGAAATTATTTTGGTTACACCCTGTTTCTCCATTGTGTTGTTTTGTTTAGTATAACTGCGTGGTGGCCCTCATTTGTGCTACTCAGAAACTGAAAGAACATTAAAAACAAGAAAAACATTAAGAACATAGTGTAAAAAACTTTAAAACAAAAAGCTGTCATAAGAACTTCCTGAGCTGAGGTCTTTTTAAAGACCCTGTAAGAGCCTTGATGGAGTGAAGGCTCTGAGGGAAATTCCTCAAACTCTGTTACGTGTTGAGGGCCCTCTCTTACCACTGAAAGTAGTCCCATGCTTTTAACGTGAGTTTCAGAACCCAATCCAAACTTGTAATGATTTTTTTTTTTTTTCCTTTTATGCCTAAACCCTGTGAAATTGTGTGCACCCTCCCACCCCCATCACATCAAACATTCACGCAAAAACAGTATTTGTTAGTATGAGGAGAACATGTGGATTATTGTCACATTTCTATTTTAACAAGTTTTTTTTTTTTATTACAAAGACTTATTTGTTTCAAATAATATAATTGTTCCATGAAATGTTTTACCACATGCTGAATATGCATCTCCTTTAATGTTTGTTACCTTGTATGAGGGGGGTTGGATGTGCGGATTGATTCAAGAGAGAAGAAAAAAAAAAAAAAAGGTCGCTATTCCAACCTGAAAACGGATAGTTTATCCGCGACGCTCTGGCGCTGGGTTTCCCGCTGCTGGTCCATGGATTTTGAGGGTCTTTGTGTTGTCCATGTTTGCGCTTTGATCTTCTCGCTCGGGACTGCCGCGGGTTTAAATACCGTTACCGGGAGGCCTCTTTTCGCCATGTCAGCTGTTGCTTCTTCCGCCGAATTATAGAGACACGTTTCATCGCCGTAGAAGACCCTTAACTTCGCAGGAAATGGAGTCTGAAAGCGCAATTTCTTCTCTCTTAACACCTTTTTCGCGTCATTGTATTCCCTGCGCTTTTTAAGGACCTCCGGGGCGTAATCGTGTTCCACGTAGACTTTTCTCTCCTGGTGCATAAATCCTTTTTTCTGCCAGGCCAGTCTTACAACCTCTTGTTTTATTTTGAAATTGGAAAATCTTACCAACACCGAACGTGGGGGCGTTTCCACCGCCGGCCTAGCGGCTAATGAACGATGTGCCTTTTCTATCTTCAAGTCGGTGGTTTGTGGAATATCCAATTTCTCTCTTAGTAAGGATTCCACGCATTCTGCCATTGAGTTAAAACCATTTTCGGTTCCTTCTATCAGACCATGAATTCTTATGTTGTCTCTTCTTTGTTTTCCTTCTTGGTCGGTTAGCTTAGCCTCTATAGCTGCTTGTCTTTTGCGTAGGTCCAGCACAGAATCTTCGAGCACTTTTATTCGATCCTCTGTTTCCAAGATTCGGTTCTCGGCCTGGTCCACTCTGCTGTTTGTCCTTTTCAATTCTTCTCTGAATTCCCGAAATTCGGCCGTAACATCTCGGCGAAATCGTCGTAGTTCCTCAAATAGTGATTTCAGGCTAACCCTTTTGTTAGCTATCACCAGTTCCTCGTCTTCTGAACGGAGATCTTCCAGTTCAGATTCTCCGGCCGATACGTGTCCTGGCCTGGAGAATTTCAGTTTCTTCTGTTTTCCTTTAGACATGATGATTTTGTCTTTTGATTTTCACTCCTCCAAAAATCCGTTAAGTTTGATTTTCAAGGTGTTATCCTGGATTGAGTCTGAGAGCTTCAGTGTTAAGCTGCAGTCGCCATGGCGTCCAGACCGGAAGTCGGTAATGCACCTTTAAGGTGGTTGCCAACTGCCAATCAATTCTAAAAGAAGAAGAACAAGAACAAAATGACATCTCAGAATTCTGTTCGTAAACTCAGTCCTATGATGCATCTATCTGCTTCTTCTTCTTCTTTTAGATTTGACTGGCAGTTGGCAACCAGCTTCCAGGTGCATTACCACCACGTACTTCACTCTATATCATCACTCTATCTGGTCAGGAGCTGTAGTCCTTCTATCATCATTGCTGTGTCCAATCAAACCTCAACTCTATCTTCAGAAGTCACTCTTCTTCATCTCCTCGTACTTTATATCATCACTTCACTCTATATCATCACTCTACACATCGTCAGCCACCCAGGCCGGTCTCTTCCATGATGTACAGCCGTGGACAAAATTTTTGGTACCCCTCTGTTAATGAAATAAAAACCCACAATGGTCACAGAAATAACTTGAATCTGACAAAAAGTGGTAATAAATAAAAGTTCTATGAAAATTAACCAATGAAAATCAGACAATGCTTTTGAATTGTGGTTCAACAGAATTATTTTAAAAAACAAACTCATGAAACAGGCCTGGACAAAAATGATGGTACCCTTAGTTTCATATTTTGTTGCACAACCTTTTGAGGCAATCACTGCAATCAAACGATTTCTGTAACTGTCAATGAAACTTCTGCACCTCTCAGCAGGTATTCTGGCCCACTCCTCATCAGCAAACTGCTCCAGTTGTCTCAGGTTTGAAGGGTTCCTTCTCCAAATGGCATGTTTCAGCTCCTTCCACAGATGTTCAATAGGATTTAGATCAGGGCTCATAGAAGGCCACTTTAGAATAGTCCAATGTTTGGTTCTTAGCCATTCTTGGGTGTTTTTAGCTGTGTGTTTTGGGTCATTATCCTGTTGCAAGACCCATGACCTGCGACTGAGACCAAGCTGTCTGACACTGGGCAGCACATTTCTCTCTAGAATACCTTGATAGTCTTGAGATTTCATTGTACCCTGCACACATTCAAGACACCCTGTGCCAGATGCAGCAAAGCAGCCCCAGAACATAACAGAACCTCCTCCATGTTTCACAGTACGGACAGTGTTCTTTTCTTGGTATGCTTCATTTTTGCATCTGTGAACATAGAGCTGATGTGCCTTGCCAAAAAGTTCCAGTTTTGTCTCGTCTGTCCATAGGACATTCTCCCAGAAGCTTTGTGGCTTGTCAACATGCAGTTTGGCAAATTCCAGTCTGGCTTTTTTATGATTTGTTTTCAACAGTGGTGTCCTCCTTGGTCGTCTCCCATGAAGTCCACTTTGGCTCAAACAATGACGGATGGTGTGACCTAACACTGATGTACCTTGACCTTGGAGTTCACCATGAATGTGCTTAGAGGTTGTTCTGGGCTCTTTTGTTACCATTTGTATTATCCGTCCCGGATCTTAAATTTCTGAATAATATGTGCAACTGTAGTCACAGGAACATCAAGCTGCTTGGAGATGGTCTTATAGCCTTTACCTTTAACATGCTTGTCTATAATTTTCTTTCTAATCTCCTGAGACAACTCTCTCCTTTGCTTCCTCTGGTCCATGTTTAGTGTGGGACACACCATGTCACCAAACAGCACAGTGACTACTTGTCACCCTTTTAACAGGCCGACTGACTGATTACAAGTTTGTAGACACCTGTGATGTTAATTAGAGGACACATCTTGGTTGAACATGTCCCTATGGTCACATTATTTTCAATCTTTTCTAAGGGTACCATCATTTTTGTCCAGGCCTGTTTCATGAGTTTATTTTTTAAAATAATTCTGTTGAACCACAATTCAAAAGCATTGTCTGATTTTCATTGGTTAATTTTCATAGAATTTTTATTTATTACCACTTTTAGGTGATGAATCAAAAATCGTAATCATGTCAAAAATCAAAGGCAGGTGATGCCTGCCTTTGATTTTTGACATGGTTACCATGGCAACAGTAACCATGGTGAAAAGTATGTGGCGGTAATGCACCTGTAAGCTGGTTGCCAACCACCAAGCAAATCTAAAAGAAGAAGAAGAAGAAGAAGAAGGTGCTCGGTAACAGTCGCCAATTGCTGAGTGGTAGTTTGCAACTGCTCAGAAAGGAACGTGACCTGGAGTCCATGACACACAAACGCTCGAATGCTGACTGTTCGCCTGGTGAAGCTCTTGCTGAGCCTTGATCCTGGCTGGATCGTTCTGTCATGACTCAGACCGGGGTTAGGCTCAAATGCAGAGCTGCCAGAACGATCACTGAGGCTCCAATAAAAGTTTCACCATTTTATTGAAAAACACAACAGAAAATAAAGTCATAAACTAAAGAAAACGAAACACAAGAAAGCCAACTTAAATTTCCAGACAAGACAGGAGCCCCCTGGAGCGCACGTAGCCTACGGGAAAGAGCAGACAGAGGTGATGAGGGACAGATTCTCTGAAGGGAGAATAATGTGGGGAAGCACATTTAAACTAAAACAGTGGAGCCCGGCAGGGAACTCCAATGGGGACCAGGGACAGGTGGAAGGCAAGACCTGGGTGGACGTGATGATCTTCCTGGTCAGGCGAGCGTGATCAGCTCTGCAAACCCAGATGGTCCAGCGATGAGCTGTCGCACACTCGCCCAACCATCACAAAACATGCATCACGTTCTGAAATGATGTAGTTCAGGCATCTCCAACACATATAATATATACATACATATATATAACAAAACAAATTTGATTTGTCACTTGGTAAATCAGGTCTAAATTACCATCCAATCATAATTACAAGTGTCCCGCCCCCCTCCTGAGATCAAACTGTGGTGGCATGGGTGGTGGATTCTCCACCCAGAGATGGCAGCTGGGGAAAGAGGGAACAATGGGCTGAAGGAGGAAGTGTTATTGGGGGGGGGGGGGGGGGGGGGTCTCAGACAGGACAGTAAGGACTATTCACCTCCCAGGGAGAGGAGGAAGCGCCAGAGCTGCTGGAGGAGGAAAGGGTGTGAGAAGCAGTGCTGGTGTTATGTTATGTTAATGTGCCACGCATGTCTTTGTTCCACACAATGTGTTATGGTCAGGATTCCTGGGTCTCAATGCATGGAATTAAAAGATATAAAAGAGGATGCACAGAGACCCAGAAGGATTTTACTGTACTTGATGTTGGAGAAGGAATAAAGTTTGTGTGTCGTCCAGCTGGTTGCTTCGCCTGCTTCCTTTCTCCACAAAACGGTTATTTGTCAGCTAGCTGTCAATCAAACATTTGCGCTGGTTTGCTGTCATTGGAGCAGGGTGGGGGGAGCAGGCTGACACGCCAGGTGCCAGGCAGGTAGCGGGTTAGCCCAGCAATGATGTCAGCAGGAGAGTTCAGTCATTCCTGTAAGAGGCCCAAAGCTTATTATTTTCACCAAGACTGGGAACGGACTTCTGCTTCACAAATGTGAAAGTGTGTGTGTGTGTGTGTGTGTGTGTGTGTGTGTGTGTGTTAACCGTCATCAAAACCCTGTCTGCATTCTCTAAATAATAAAAGCTCCTTCAGCCAATCAGAAAACAACATCACTGATGACTCATCAGTTGTCAGGAGAAGACTGAAGCAGCGAAACAGCAGCAGGAACATGAAGGAGCAGCAGCGCCTCCTACTGGAGAACTACCATGTTAACACCAGAGTCATGATAGAGTCCAGGAGTGACAGTGAAGACTCTGGTACTGATCCGATACCGGGTCAATACAGAACCAACAATAGATCCCTCCATGTTTTACTTTAATCAGCTGCTGTAGTTCCAGAAGGAAAGAGCAGTTTGTCATGATTTATGAAGCAAATCCATCATGGATGGAAGTCACCTGACTGAGGACTACTGATGGTTCAGGAGCAGCAGTGGGAAGTCTGGGGTCCACAAAGTAAAGGTCCAGTCCCACATTGGTTCCAGACATTCACTGACCAGCTGGTTCTGCTGCACTTTTATCTGATGACATTTCATTATTCAACCAAGCTCTGATGAAACACATAATAATAATAATAATAATAATAATAATAATAATAATAATAATAATATAGCATTTATACAGCACCTTTCATTCATATTTTCAGCAAAAGTGTGTCATTTCACTCTGAACACATGATCAGATTTTGGTGATGATCTGGAATTTCTCCACTGTGGGACTAATAAAGGCTTCTCTGATCTGATCTCAGAGTGCATACCTCCACCAAGGCTCTGATCTTGTCACAGTGTTAGCATCAATACTCCACAACTGCTGGATGGATCTGGATGACATTGTCACCACAGGTGGTTCTTAGGCTACAGATGAACCCGTGACATTCTGGATGTGATCCAGGAGGGATGAAGGAGCCTTGGTGGAGGGATGTGCTCTCTGAGTGCTTTCTACTTTAACATGTTGAACTGCTATTTTTTCTGTAGTCAAACCTTTTGTTCCCATTAATGTCAGTTTATCAGCTAATGCAGTGATATAAAAATACAGGATGACGTGGCTGAAATAACTTGCTTTAAGGGAACTTCTAAAGTGCTGTAGAGACATCAGGAGGCTGATGTGATTCATTACCTCCACCAAGGAGGTAATGCTTGTCTGTCTGTTACCAACATAACTCAAAAAGTTATGAACAGATTTTGACCAAATTTTCAGCAAAGGTGTGTAATGGCACGGGGAACAGATGATTAGATTTTGGTGATGATCTGAGAGTGCATACCTCCACCAAGGGCTTTGTTTGTATTTGTGCAGCAAGATTACACAAAAACTACTGGATGTATTTGGATGAAATTTTCACCAGAGGCGGTTCTTGGCCTACAGAGGAACCCATTATATTTTGGTGATGATCTGAGAATGCATACCTCAGCCAAGGCTCTTATCTTCTCACAGTGTGTTAGCAACAATACTCCAAAACTGATGGACAGACTTTGACGCCATTTCCACCACAAGTGGCTCTAGGCCTACACACAAACCCATTACATTTTGGAGGTGATCCATGAGAAACGGAAGGAGCCTTGGTGGAGGTATGCGCTCTATGTGTGCTTTTCTAGTTTACTTATGTGGTACTGTAAAAAAAAAAAAAAACAGCTACGGTTATTTTTAGAGGAAACAGAGCAGTTAATGACGCTGAGGAGGGACAGGACATCTGTAATAATTGATCACGCTGATCTGAAAAACGTCCATCACATCTGAAGTGATGATCAGAGTTCTCTGATATTTTTCTGGTTCCTTTCTGAGGTCCACGGTGGAGAACCTGCAGGAACCGAGGCTCAGCTGTGGACAGAACGGGCTGGACTCAGGATTTATAAAACTGAGATTTGACTGAAATCACCACAATAAAAAAGATTTGATCAGTTCAATTCAACTTTATTTATATAGCACCATTTCACAACAACAGTCATCTCACAGCACTATCAACTGTAGGGGGAACCCCCACAGTTGCAGAAAGACCCCAGCAATCAGGCAATCCCCAGTGAGCAGCACTTGGTGATGGTGGAGAGGAAAAACTCCCTTTTAACAGGAAGAAACCTGCAGCAGAACCAGGCTCAGGGAGGGGCAGTCATCTGCTGTGACTGGCTGGGGGGTGAGGGGACAAAGAAGAAGAAAAGAACAGACATGTAGAGAGCAAACAGCACGATGGGGACTCAATCTATGGGAGAGAACAAACAAATGTTAATGACCGGCAAAAAAAAAATATTTCATAGAGAGTGAGGAAAGGAGTGAAGCCCAGTGCATCACTGGAGGTCCCCCGGCTGACTAAACCTATTAGCAGCATAACTAAGGGAGGGTTCAGAAACACATGATCCCATAGTGCATAGTGCTCTGTTAGGATCATAGGGTAGCGTGGATCAGTTTCTCAGCATCACTCTGAGACAAGATGTTCCTAATCTTGGCAATATTACGCAAATGATAGAAGGCAGTCTTAGAAACAAGTTTAATATGTGAATTAAGAAACAGATCTTGATCAAAAATAATTCCAAGGTTCTTCACAGAACTATTAAGAGAAAGAGCAACCGCATCCAAACTGAAAGTTTGATTTGGAAAGGTACTTCTAAGGTTTTTATGGACCAACTAGAATGACTTCAGTCTTATCTGAATTTAATAGTAAGAAATTACAAGTCATCCAAGCTTTGATTTCCTTAAGACAGGCTTCCAACTTGGCTAATTGATTACTATCATCTGGCTTCATTGACAGCACGGTGGTGCAGTGGTTAGCACTGTTACCTTACAGCTAGAAGGTTCCTGGTTCGAATCCCCATCCTGGCAGGGGTTGGAACCTTTCTGTGTGGAGTTGGCATGTTCTCTCTGTGCTGCGTGGGTTTACTCCAGGGGCTCCGGTTTCCTCCCACAATCCAAAGACATGCATGTTAGGTTAATTGGTTGTTCTAAATTGTCCCTAGATATCTGTTTCCTATAGGACCTTAGAATAGAGGGTTAGTGCTAGTGAAAGCGCTTTGAGTGGTCTTTGTGACTAGAAAAGCATATATATAAGTGCAGGTTAGTTACTTAGTTAGTTAGTTAGTAGTAGGTATAGTTGTGTGTCGTCTGCAAAAAAATGAAAATGTATACAGAGCTTTCTAATAATGTTGCCTAGCGGAAGCATATCACTCTGTATATAATTCAAGAAATCTCTGTGTCACTCTGTCTGTCACAATCATAGGACTCGCTAAAAAACATCATCAAAGAGCAAAGGCAGGCATCACTGAATGAGTGGTGATGTCAAAGATCAAAGGCAGGCATCACCATGGTTCCTGTTGCCATGGTTACCATGTCAAAGATCAAAGGCAGGCATGCAGAAATGCTTGCTTACACTTGCTGTCTATGGGCATGCAGAAAAACTTGCTTATACGTGGTTTCTACAGGGATGCACGGGTATGAACTAAAAAGAATAGGGCCTACCACAGATCCCTGTGGAACTCCGTGACTGAGCTTTAAGTTGGAAGAAAACTTAAGCCAACTGTTTTATTGTGATTTTTTTAGGAGTTTACTTTGCAAACTGAAACAAGCTAAATAAAAATATTGCATATTTATTGTTAATAGTTAGAAAAACTGCATTTAATGAAGTAGTTTTATGAAAAAGAGATTTTTGCAAGATAATTCTAAAAGAGACTTTCATATATATATATATATATACATTTTTTTTTTCTCTCTCGGCGCCACACGAGTCAGCCGCCCTTTGCAACAGCGGCTCGATTCCGAGTCTTTTTCCCTTCCTCTCTCTTTTTGATCCATCTTTTTTTCACTCCACTTATATCACGGACACACAGATCGTCCCAAATGTCTCCTGAGCCGGTGGACGGAGCCACTGTTTATAGCAGGATACGATACAGCAGGGAAGAGCTGCTAGCATTCAACCGCCACCCGGTCCCATTGGAAAAACTCGACATACCGAGAGAACTGAGGCGAAAACGCCGCGGCTGCCGGGCTGGAGTAAGGCGGAGGACAAAAAATATAAGGTACAGACCCTCCCTTCCATCTGTTGTCATGGGAAATGTACGGTCGTTACTGGGAAAGGTAGATGAGCTAGCGGCTATCTGCCGCTACGATAGCACATATCGGGAGTGCTCTCTCCTTTTGTTTTCTGAGATGTGGCTAACTGAACTAGCAGCAGATGCTAACATTGAGCTGGAGGGTTTTCACATGATACGGGCTGACCGAACACCAGACAGTGGCAAAGCAAGGGGCGGTGGAGTGATAATGTATGTTAACAACAACTGGTGCAGACCGGGACATATCACTGTTAAACAACAACACTGCAGCAAAGACATTGAGTTGCTAGCTGTTAGCATGCGGCCTACATATCTCCCAAGAGAACACTCTCACGTGGTCTGCATTGTTGTTTATGCAAATCCGACGGCGAACGCTGGGACAGCGCATGACGTCATCCATTCAGTAACCAGCAGGCTGCAGACAGAACACCCAGATGCTCTTCTCCTCATCTCAGGCGATTTCAACCATGTTTCACTATCTCCCATTCTACCCACGTTCACCCAGTATGTCACATGCCACACTAGAGACAATAGAACACTGGACTTATTCTACGCAAACACTAAGGAGGCGTACACCTCATCACAACTGCCCCCACTCGGGAGATCGGATCACAACTTGATTCATCTCCGGCCGGTGTACAAACCCCTAGTGTTCAGACAATATCCGGCCATGCGCAGAGTGGAGTTATGGTCTGAGGAGACAATGGACACTCTAAAGGGCTGTTTTGAAGCCACCGCCTGGAAGCAGCTCTGCGATCCACATGGTGAGGACATCGATGGCCTCACTCACACCTTCACAGACTACCTCAGCTTCTGTGTGGACAAATCCGTTCCCACCAAGACCATACGGCGTCACTCAAACAACAAACCCTGGATCAACCCTGAGATTAAAAACACTTCTGAGAGAGAAGAAGAGGATCTTCAGGTCGGGGAACAGGGAGATGTTGAAGTCCGTACAGAGGGAGCTGAGGAGAAAGATCAGAGAAAGCAAGGACAGCTTCAGGAAGAAGATGGAGGACAAGCTGCAACAGAGCGACATCAGCGGGGTCTGGAGAAACCTCAAAACCATCTCTGGGCTCCAGAATACCTCCCCCCAGGCCACGGGGGGCAGGGAGTGGGCGAACAACCTGAATCTGTTTTTCAATAGGTTTGACCAACCGCCCTCCCCCCCGACTGCACAACAACCACTGCTGCCTCTAAAGAAATCAAGTCCTGCTGCCCACTCCCCACTCCACCAACACCCCCCCACTCCCAACACACAGCCCCCCATCCTGACCCTGACCAGGACCCAGGTGAGGACGGAGCTGAGGAAGATCAAGGCGAGGAAGGCGTCGGGACCGGATGGCATCAGCGCAAAGCTCCTCAAGTCCTGTGCAGACCAGCTGTGTGGGATTGTGACGTACATCTTCAACCTGAGCCTGAAGCTGGGGAGGGTACCACAGCTGTGGAAAACATCTTGTGTGGTACCTGTACCAAAAACTTCCCACCCCAAAGACCTGAACAGCTACAGACCGGTGGCCTTGACGTCCCACTTGATGAAGACCCTGGAGAGACTGCTCCTTGCTCACCTCCGCCCCCTGGTGGAACCAGCGATGGATCCACTCCAGTTCGCCTACCAGCATGGCATTGGGGTGGAGGATGCGGTGATCTCTTCCTCCTTCACCGTTCTCTGTCCCACCTGGAGAAGCCCAGGAATATGGTGAGGATCATGTTCTTTGACTTCTCCAGTGCTTTCAACACCATCCAACCGATGATCCTGAAGGACAAGCTGCTGCGCGCAGGGGTGGACCAGCACCTGTCATCATAGATCCTGGACTACCTCACGAACTGGCCCCAGTTTGTGAGAACCCCGGACTGTGTGTCCGACACGATCATCGGTAGCACGGGGGCCCCCCAGGGAACGGTGCTGGCTCCCTTCCTGTTCACTCTTTATACTGCGGACTTCTCACACAACACAACACACTGCCATCTACAGAAGTTCTCTGATGACTCTGCGATCGTTGGCCTCATCTCCAATGGAGATGAAGCTGAGTACAGAGGGCTTATCCAGGACTTCGTGGACTGGTGCCATCGGAACTGCCTCCAGATCAACGCGAGGAAAACTAAGGAGCTGGTGGTGGACTGCCGCAGGCATGGGCAACCCCTCACAGCACCAGTAAATATACAGGGAACAGACATCGAGATGGTGACATCCTACAAGTACCTGGGTGTTCATCTGAACAATAAACTAGACTGGTCACACAATACTGACACACTCTACAAGAAGGGACAGCGCAGGCTGTTCCTGCTGAGGAGACTCAGGTCTTTTGGTGTACAAGGGGCGCTGCTGAAGACATTCTATGACACGGTGGTGGCATCAGCCATCACTTTTGGAGTGGTCTGCTGGGGCAGTGGCATTACTGCAGCCGATAGGAAGAGACTGAACAAACTGATCAAGAAAGCTAGCTCTGTCCTGGGGAAACACCTTGACCCAGTGGAGGAGATAGGAGAGAGAAGGATGGTGGCTAAACTGTCATCTCTGCTGGAGTCCGAGTTCCACCCTATGCAGGACATGTCCCTGTCAAATAAACTAATCTACTACTACTACTACTGAATGCACTGAGGAGCTCATTTAGCAGCAGACTACATCATCCCAGGGGCACAACCGAGAGGTTTTGCAGGTCCTTCCTACCAACGGCTGTCAGACTGTACAACCTAAGCAGGGCTGCTCGCAGAGATAGCAAAAAGACGTAACAAACTAATAGTTTTTTGAATTGCAAAAGATGCAATAGTCTTACACAATGGTCCCCTCCGGCATACAACTAGGAAAATACCGGTCGCTATGGAGGGTGAGAATATGTATGGGCACATAATCATACCATGTAGGATAACTAAGTAGACGGTTATGCTGTTTCATCCCATCTAGCAACAATGCTCTGCACTGTGTGTGTTTATATATTTACATATTTATTCCATCCAGCTACAATGCTCAGCACTGTGTGTCTGTAAGAATAGGGCTAAAACCTACCTTTTTGATATAGCCTACAATTAGGGAGGGATCATGTGTTTCTGAACCCTCCCTTAGTTATGCTGCTAATAGGTTTAGTCAGCCGGGGGACCTCCAGTAATGCACTGGGCCTCACTCCTTTCCTCACTCTCTATGAAATATTTTTTTTTTGCCGGTCATTAACATTTGTTTGTTCTCTCCCATAGATTGAGTCCCCATCGTGCTGTTTGCTCTCTACATGTCTGTTCTTTTCTTCTTCTCTGTCCCCTCACCCCCCAGCCAGTCGCAGCAGATGACTGCCCCTCCCTGAGCCTGGTTCTGCTGGAGGTTTCTTCCTGTTAAAAGGGAGTTTTTCTTCTCCACCGTCGCCAAGTGCTGCTCACAGGGGATCGCCTGATTGCTGGGGTCTTTCTGCAACTGTGGGGGTCCTCCCTACAGTTGATAGTGCTATGAGATGACTGTTGTTGTGAAATGGCGCTATATAAATAAAGTTGAATTGAATTGAATTGAATTGAATTGAATTGTGTGTGTGTATATATATATTTTATAGTAATATGTACATATGTATATTAGCTGCTCTTGCTTGCTTGTTTTTTTTTCTTGCCTTCTGATTGTTGCTCTGAGTGTTGCTATCCCTGTGCTGTTGCAATCCTGGAATTTCCCCGTTGTGGGACTAATAAAGGCTTATCTTATCTTATCTTATCTTATCTTATATTTATTACACACAGAGTGAAACATTTTAAACCTGATTTAATATTGACTAGTGTATACCCATGCATGCCCATAAAAAACAGGTATAAGCAAGCATTTCTGCATGCCCGTAGAAAGTTACTGTTACCATGGTAACAGTAACCATGGTGATCCCTGCCTTTGATCTTTGACATGGTTTCCATGGCAACAGTACCCATGGTGAAACCTGCCTTTGATCTTTTCAGGAGTTTGAAATGCAGGACAGAAGGACAGATAATTTTTTCACACATATAGAGTGATGATAATCAAGTCAATCAAGGTAAAGTAACCTGAACCTGAACCTGAACCTGAACCTGAAGTCAGTGGCGGTAATGCACCTTTAAGGTGGTTGCCAACTGCCAATCAATTCTAAAAGAAGAAGAACAAGAACAAAATGACAGCTCAGAATTCTGTTCGTAAACTCAGTCCTATGATGCATCTATCTGCTTCTTCTTCTTCTTTTAGATTTGACTGGCAGTTGGCAACCAGCTTCCAGGTGCATTACCACCACGTACTTCACTCTATATCATCACTCTATCTGGTCAGGAGCTGGAGTCCTTCTATCATCATTGCTGTGTCCAATCAAACCTCAACTCTATCTTCAGAAGTCACTCTTCTTCATCTCCTCGTACTTTATATCATCACTTCACTCTATATCATCACTCTACACATCGTCAGCCACCCAGGCCGGTCTCTTCCATGATGTACAGCCGTGGACAAAATTGTTGGTACCCCTCTGTTAATGAAATAAAAACCCACAATGGTCACAGAAATAACTTGAATCTGACAAAAAGTGGTAATAAATAAAAGTTCTATGAAAATTAACCAATGAAAATCAGACAATGCTTTTGAATTGTGGTTCAACAGAATTATTTTAAAAAACTAACTCATGAAACAGGCCTGGACAAAAATGATGGTACCCTTAGTTTAATATTTTGTTGCACAACCTTTTGAGGCAATCACTGCAATCAAATGATTTCTGTAACTGTCAGTGATACTTCTGCACCTCTCAGCAGGTATTTTGGCCCACTCCTCATCAGCAAACTGCTCCAGTTGTCTCAGGTTTGAAGGGTGCCTTCTCCAAATGGCATGTTTCAGCTCCTTCCACAGATGTTCAATAGGATTTAGATCAGGACTCATAGAAGGCCACTTTAGAATAGTCCAATGTTTGGCTCTTAGCCATTCTTGGGTGTTTTTAGCTGTGTGTTTTGTTTCATTATCCTGTTGCAAGACCCATGACCTGCGACTGAGACCAAGCTGTCTGACACTGGGCAGCACATTTCTCTCTAGAATACCTTGATAGTCTTGAGATTTCATTGTACCCTGCACACATTCAAGACACCCTGTGCCAGATGCAGCAAAGCAGCCCCAGAACATAACAGAACCTCCTCCATGTTTCACAGTACGGACAGTGTTCTTTTCTTGGTATGCTTCATTTTTGCATCTGTGAACATAGAGCTGATGTGCCTTGCCAAAAAGTTCCAGTTTTGTCTCGTCTGTCCATAGGACATTCTCCCAGAAGCTTTGTGGCTTGTCAACATGCAGTTTGGCAAATTCCAGTCTGGCTTTTTTATGATTTATTTTCAACAGTGGTGTCCTCCTTGGTCGTCTCCCATGAAGTCCACTTTGGCTCAAACAATGACGGATGGTGCAACCTAACAGTGATGTACCTTGACCTTGGAGTTCACCATGAATGTGCTTAGAGGTTGTTCTGGGCTCTTTTGTTACCATTTGTATTATCCGTCCCGGATCTTAAATTTCTGAATAACATGTGCAACTGTAGTCACAGGAACATCAAGCTGCTTGGAGATGGTCTTATAGCCTTTACCTTTAACATGCTTGTCTATAATATTCTTTCTAATCTCCTGAGACAACTCTCTCCTTTGCTTCCTCTGGTCCATGTTTAGTGTGGTACACACCATGTCACCAAACAGCACAGTGACTACTTGTCAGCCTTTAAATAGGCCGACTGACTGATTACAAGTTTGTAGACACCTGTGATGTTAATTAGAGGACACATCTTGGTTGAACATGTCCCTATGGTCACATTATTTTCAATCTTTTCTAAGGGTACCCTCATTTTTGTCCAGGCCTGTTTCATGAGTTTGTTTTTTAAAATAATTCTGTTGAACAACAATTCAAAAGCATTGTCTGATTTTCATTGGTTAATTTTCATAGAATTTTTATTTACTACCACTTTTAGGTGATGAATCAAAAATCGTAATCATGTCAAAAATCAAAGGCAGGTGATGCCTGCCTTTGATTTTTGACATGGTTACCATGGCAACAGTAACCATGGTGAAAAGTATGTGGCGGTAATGCACCTGTAAGCTGGTTGCCAACCGCTAATCAAATCTAAATGAAGAACATGCCTTTGATCTTTGACATCACCACTCGTTCAGTGATGCCTGCCTTTGATCTTTGATGATGTCATAGCGAGTCCTATCATCGTCTCACACACACACACACACACACACACACACACACACACACACAGAGATTTCTTGAATTATAGATAGTTCAGAACTTCTTATACAGATATAGAGTGATGATAATCTAGTCAGTGGTGGTAATGCACCTGTAAGCTGGTTGCCAACCGCCAAGCAAATCTAAAAGAAGAAGAAGAAGAAGAAGGTGCTCGGTAACAGTCGCCAATTGCTGAGTGGTAGTTTGCAACTGCTCAGAAAGGAACGTGACCTGGAGTCCATGACACACAAACGCTCGAGTGCTGACTGTTCGCCTGGCGAAGCTCTTGCTGAGCCTTGATCCTGGCTGGATCGTTCTGTCATGACTCAGACCGGGGTTAGGCTCAAATGCAGAGCTGCCAGAACGATCACTGAGGCTCCAATAAAAGTTTTACCATTTTATTGAAAAACACAACAGAAAATAAAGTCATAAACTAAAGAAAACAAAACACAAGAAAGCCAACTTAAATTTCCAGACAAGACAGGAGCCCCTGGAGCGCACGTAGCCTACGGGAAAGAGCAGACAGAGAGGATGAGGGACAGATTCTCCGAAGGGAGAATAATGCAGGGAACCACATTTAAACTAAAACAGTGGGGCCCGGCAGGGAACTCCAGCGGGGACCAGAGACAGGTGGAAGGCAAGACCTGGGTGGACGTGATGATCTTCCTGGTCAGGCGAGCGTGATCAGCTCTGCAAACCCAGATGGTCCAGCGATGAGCTGTCGCACACTAGGAAACTACCGGTCACTATGGAGGGTGAGAATATGTATGGGCACATAATCATACCATGTAGGATAACTAAGTAGACGGTTGTGCTGTTTCATCACATCTAGCTCTGCACTGTGTGTCTGTGTGTGTGTATATATATATTTTATAGTAATATGTACATATGTATTGTGACGTTTGCAAGGTTCACACAAAGAAAATGGAGCAGATGGCTGTGATCAACCAGATTTATTTTGTACACCCCAACCCCCAACTTGCAACTTAGTACACAGAGCAGGGGAGGTCATTCTCACAGACCTCTGTTTACATCACAGTTGCACACACATAACGTTTACATCTGGCAAAGCATGCTGGGAAATTCACTTAACATGGCCCCAACGTTACACTGCCCCCCCCCGGACTGGTTTCTGTCCCCAGAAAAATTAAAGTCCAATTTAAAAGTCCAATACAAACTCATCCAGGTGTCGGGGCGGTCTTCGACGCCGGTGGCCAACACGTACAGGCCCCCTAGTGTCCATCTGGGTCTCGGTCGGGGTATCGGGCCGGGATGGAAGCTCCGGTTCGTCCACCAGCGGTGCAGATGGCCGATACAGGGCGAGACGGTCACGATGAAGGACCACAACCCGGTCCCTTTTTCTAAGCCTCACCCTGTACACCACATCTGACAGTCTCTCCAGGACCACGCATGGCCCCGACCACTGGCTCGCCAGCTTCGGTGATCGTCCTCTCTTCCTCTCAGGGCAGAAAACCCAGACTCGATCTCCCGGTGCAAAGTCCCTCCCCTGGCAGCGGGAGTCGTATGCCCGCTTCTGCCGACCCCCTGCTGCTGCCAGAGCCTCTCGAGCCAGCTCGTGCACCGTGTGGAGACGTTCTTTCAAACAAAAAAAATAATCCAATCCGGGTTTTCCTTCCACCTCCGGCTCGGGGGGGGCAACCGAATACCAAATCCACCGGTGTGCGCAGCTCGCGTCCAAACATGAGCGCCGCAGGGGTGCACCGGGTAGATTCCTGAGCAGCCGTCCGGTACGCCCACAAAACAAAAGGCAGATGCAGGTCCCAGTCTCGCTGTCGCTGGTCCACTAGGATAGCGATCTGGGTGGTGAGGGTCCGGTTGAATCGTTCGACCAGGCCGTCGCTCTGTGGATGCAGTGGGGTGGTCCGGGTCTTCCGGATGCCCAGCCGTTTGCAGACCTCTCTGAAGACCTCCGCCTCGAAGTTCCGACCCTGATCGCTGTGCAGCTCCTCCGGTGCGCCAAACCGACAGAACATTTCATCCACCAGCTTTGATGCCGTCGTAGCGGCGCTCTGATCCGGGACCGCGTACGCCTCTGCCCACTTAGTGAAATAATCCATCGCGACCAGCACGTAGCGGTTCCCCCGGTCCATGGTCGGGAAAGGGCCCAGGATGTCCACTCCCACTCGCTCCATCGGTGCTCCCACCCGGTACTGCTGCAGGGGAGCGTGGGATCGCTGAGTTGGTCCCTTCTGAGCTGTGCATGTGTCGCAGCGATGAACGTGGAGCTCCACGTCCTGATGACAGCCGGGCCAGTAGAACCGGGCCCGAAGGCGCTGCAGCGTCTTTGTCACCCCGAAGTGGCCCGCTCCTACCGCCCCATGAACCAGCTGGAGTACTTTGGGCCGGAGTCGACGAGGAACCAGCAGCTGCCAAATGTGCCGCTGCCCAGCTGGAGTCTGCCACTGTCTATACACCACGCCCTCATGACAGCGGAGGTTGGCCCACTGGGAGTGTAGGGCCTTAGTCTCTGGGTCCAGCGGTGACACAACCTCCCTGGCGGGCCGCTGTCCTGCGTCCAGCCACTGCCGAACCCACGAAACGACCGGGTCTCTGTCCTGCTCGCTCTGCAGCTGCTGCGTGCCAAGAACCTCTGTGACGTCATCGCTGGGGAGAGCTGCCTGATCATCTGAAGAGGGGCTGTGCGTCGCTGCGTGATTCCTGCTCGCAGCGGCTCGGAGAGCGGCAGCCCGTGGGGCGATTTGGTCCCGATCTTCAGCCCGTTGACAGTGACGACACTCCTCTGTCGCGCAGGGGCGCCGAGACAGCGCGTCAGCGTTGGCATGGAGGCGGCCTGCCCGATGCACAATCTGGAAATTATAATCCTGCAGTGCCTCCAGCCACTTTTCCAACTGTCCATCCGGTTCTTTGAAGTTTAACAACCAGGTCAGGGAAGCGTGGTCCGTCCTGAGCTGGAACCTCCCCCCGTACACATACGGGCGGAAGTGACGCAGTCCTTGAATGACAGCCAGCAGCTCTCTGCGAGTCACACAGTAATTTCTCTCGGCTCTGCTGAGAGTGCGGCTGAAGTAAGCGACTGCCTGCTCTCCATGTTCTCCCTCCTGGGATAGCACCGCCCCGATGCCCTGGTTGCTGGCGTCCGTGTCCACAATGAAAGGGCGGCTCGGGTCAGGATACTGCAGGACGGGGGCTCTGATGAGCGCTGCGCGAAGCTGGCAGAAAGCAGCAGCACAGCTGTCACTCCACTGGAACGTGCGTCCTTTCTGCGTCAGCTGATGCAGCGGGCTAGCGATGGTGGCGAAGTCTTTCACAAACCTCCTATAATAGGAGGCCAATCCAAGAAAACTCCTCAGTTCTCCAACGTTCCGCGGCACTGGCCAGTCTCTCACTGTTGCCACTTTTTCTGGGTCGGTGGCGACCCCCGCTGCGCTGACGACGTGGCCCAAAAAGGTGGTCTCCCGCCGGAACAGGTGGCATTTCCTAGGGTGTAACCGTAGCCCCGCCTGCTGGATGGCTCCCAGCACCTCTGAGATTTGACAGGGCGCTGTCAAAATCAGCTGCATGCACCAGCAGGTCATCTAGGTAAACAACGCAGCGACTCCGGGGCACGTGAGCCAGCACTCGCTCCATCAAGCGCTCAAAGGTGGCCGGAGCGTTGCAGAGTCCAAACGGCATCACTTTAAACTGGTACAGTCCCTGCCCGATGGAGAAGGCTGTTTTTTGGCGGGCCTCGGGTGACAGCTCTACCTGCCAATAGCCGCTGTGTAGATCCAGCGAGCTGAACCAGCTGGAGCCTGCGATGTGGTCCAGTGCGTCATCGATGCGGGGCAGGGGGTAGGAATCTTTCCTGGTGGCATCGTTCAGGCGTCGGTAATCCACACAGAACCGCCACGACCCGTCCTTCTTCTTGACCAGCACCACCGGCGCCGCCCAGGGGCTGCTGGAGGGCTCAATAACATCTGCCTCCAGCATTTCTCGCACTTTTTGTTCCGCCGCTGCCCGCCTTGAAAAGGGCAGCTGGCGTGGGTGGAGTCGAATCGGCCTGGCCTCACCGGTGTCGATCTCGTGCTGCACCAACCTGGTCCGGCCGCATTCCTCATCCTTCGCGGCGAAAACACCCATAAAACAGTCCAATAGCTCCCGCAGCTGGCGTCCCTGTTCCGGGTCCAGCCCGCTGCAGCTCCGCTGAAATAATTCCTCCACCGCCTGCTGCATCTCTGCTGACACGTTGACCCCTCCCCTTGCTGTCCCTGTGTGTGCTTGTGCTCCCTCTGTCCGCGCTGGTGACGTCATCGTGTCCAGTCCTCGCGGTGGCCTGCCTGGTCCGGTCTGTCTTGGCGATCCCCCGATCGCGCAGGCCCCCGTGTTCCTTCTCTGGGTTCTGCTGTGGAGCGTGATGGTCCGGTTTCCCAGCTGGAGGGAAGGTCCCGCGGTGTCGATCTTGGCGTTCCAGGCTGTGAGCAGGTCTAGTCCAATAATACAGGGGTCTTGGATGTCAGCCAGCCAGAACGGGTGTCTTATGTTCTGACCGGCCACCCCCACCACCAAAACTCTCCGCCCCCCCAGTCTGGCGCGCTCACCGGTAGCCGTGGTGACGCAGCGCTTGGTGGGTTCCCACCCCCGTGGGGCCATCTTGTTTGTGCCCGGCAGCACACCGGGTCGAACCAGGGAGATTGTAGAGCCGGTGTCAATCAGGGCCCGGATCGACGTCTTCCCCAAGCTGCACTGTAGATACATCCCTGGAGAGTGTCCAATTCGGCCCACGCATGGTGCCGGCTCCTCGGGGGAAACATCTGCGGGAGGCGGCCTGTTCCCGTTCACGCCACCTCGCTCTAGTTTAACGCCGGCGAGGGGCGTTCTTCTCCGGGGACGCGCCGCCGTGGTCTGCCGTAATTCCTCCTCTTCCTCCTCGCTCTCCATCGTGGCCTGGAAGGTTCTCTGTCTGTGCGTTGGCGCTTCAACTGTGCGATTCATCAGTGGCTCCACCCGCTCTGCTTCTGCCACTGCAGTCTCCCAGTCGCTCACGGCGTGGATCCGTACGTGGCTCTGGAGCTGGGCCGGGCGGAGACCTTGGATGAAGCTCTGGAGGGCGAGCTTCTCTACCGCCTCCGGTGCGAAATCTGGGTAGCTGCGCCGGGTTAGCAGCCGTATGTCTGCAGCATAGGTTCCTAGGCTTTCCTGGTTGCTTCTACGGCGGCGAGTCAGCTGTTCCTGGGCGTGCTCAGCGTCCGCCGTTCTCCCAAATCGTCTCTGGAGTGCCCCTTGTAGCGCTGGCCAGCTGTAGCGCTCCTCAGGCAGCAGATCAGAAAGCGTGCAGAGAGCTCTCCCTTCCAAGGCCAGCGCGACTTGCACGGTGGTTTCCTCTGGTGACCAGCCGTTCAGCGCAGCGGCCAGCTCGACCTGGGTCAGGTAGTCATCCAACGTGGCCTCGCCGTTGAAGCGGGGAATCTTGGCCCGCTGCCTAACAGATGGGATGGCCGCCTCCTGATCGATCGTCACTCTCGATCACCGTGGGATCGCCAGCCCATCCTGTCCTGAAAAGGGCGGAATGCGGGGCTGGTTTGCTCTGCTCTGCCTGCTCTGTCTTGAAAAAGACAGAAGGCGGGGTGCGCTGGCCCCGTCAGGTCCGCTGCCGCTTCGTTCGTCCTGGCTCCCGGCTCCCGGGGGTGGTGTCTCGGTCCCATCGTCCATCATCAGCTGAGCAATGAACTGCTCCAGCTGCTGGATCTCCATTCTGATCCTGGCATCAATCTGCTCCATCCCACTTCTGACACCAGTGTGACGTTTGCAAGGTTCACACAAAGAAAATGGAGCAGATGGCTGTGATCAACCAGATTTATTTTGTACACTCCAACCCCCAACTTGCAACTTAGTACACAGAGCAGGGGAGGTCATTCTCACAGACCTCTGTTTACATCACGGTTGCACACACATAACGTTTACATCTGGCAAAGCATGCTGGGAAATTCACTTAACATGGCCCCAACGTTACACTATATTAGCTGCTCTTGCTTGCTTGTTTTTTTTTTTCTTGCCTTCTGATTGTTGCTCTGAGTGTTGCTATCCCTGTGCTGTTGCAATCCTGGAATTTCCCCGTTGTGGGACTAATAAAGGCTTATCTTATCTTATCTTATCTTATCTTATATTTATTACACACAGAGTGAAACATTTTAAACCTGATTTAATATTGACTAGTGTATACCCATGCATGCCCATAAAAAACAGGTATAAGCAAGCATTTCTGCATGCCCGTAGAAAGTTACTGTTACCATGGTAACAGTAACCATGGTGATCTCTGCCTTTGATCTTTGACATGGTTTCCATGGCAACAGTAACCATGGTGAAACCTGCCTTTGATCTTTTCAGGAGTTTGAAATGCAGGACAGAAGGACAGATAATTTTTTCACACATAAGGAGTTGTTCACAACTCCTTATACAAAGATATAGAGTGATGATAATCAAGTCAATCAAGGTAAAGTAACCAAATCAAGGTAAAGTAACCTGAACCTGAACCTGAAGTCAGTGGCGGTAATGCACCTTTAAGGTGGTTGCCAACTGCCAATCAATTCTAAAAGAAGAAGAACAAGAACGAAATGACAGCTCAGAATTCTGTTCGTAAACTCAGTCCTATGATGCATCTATCTGCTTCTTCTTCTTCTTTTAGATTTGACTGGCAGTTGGCAACCAGCTTCCAGGTGCATTACCACCACGTACTTCACTCTATATCATCACTCTATCTGGTCAGGAGCTGTAGTCCTTCTATCATCATTGCTGTGTCCAATCAAACCTCAACTCTATCTTCAGAAGTCACTCTTCTTCATCTCCTCGTACTTTATATCATCACTTCACTCTATATCATCACTCTACACATCGTCAGCCACCCAGGCCGGTCTCTTCCATGATGTACAACCGTGGACAAAATTGTTGGTACCCCTCTGTTAATGAAATAAAAACCCACAATGGTCACAGAAATAACTTGAATCTGACAAAAGTGGTAATAAATAAAAGTTCTATGAAAATTAACCAATGAAAATCAGACAATGCTTTTGAATTGTGGTTCAACAGAATTATTTTAAAAAACAAACTCATGAAACAGGCCTGGACAAAAATGATGGTACCCTTAGTTTCATATTTTGTTGCACAACCTTTTGAGGCAATCACTGCAATCAAACGACTGCTGTAGCTGTACCTGCACCTCTCAGCAGGTATTCTGGCCCACTCCTCATGAGCAAACTGCTCCAGTTGTCTCAGGTTTGAAGGGTGCCTTCTCCAGACGGCATGTTTCAGCTCCTTCCACAGACGTTCAATAGGATTTAGATCAGGGCTCATAGAAGGCCACTTTAGAATAGTCCAATGTTTGGCTCTTAGCCATTCTTGGGTGTTTTTAGCTGTGTGTTTTGGGTCATTATCCTGTTGCAAGACCCATGACCTGCGACTGAGACCAAGCTGTCTGACACTGGGCAGCACATTTCTCTCTAGAATACCTTGATAGTCTTGAGATTTCATTGTACCCTGCACACATTCAAGACACCCTGTGCCAGATGCAGCAAAGCAGCCCCAGAACATAACAGAACCTCCTCCATGTTTCACAGTAGGGACAGTGTTCTTTTCTTGGTATGCTTCATTTTTGCATCTGTGAACATAGAGCTGATGTGCCTTGCCAAAAAGTTCCAGTTTTGTCTCGTCTGTCCATAGGACATTCTCCCAGAAGCTTTGTGGCTTGTCAACATGCAGTTTGGCAAATTCCAGTCTGGCTTTTTTATGATTTATTTTCAACAGTGGTGTCCTCCTTGGTCGTCTCCCATGAAGTCCACTTTGGCTCAAACAATGACGGATGGTGCAACCTAACAGTGATGTACCTTGACCTTGGAGTTCACCATGAATGTGCTTAGAGGTTGTTCTGGGCTCTTTTGTTACCATTTGTATTATCCGTCCCGGATCTTAAATTTCTGAATAACATGTGCAACTGTAGTCACAGGAACATCAAGCTGCTTGGAGATGGTCTTATAGCCTTTACCTTTAACATGCTTGTCTATAATATTCTTTCTAATCTCCTGAGACAACTCTCTCCTTTGCTTCCTCTGGTCCATGTTTAGTGTGGTACACACCATGTCACCAAACAGCACAGTGACTACTTGTCAGCCTTTAAATAGGCCGACTGACTGATTACAAGTTTGTAGACACATGTGATGTTAATTAGAGGACACATCTTGGTTGAACATGTCCCTATGGTCACATTATTTTCAATCTTTTCTAGGGGTACCATCATTTTTGTCCAGGCCTGTTTCATGAGTTTGTTTTTTAAAATAATTCTGTTGAACCACAATTCAAAAGCATTGTCTGATTTTCATTGGTTAAGTTTCATAGAATTTTTATTTACTACCACTTTTAGGTGATGAATCAAAAATCGTAATCATGTCAAAAATCAAAGGCAGGTGATGCCTGCCTTTGATTTTTGACATGGTTACCATGGCAACAGTAACCATGGTGAAAAGTATGTGGCGGTAATGCACCTGTAAGCTGGTTGCCAACCGCTAATCAAATCTAAATGAAGAACCTGCCTTTGATCTTTGACATCACCACTCGTTCAGTGATGCCTGCCTTTGATCTTTGATGATGTCATAGCGAGTCCTATCATCGTCTCACACACACACACACACACACACACACACACAGATTTCTTGAATTATAGATAGTTCAGAACTTCTTATACAGAGATATAGAGTGATGATAATCAAGTTGGTGGCGGTAATGCACCTGTAAGCTGGTTGCCAACCGCCAATTAAATCTGAAAGAAGAAGAAGAAGAAGAAGTAGTTATAGATAGATGATAATGACTAGTTTTTAAAATTAAATGGCAAATTCTGATTTTCTAATTTACTGAGATGGTCCAAATGAGATGAAGTTGAAGATGGAATCTGTTCTGCTGCTGCTGAACATCATTGAGGCTCATCCTCCTACAGTAGAGGACTGTGGTCTGATTTAGAACATTAAAACTAATACAAGGCAGAACATCTGATTATTTAGCTACATAATGGTCAGAAATAAGATTCAAGATTCAAAGGCTTTATTTTCATGTGCACAGTTAAGAAATGCAACATTTCCTGAGCAATGAAATTCTAACTTCTGCTCTCCGAACGAATGCCAAGGTAATAGGTACACATCAATATTAATAAGGTAATAACACACCTAATCTATCTATTAAGAAATCTCTGTATGTCTGTCTGTCAGTTCCGCACGTATCTCCTGAACCGTTCGTTGGACTGGGCTCAGATTTTATATGTGCTGTGCAGCCTCCCCGGATATGCAGAAGTTTAGGAGGGGACATTTTTATTGAATGCCCATTGCTCTCCTATGGGTGTTCATTAAAGATTTCCCCAAGCTACGACATGGCTGTGACATCATAGGACTCGCTATGACATCATCAAAGAAAGATCAAAGGCAGGCATCACTGAACGAGTGGTGACATCAAAGATCAGAGGCAGGCATCACCATGGTTACCGTTGCCATGGTAACCATGTCAAAGATCAAAGGCAGGCATGCAGAAATACTTGCTTATATTTGGTTTCTACGAGCATGTACGGGTATACACTAGTTCTAATGAATACTAATAACACACACTGATAACACACATCAGGCAATTAGGACACCTTAAACACACCTTGATACTAAGTTCCAATACTAATGAATACTAGCAGCACAGTTTACCCTTGGCCGGGGGATTGTGGGGATCGTGGGATTGTGGGTTCGATCCCAGCCCCCGACCAACAGTGATCTGTGTGGAGTTTGCATGTTCTCCCCGTGTTGCGTGGGTTTACTCCGGGATTTCTCCGGTTTCCTCCCACATGCCAAAAACATGCATGTTAGGTTAATTGGCTGTTCTAAATTGTCCCTAGATATCTGTTTCCTATAGGCCCTTAGAATAGAAGGTTAGTATTAATGAAAGCGCTTTGAGTGGTCTTTGTGACTAGAAAAGCGCTATATAAGTGCAGGTTAGTTAGTTAGTAGTTAGTAATAACATATTAGGCAATTAGGACAGTTAAAGCAGTTAAGATAAGATAAGATTTATCAACCAGTGTGTGAGTTCTTATATGCAAAGCTGCGTTGTGGAGTTTCTGGGAGTCTGTTATCTGTTCAGGAGTCTGATGGCAGTGGGAAAGAAGCAGTTCTTCAGTCTGGTTGTCCTGCATTTCACACTTCTGTACCTCCAGCCTGAGGGTAGAAGTGTGAACATTCCATGCTGGGGGTGGGTGGGGTCCCGGAGGATGGCGTCAGCTCTCCTTTGGACTCTGTGGTGGCAGATGCTCTGCAGAGAGGGGAGTGGAGTCCTGATGACCTTGTAACAGTAACAATAATAACAGTAAACCGTCCTATATTCTACTGGTCATGTGATTAAGAATTGTAGAGTTCAATCAACCTTGAGTGTTCTGACCTCCAGGGCCGCGGTCTACAAGGCTGAACACCTGAACTGATACCTGAACAATAATGAACTCCTCCACCCACACGGTTTATAGGACAGGCGTGTCCATCCTGGGGCTCCACCTACTGCTCTAAAGCTGTAACTACACCCACACTGTCTGACTGGTGTCCACCCTGTGGCTCCACGGTCATGTGGCCCACACATTTATGAGAGGAAACAGTCACTGGCTTACACCAAAGCTGTGAATTCACGAGGAAAAAATGGCTGGCATTTCCCATTTTGTAAAAAGTTTTAACTGTGGGGGGAAAACTGAGGTAATGACGCAGTAAAATCATGGTGAAAATGCGAGAAAACGTTAATGTCACATTATTTTTTTTACCATGTTTTACTATTTCTGTCATGTTTTAACTGCTTTTATTTTTCTTATTACCTTGTCTAGTTTTTTGGGTTTTTTTACCATGTTTACTCTTCATTTTTAACATCGCTTTGTTTCCCCAACACACTTTTTACAATTTCCTGTTTTTGTACTGGCTCTATATTTTTGTTTTTCCCCCTCATTTTGTTAAATTTTAACTTTGTATTTGACACACTTCCCAACTCAGCCACAGGGGGAGCACAAGCCAGTGTACTCCTAGTGCCGGTCCCAAGCCTGGGTAAATGGGAGGATTGTGTTCGGAAGAGCATCTGACTTAATCTGACCTGAGCATCTGACCTTTGCCAAATCAAACATGCGGATCATAACGAAAAAGACTTTCATGCCGGATCGGTCGAGGCCCGGGTTAACAACCACCACCACCAGTGCTGCTAACTGACAGGGTGCCGGTGGAAATTGGGTTACTGTTGGTGGAAGATGGAGGAGGAGGAGGAGGGGGAAGGTGTGTTAGGAGGGAGAGAGAGAAAAGGAAAGGTAGAAGTGTGGAAGTGAGAGTAGGGACGTTAAATGTAGGGACTATGACTGGTAAAGGCAGAGAGTTGCTGATATGATGGAGAGAAGAAAGGTTGATAGACTGTGTGTTCAAGAAACCAGATGGAAGGGAAGCAAGGCTGGGAGCAGTGGAGGTGGATTTAAGCTGTTCTACCATGGTGTAGATAGGAAGAGAAATGGAGTAGGAGTAATCTTGAAGGAAGAGTACGTGAAGGGCGTTCAGGAGGTAAAGAGGCAGTCAGACAGAATCATGAGTTTGAAGCAAGTCAAAGGTGTGATGTTGAATACTGTCAGTGTGTTTTCCCCACAAGTTGGATGTCAGGTAGAAGAGAAAGAGGAATTCTGGAGTAAGTTGGATGAAGTGGTAGAGAGTGTTCCCAGGGGGGACAGAGGGGTGATTGGAGCGGACTTTAATGGACATGTAGGTGAAGGGAACAGAGGTGATGAGGAGGTCCTGGGTAGGTGTGGTCTTAAGGAGAGAAATGTGGAAGGACAAATGGTTGTGGACTTGGCTAAAAGGATGGAAATGGCTGTGGTGAACACATACCGTATTTTACAGACTAGAAGGTGCACTTAAAATCCTTTAATTTTCTCAAAAATTGACAGTGCGCTTTATAATCCAGTGCGCCTTATGTATTACTTTTGGTTGTTGTGCTTACTGACCTCGAACCGATTTTATGTGGTACACGGCGCTCAAAAATCTGTCAAAATGTTTTAGTACGACTTTGGTAAGCTATGAAGCCTCACCGCTTGATGGATTGTCAAAGCATTACGGTAGTCAGGAGCCTCACGGAGTAATATGTGCTTCAACAGGTAATATTACGGTGTGTGTATAAGACCCCAAAATGGTACCTGTTAAGAGGCATGCTTACGAAGCAGATTTTAAACTCAAGGCTATCAGTCACGCAGTAGTACATGGGAATAGAGCAGCTGTGAGAGAATTCAAATTAAATTAAATTAAATCACCCTTATTGTCATTCAACCGTACAACCAATCATGTACAGTAGAACGAGATTGTGTTTTACCTATCTACAGTGTTAATCACTCACACCCCAGTGCAGAATCAGAGGGCCGCTGCCATGGAAGGCACCGCCACAGAGTTCCCTCCTCCATTCCGTTATTGCTGAGCACCAAGCTGGACGGCAGGAAGTTCCACCTTTATATGGTCTTTGGCATGACCCGGCCGGGATTTGAACCCCTGCCTCCCGGGTGTGGGGCGGATGCTCTACCAACTGAGCCACCACTCCGGTAACATTAATGAACATTAATTAACATTAATTAACATTCAACATTAATGAATCAATGGTACGGAAGTGGAGGAAGAAAGAAAATGACCTGCGCCAAGTAGGTGAGGTCCCCCTCACCTTTGACATCCCCGTGAACCGTACTGTTGAGAAAACAGGGACCAGTACTGTATCTATACGCACCACATGGAACGAGAAGTCATCCTTCACTGTAGTTCTCGGTTGCCAGGCTAATGGCCAGAAACTACCACCCATGGTCCTTTCCAAGAGGAAGACTCTGCCAAAAGAAAAGTTTCCGGCCGGCGCCATCATCAAGGCTAACCCAAAGGGCTGGATGGACGAGGAGAAAATGAGTGAGTGGCTGAGAGAAGTTTACATCAAGAGACCTGATGGCTTTTTCCACAAATCCCCGTCTCTGTTGATCTGCGACTCCATGCGCGCCCATCTCACCGATACTGTCAAAAGCCAAGTGAAGCAAACTAATTCGGAGCTTGCCATCATTCCAGGTGGATTAACCAAATTACTCCAGCCGCTAGATATTGGTGTCGACAGGTCATTCAAAGTTAAATTGCGAGCTGCATGGGAGCATTGGATGACAGAAGGCGAACACACATTCACCAAGACAGGGAGGCAACGCCGGGCGAGTTACGCCACTATCTGCCAGTGGATCGTGGATGCCTGGGCTAAGGTATCAGTCTCAAGTGTCGTCCGAGCTTTTGTGAAGGCCAGAATCATCACTGAACAGCTAAATAACAGCAATGAGACTGACTCGGATAATGACGAGAGGGATCCAGGCATGCTTGATCCCGAAATCGCCCAACTGTTAAACTCAGACACTGAAGATGAAGAATTTGATGGATTTATGGAAGAGGAATGAACTAAAAAAGTGAGTGTACTGTTTTGTATTTTATGTGTTCCAACTGGTTTTTTGTGTTACAACTGAACAATGTTGAGAGTTATTGTGAATAAGTTGAATAAAATTTCACTTATCTGATGATTTTGTTGCGCTTAATTTGTCTCGCTTAATGCACCTTATAATCCGGTGCGCCTTATGTATGAAAATAGACCGTCAAATAGACTGTTAATTGATACTGCGCCTTATAATCCGGTGCGCCTTATAGTCCGAAAAATATGGTACTTCAAGAAGAGAGAGGAACATAGGGTGACTTACAAGAGTGGAGGAAGGTGCACGCAGGTGGACTACATCTTATGCAGAAGGAGAAATCTGAAAGAAATAGGAGACTACAAGGTGGTGGCAGGGGAGAATGTAGCTAGACAGCATCGGATGGTACTCTGTATCAAGAATCAAGAACTTTATTTGCCATTTGTACTCAAACATACAGTTTAGGCACATAGGAAACAGTGAAGGCAGAGCCACATATTAAGTGGGGGAAGTTACAGAAGGAAGAAGGTCACACAGAGTTCAGGAAGGAGTTGACACAGGTTCTGGGTGGTAGGGAAGAATTACCAGATGACTGGGAAAGTACAGCAAAAGTGTTGAGGGAAATGGGTAGAAAAGTATGTGGTGTATCCAGTGGACAGAGGAAGGAAGACAAGGAGACTTGGTGGTGGAATGAGGAAGTACAGGAACGTATTCAAAGGAAGAGGTTAGCAAAGAAAAAGTGGGATAGTCAGGGAGATGAAGAATGTAGACAGGATCATTTGGAATTTAGGCACATGGCAAAGAGAGAGGTGGCAAAGACAAAGGAAAAGGCATATAGTGAGTTGCATGAGAGGCTAGACCCTAAAGCTGGATTCATGCTGCACCTCTGCTGTCTGCATACGTGTAACTGGAAACCTTGTGTGATGAAATTTATGTCATTGTCTCCCCTCCGCTAGTGTCCGCAGTGCTTGACCGCGGACAACCACATGAAGCCCAAATTTTGTGACCGCGCCACCTGCCCACAACGCATTGAAAAGTGCATGCGCAAGACTGAACATCCCATTCACGAGGTGGTGATTTCAACACAGCATACCAAGACAAAGTAGACGAAAAAGACAACGAGGAAGCAGAAGACAAGAATAAACATACATGAATTACACTGGTCAACACCAAATTTATTGTCTCAGTTTTTTGAGCTGATTTAGGACAATTTTGATGAGCTGAATCCAAAAATCTCTGATTTTGCTCAATCAGGTCAACTTTTTGAATTATGGCCACATGTTGTTTTATACGTTTTTGTTTACATGTACAGGTATTTTCACTTTATATGATGCAAAATTCTTTTTTATGTCTTGAAATTCTCTGAATTTTGAACAATGACGATGTAACATTCAATTTACATGTACTTACCTTTATATAAAGGGAAGTACATACACAGTACTAAGTAAGCACTAAGTACAGGTTTTTACTTAGCACTTGATCAAGAAAAACGGATGTCATTTTCAGATTCAGCGGTGCAAAATTGTCTTAAATCAGTTGAAAAAACACAGACAACTTACAAAAAATTAATTTTTGTAACCCTGTGTTATACATACTGTACATACTTGAGCAGCAGCAGCAGCAGCACCATCTTCGTGGAAAAAGAGTGAAAACCAGGAAGTCAAGCAGCAGAAAGCAAGCAGCGTTTCTTCGTTGGTGAAAATCCTGGTGTGTCAGCGCATTGGCGCTACCTATAGGGTGGGAGTTAAACTACAAATGATGGTTGTGCGCATGCGTCAACTGCTTGGTCTGGGTAGATGATAAAAGTGAGCATGTACAGCGCCATGTGTGTGCTGGGCTCGTCCAAAGCGCACGCGGACCAAAGCATTCAAAGGAAGAGGTTAGCAAAGAAAAAGTGGAATAGTCAGAGAGATGAAGAAAGTAGACAGGAGTATTTGGAATCTAGCTGCATGGCAGAGAGAGAGGTGGCAATAGCATCTAGTGAGTTGTATGAGAGGCTGGACAGTAAGGATGGAGAAAAGGACTTGTTTCAATTGGCTAGATGGAGAGATGGAGCTGGAAAGGATGTACAGCAGGTTTGATTGATTAAGGACAGAAATGGTAATGTACTAACAAACGACGAGAGTGTGTTGAGAAGGTGGAAGGAGAACTTTGAAGAGCTGATGAATGAAGAAAATGAGAGAGAGGAGGATGGATGAAGGAAAGATGGTGAACAAGGAAGTCCCGAGGATTAGCAAGGCAGAAGTGAGGGCAGCTTTGAAGAGGATGAAGAATGGAAAGGCGGTTGGTCCAGATGACATACCTGTGGAGGTATGGAGATGTTTAGGAGAGATGGCAGTGGACTTTTAAACCAGATTGTTTAACACAATCTTGGAGAGTGAGAGGATGCCTGAGGAGTGGAGAAGAAGTGTTTTGGTACCAATTTTCAAGAACAAAGGTGATGCTCAGAGCTGTAGTAACTGCAGAGGTATAAAGTTGATCAGCCACACTATGAAGATATGGGAAAGAGTTGTTGATGCCAGGTTAAGAGGAGAGGTGACAATCAGTGAGCAGCAGTATGGTTTCATGCCAAGAAAGAGGACTACAGATGCAGTGTTTGATCTAAAGGTGCGTTCAGATCAAACGCAAATGGGCAAATTTTTCATGTGGTGTGATTACATTATAACTCAATGTAAACACACGAACAGACATTAATTAATGGTCTGAGTGAGATGCAGACAGGTGAACTTGCCTTTATCACTTCTACAGCAATGTTCAACCTACTGTGAAAATCCCCAAAATAACATCATGCTTTAGGTTTACATTATCCGACAGGGAGCTCACCTAAAAAAGTTGTCCTTGCCTCCAAAACTTTACAAGATGATGAGTGTTTCCGTTGCTAGCTTGCTAGCCTTGTTTAGCACATCCGTGGCAGGAATCCGTGTGTAAATAACTTCAACATCCAGATTTAGCTGAAAAGCTCCCGGTCCTCCTGCTTCCAGGTGAGTGGCAGTCTCATTTTCAAACTAGTTTACTCTGCACTCCAGTGATGGCAGAATCTCAAAGCCAGCATATTCCCTCGGACGTGAACACATGAATGCATGATTTTGCATGTACTCACCTCTTTCCATTCACTTTGTATGGATTTGCGCCGCCCATTCGCGTTTGATCTGAACGCACCTTAATATGTTGCGATTCTGAGGCGCATCGTTGCACTCGTCAGCCACCCCCTCTGGTGGTCGAGATTTTTCAAGAAAATATTCAGTCTAGATATCAGACATTCCAAAGGCTGTAACTTGAAAGTGGTAAGAGATAATGGGTTACTGTCAATTAGAAAGATGTAGAATATGACCCATAGTTTGAGATAGGAGTAAATTTACACATCTAATTTGCATAATGTGATGGCAGCCACATCAGATTACGTAACTTTTGGTCAAAGTGTACTTTGCACATATTTACACAAAGGACGTTTTTTGTTTTTTTGTCACCGGTTTTGTTTTGTTTGTTTTTTTCATCTTATCTTCAAAGTATATGAACCAGAAAATCAGTAGAATGTCAACAAACAAAGAAATTCATTAGACTTACCACTGGCCGGGTGGCTTCTTTCATCCATTTTCGTCATCCTGGTTGTTATTTTGTCTTCTGTCGATCATTTCTACTTTCTCTCCCACATCCAGAAACTCTTATGATTATTCCACCTCAATTTTGCTTTTATTCTGCCACAGTTTATCTTATACAGTGCCATGGAGCCGGCGCTATTGTTCTATCCAGTCACGTGGAGATCCGGTTGATGGCAGACGTAAATTAACCAGCTTTGGCCACCCTCTGTTATCACAAAAGGTAGATATTTACCTTCAGAAGCTAAATAATGTTTTTAGTGTGGAGAGTGCAAATAACGAGACGGATTCATGTAGCAGATGACTTTATTCACTCTCTCATCAGTCATACATAGAAAAAAGCATGTCTCAATACACCATGGGTTCTCCTTTTATACCAGCCACCCATCTCACATCTGCATGACATTTAACATCACAATACAGTGGTACCTCTACTTACGAAATTAATTGGTTCCGGAAGTAGTTTCGTAACATGAAAATTCCGTAAGTAGAGACGCGTTTTCCATGTAAATGCCCTAATTCGTTCCAAGCCCCCCAAAATTCGGACATAATTTTTTTATAAATCATAAAAATGCATCAAAACATGTAACAAATACATGTTACAATTAGATTACTGCACAATAAACATAAAATGAGAGTTGTACATAATGTAAAAAACAAAGAATAAAGTAAAGAATAAAAATTATGTTCATTTACCTTTCCGTTCTCCACGCGCTTCTTGTCTTTCTCTTCCCCTCCGTCCACATGCTTCTCGCCGCTGCGAGACAGCCTCTCGGACAGCTTCCTGGCCCAGTGTCTCAGGCTCAGGTCCGGGGACCCCCTCCTCTTGTCCATCGCGGCCAGCTGCACGTTCCCCTTGTACCACAGGATCCACCAGGCCAGGCTGAAAAAGATGACGAGCGCGCCCGTGAAGATGAGGAAGTCCCCGTAGAAGCGGCCCTCCACGTTCAGGTCGCCGAAGATGCCCACCAGGAGCACGACCAGACCCACGGCGTCAAACAGGAGCCCGAGGAAGAACAAGAGCGCGCACCTACCCACGCACCTATGGGCCATGCCGGAGCGCAGCGGAGAGGCCGAGTAGCAGCGCTGAGCGGCTCCGCTCCGTTTCCTGGAGGTACGGGAGCTGCGAGTAGCAGCGCATACTGTATTTTTGCCTTTCGTATCCTGAAATTTCTTTTGTAACAAGAGGCAATATTTTCCCGTTGAGGCGTGTCGTAACCTGAAAATTCCGTATGCAGAGACGTTCGTAAGTAGAGGTACCACTGTACATTCATCCTTCCCCCCCCCCAACTCCTTCTTCCTGCTATCTCACCATGATCTCCCTAGCCATTGTCCTTCTCTGTTTACCCTCTGCATCCAGTCTGAGATGATTAACCCAGTCTCTACACCGCCCCCCCAGAATCTCAGACCAAGTTTCAGTCCTCACGTCCTTTTGACTTCAGTCTCCTCCCATATCTGCTGTAACAGGGGTTTACCGCCTCCGCGGCGCTGCTGTGCCGGCAGGGGGCTCCTGGGGGTGTGTCTGTCTGCGGGTGGGCCATGGCGGGGGGGGACTTCGATTTGCTCGTGTGGCTGCTCTGATGAATCGTTTAACTGGGGAGTTCTCAGTGGAGGTCTTCCACGCCGAGGGGCCCGAGCCAACATCACTTGCTCGTCCGCCGCCACAAAGGAGGGCTATGCATATTTTCTCATGACGACCCCCCAAGTCTAACAAAAAATGTTTGTCCCCTGTTTCCAGCACTCTGAACGGGCCATCGTAGGGTGGGCGCAATGGAGGGTGGTGGGCATCGTGCCTGACAAACACGAACACCGTGTTCTTCAAAGTTTTTGGCACAAAAGCGCGTGGAAAACTGTGGTGGGCCGGGCCCAGCAGCGTGCCTGTGTCTGCGCTACGCTGCAAATGCTGAGACGGGCAGCTGTCCGGCGTGGGATTATCTGGCAAAAATTCCCCAGGCAGCCACAGTGGCTAAGAAAAAAACAGCTCTGCCGGGGAAGCCTCCAAATCCTCTTTAGGTGCGGAACGCAACCCCAACTAGAAAAGCACTCGGAGATCACAGACCTCCGCCAAGCGCCACAGTTCCCCCCATACAGTGTTTGTGTGTACGTTTTCAGATTCCTTGACCATGAAAACATATGACTAGCAATTGGATTCACAATGATAGGATTAGTGGTTCAGTAGTTATTGACGAAAATGGCATTTTCCGTAATGGCGGTTTTCTTCTGGACGGTGATCCGGATCACCACCAAAATGTTATCATCTGTAGGATACCCCATTTCTGACAATCTGTGAAAATTTCATGAAAATCCGTCCCTTAACTTTTTGAGTTATCTTGCTAACAAACAAACAAACAGACAGACAGACAGACAAACCAACGCCGATGAAAACATAACCTCCTTGGCAGAGGTAATAAAACCCACGGCAACCGGTCTACCCAATTTGCATCCGTCAGCGAAGCCCTGAGCGCAGCTTTCAGTGCCCTATGAAAACGCTTGCATAACCCATTGCATAACCGCTTGCAATGGGTTGCATAACCCATTGGGTTCTACGTGGTTGTGCGATGAATTGCAACACCCAGGCTACGGGCCATTGCGGACCAGAGGTCGGAAACAAACTGAGGGCCCCTATCGGACGTGATGTCCGACAGGATTCCAAAACGCGCCGCCCATGTCGTCAAAAAAGCACGCGCCACGTCCGCGGACGTGGTTGCTGCCAGCAGGACTGCCTCTGGCCAGTGTGTGGTGCGGTCCACCACTGTCAGAAGGTGCGTGCACCCCTGCAATGGCGGGAGGGGGCCCACGAGGTCCACGTGAACATGGTCGAACCTCTTAGCCGGTATACGAAACGGCTCCAAAGGAGTCTTTGTGTGTCTGTGTACTTTGGCTTGGTGGCACGCTACGCAGGCTGCAGCCCACTCTTTCACTTGTTTGTGCAGGCCTGGCCACACGAACTTTGCTCCCACCAGTTTGACTGACGCGCGCACTCCTGGGTGCGCCAGGGCGTGAACTGAGTCAAACACGCGGCGGCGCCAAGCGACTCGGACCACCGGGCGTGGGCGTCCCGTGGAGACGTTGCAGATTAGGGGGGGCTTGCCGTCTTGCAGTACTCTGCTCTCCAGCCTTAACCCTGTTGGTCCAGACTGGAGCGCGCACACGTCCGTATCGCTAATCTGCTCTCCGGCCATGGCTGTATAATCTATCCCCACGCAGACTGGGGCCACTACTGTGCGCGAGAGGCAGTCCGTCACCACATTCAGTTTACCCGACACATGCTGCATATCAGTCGTAAACTCTGAGATCGTGGCCAGCTGTCTCTGCTGCTGGCCTGACCACGGTTCTGAAACCTTGGCCATCACGAACGTTGGCGGCTTGTGGTCCACGAACGCGGTGAAGCTGTGCCCTTCCAGCCAGAACTGGAAGTGGCGTATGGCCAGGTGGAGAGCCAGCAACTCTCTGTCAAACGTGCTGTATTTAAGCTCACTGTCGCGCAAAGCCCTGCTGAAAAAAGTGAGCGGCTGCCAAGAACCGGCGACACATTGCTCCATGATGGCCCCTATGGCCACATCCGAGGCGTCAGTAGTGAGCGCTATCCGGGCTGCCAGGTCTGGGTCTGGGTCCCCATCTGCGTGCGTTCTCTCCAAAGCGGCGGTGGTAGAAGCAGAGCGTGTCTCCCTGGCGCTTCCTGGCCCCCGCTGCCGCTACCGTTGGTGGCTCCTCGCCTCCGCTGGTCATCTTGCTGGGTTCCGATGCCGCCGCGCTCACTGTGAGGGCTCTGGTGGTGAGGATGATCCGATCTGCCTCCTGGGCTAGCGCACGGTAGTCACACACGGCCAGCAACGGCGAATTGGCAAGAACCACTCTCGCCTCTGCTGGGAGGTTCCGGAGGAAAAGGTGGGCAAACAGAAAATGCCTGTCGTGCGTGCCCATCAACGCCAACATCTTCTCCATCAGTTCGACTGCCGGACCATCTTCTAACTCGGAAGGCCTCAGGAGCCTCTATGTGCTCTCACAGTCCGAGAGTGTGTAGCGCTGGGTCAGCGCAGCCTTGAGAGCCCCGTATTTGTCGTGGGCTGGAGGCTGTTGGAGCAGGCTCACTACTTGCTGAGACATGCGAGCGTCCAGCACTGCAACCACATAGTAATATTTGGTGTTGTCTGCCGTTATTCCCTTGAGGGCGAACTGAGCCTCGGTGTGGTGGAACCAAGAGCGCAGGTTGTGCAGCCAAAAGTCCGGTAGTTTGACCGAAACAGCGCACGCGTTGCTGGAGGTTCCCGTCCGGTGTTCCATAATTCGTCATAGGGTCATCAGTGCGGAGAGTGTAAATAACGAGACGGATTCATGTAGCAGACGACTTTATTCACTCTCTCATCAGTCATACATAGAAAAAGCATGTCTCAATACACCAGGGGTTCTCCTTTTATACCAACCTCCTTCTTCCTGCTAAATCAAATCAAATCAATCAAATCAAATCAAACTTTATTGTCATATTGCTGTACATACAACTGTAGTGCAGGCAAGATGAAATTGCGTTTCTCTTGGCATCCATATAAGAAGCAGCATGATTTAAGACACACTCCCACATAGCTCCACCCCCCACCCCCACCCCCCCATCCACTCACACTTTCCTGAGACATACTTGGGGAAAAAGAATAACTAACTATAATATACAAAATGTCCGTAGGTGCAGTAGTGTGTATGAGAGATTCCGGGTCAACTGTTCAGCATCCTGACAGCTTGTGGAAGGAAGCTGTTGATCAGTCTGGTGGTTCTGCCTCTGATGCTCCGGAATCGTTTACCAGATGGAAGAAGTTCAATGTGTTTATGCAGAGGGTGAGAACGGTCCTTGACAATGTTCAGTGCCCTGCTCCTACAATGGTTCTGAAAAAGTTCTTGGACAGAGGGGAGGGAGACTCCAATTACCCTCTCCGTCCCCTTGACTATCCTCTGCAGGGCTTTTTTGTCTGACATACTGCAGCTGGAGTACCATGTAGCAACGCAGTACGTCAGAACACTCTCCACCACACCTCTGTAGAAGGTCCTGAGGATGCAGATGGGGAGAGAGGCCTGTTTGAGTTTCCTCAAGAAGTGTAGTCCCTGCTGAGCCCGCTTCCTGATCTCCAAGGAATTCTTGCTCCAGGTCAGGTCCTGCAAGATCTGCACTCCGAAGAACTTGATGTTCTCCACTCTCTCCACTAAACGGCTGCCGATGCTGAGGGGGACATGCTCAGGCTGTGACCACCGGAAGTCGATAATCATCTCCTTCGTTTTGTCCACGTTGCGCACCAGATTGTTCTCCCTGCACCAGCCCTCCAGGTCTCTCACTTCTTCCCTGTACATTGATTCCTCACCCCTCTGAATAAGTCCCACCACCGTGGTGTCATCTGCAAACTTAATAATCTGGTTCCCCTCGTGTCTGGATACACAGTCATGTGTTAGAAGTGTAAACAACAGTGGACTGAGTACACAGCCTTGAGGGGATCCGGTACTCAGCGTGACAGACTTGGAGATGTTGTTTCCAACCCAGACAGACTGAGGTCTCTCAGTCAGGAAATCCAGGATCCAGAGACATGTGGCGGTGTTCAGACCGAGAAGGAGTAATTTCTCCATCAGTCTCTGGAGAATAATGGTGTTGAATGCTGAACTGAAATCAATGTACAGGAGTCTGGCGTAGGTGTCTTTCTGGTCCAGGTGGGTGATGACAGAGTGTAGGGTGGTGACTATAGCACCCTCCGTGGAGCGGTTTGAACGATATGCAAACTGGAGCGGGTCGTGTGATGCAGGGAGGCAGGCTGTAATGTGTGGTTTGACAAGCCGTTCAAAACACTTCATCACAATTGGTGTCAGTGCAACAGGATGATAGTCATTCAAACAGGACACCACTGGTTTCTTTGCCACCGGTACAATGATAGAGGTCTTGAAGCATCTGGGAACGATGGCCTGACTCAGGGAGATGTTATAAATGTCAGTCAGGACATCCGCAAACTCGCTCGCGCAGTCTCGGAGCACACGTCCCGGAATGTTGTCTGGACCTGCAGCTTTGCGTGGGTTGACTCTGGTTAGGGCCCTCCGTGTGTCCGCTGTGTTGATGGTAAAAGCTGGTCCGACCGATGGTGGGGGTGGGCCAGCCCTCCCTCTGATTGTCGAGTTTGATGCTTCAAAACGTGCAAAGAAGTCGTTAAGCCTGTCTGGAAGTGAAGCGTCGTCATCATCGACCCCCTGCCTAGACTTGAAGCCCATCAGTGTCCGAACTCCCTGCCACATCTGCTTGGTGTTCCTAGTGTCACAGAGGTGTCCCTGGATTTTCTCCGCATAGGCGCGCTTTGCCGTCTTAATTCCCTTTGAAAGCGCAGACCTGGCTGAGCGGAGGGCGATCCTGTCCTTCGCTCTGAAGGCTGCATCTCTGGCTGTGAGCCAGAGATGCAGCCTCAGCCTCAGAGGCTACCTCACCATAATCTCCATAGCTATTGTTCTTCTCTGTTTACCCTCTGCATCCAGTCTGAGATGATTAACCCAGCCTCTACACCTCTCTATATTAGCATCACAGTAGGCAAAATTTGGAGCAAACACATTCTCTGTTTGGAAATTTTAGTCATGTATGCTGTGTAATTGCACAGCGCACCAATAATCAATACGAGCCCAAATGCAGGTGAAGTGAACATGTTTATTAACAAAATGGGGAAAACACAAATACCAAGAATTTTCAATGAGGAACAGTCTGACACACACAGTAATGGATGACCGAGCTCAGTTGGCAGGAGGAGGAGCCCCATGCGCTCCCAGACGGAACTGGGCAGCGGATAGGAAGGGCTAATAATAATAAGAGGAAGACTTACATGTGGGGACGGCGCAAACTGGCTCTGGAAACAACAACTGCCATCATAGTCCAACAGGGAAGAGAAACAAACAGCTCCAGGACATCAACGTCGACTAGTGTAGAGTAGACTGGTATAACTTCTAACTATGGACTGACACCGCAACAACAAGAGCTCCCACTGCCACACACAAATATCTGTGAGCTAATGACAGATAAGTGGGAGCAGGTGTGCGACAGGAGTCTGTGCGCGGGTGCGCGCATGGACAAATGAAAAACAACAGACAGCTTGGTGGATGCCGGCAAAGAGGGAGAGGCGTGGCAGTAGGCTGGCAGGGAGCCCAGGCTCAGAGGCTAACTAACTAACCTGCACTTATATAGCGCTTTTCTAGTCACAAAGACCACTCAAAGCACTTTCACTAGTACTAACCCTCTATTCTAAGGGCCTATAGGAGACAGATATCTAGGGACAATTTAGAACAACCAATTAACCTAACATGCATGTCTTTGGATTGTGGGAGGAAACCGGAGCCCCCGGAGTAAACCCACGCAGCACAGGGAGAACATGCAAACTCCACACAGAAAGGTTCCAACCCCTGCCAGCCTGGGGATTCGAACCAGGAACCTTCTAGCTGTAAGGCAACAGTGCTAACCACTGCACCACCGTGCTGCCCCACGTTGTTGTTGGAGCCTGCCATCCAGCTGGCAGGCTCCAACAACCTGCCAGCTGGGAATAATTAACCATAATCAGGGAACTACAGCCACAAATCATGGAACGGGGCTGTGAGATCAACCCCGTTCATGACAATATTATCTTGCAACTGAGGCTTTGTTTACATCTGTTACATCAGTTTTTTTGAACGTGCGGGAAGTGATGTATCAAGTCTGACATCACTCATCCAGTGAAGACCAGTGAGCTATACGTGTCTGCCACCTTGTGATGTGGAATACTTTGTACAACGGGGCCGTTTCTATGGTTTTATATGGTTTCTGGAGACATCACATGACAGGCCGCAACTTAGGCAGCAGGGGGCACATATGTATTATGAGAGCCGGAATCTAAAAGGGTTAAGAGTGCTGATGGAGAAGAATAGAGGTCAGAAGGAGTTGCATTGTGTCTTTGTGGATCTAGAGAAAGCAGATGATAGGGTGCCAAGAGAGGAAGTGTGGTACTGTATGAGGAAGTCAGGAGTGGCAGAGAAGTATGTGAGGGTGGTGCAGGACATGTATCGGGACAGTGAGACAGTGGTGAGGTGTGTTGTAGGAGTGACAGATGGGGGTGGGGGTGGGGTTACATGAAGGATCAGCTCTGAGCCCCTTCTTGTTTCCATGGTGATGGACAGGCTGACAGATGAAGTCAGGCAGGAGTCTCCATGGATCATGATGTTTGAAGACGACATTGTGATTTGTAGTGACAGTAAGGAGCAGGTGGAAAAGAACCTGGAGAGGTGAAGGTATGGTCTGGAGAGAAAAGGAATGAAAGTCAGTAGAAGCAAGACAGAACACATGAGTGTGAATGAGAGGGAGGCAGGTGTAACGGTGAAGATGGAAGGAGTAGAGGTAGTGAAGGTAGATGAGTTTAAACACCTGGGGTCAACCATCCAAAGTAATGGAAAATGCATAAGAGAGGTAAAGAAGAGAGTGGAGGCAGGGTGGAGTGGGTGGAGACGAGTGTCAGGGGTGATTTGTGACAGAAAGGTAGCAGCAAGAGTGAAAAAATTTACAAGACAGTAGTGAGACTTGCTGTGATGTATGGTTTGGAGATGGTGGCACTGACAAAAAGACAGGAGGTGGAGCTGGAGTTGGCAGAGTTGAAGCTGCTAAGATTTTCATTGAGAGTGACTAGTAGGGACAAGATTAGAAAAGAGTACAGGTGCATTTCAATAAATTAGAATGTCAACAAAAAGTTGATTACCTCCACCAGGCCGCAGGCCAGGAGGTTATGTTTTTGCCGGGGTTTGTCTGTCTGTCTGTCTGTCTGTCTGTTTGTCTGTTGGTTAGCAAGATAACTCAAAAAGTTTTGGACGGATTTCGATGAAACTTTCAGGCGTTGTTGCAAATGGTACAAGGAAGAACTGATTAAATTTTTGGGATGATACGGATCACCATCTGGATACAGGAATTTTTAAAAGGATTCTTTAACACTGTGACATAGGGCGGAGGTTAGGTTTTTTTGTTTTTTTTTCAAAGAACATCTGCTCGATATTGCCAGTCCTGCCTCGTTCAAAGTGCAGTGACACAAGAAATGCAGCGACTCAGGCGCTATTTTTTTAATTGATTTTTTTTCTTATTACCTCCGCAAGGACGTTAGTTTTTTTTTTAAAAAAAGAAGATCTGCACGATGTTGCCAGTCATGCCTCGTTCAAAGTGTAAAAGTGTGAAACACAGAAGGCAACAGAGTGCAGAGTGCATGAGAAAAAAAAAGGCAGGGAGATAACACAGACGATGCGGACAATCACCATGCTATTGCTAGTCATATGTTTTCCATCCATCCATCCATCTTCTACCGCTTAATCCTTTTCGGGTCGCGGGGGGGCTGGAGCCTATCCCAGCATCTTTGGGCAAGAGGCAGGGTCCACCCTGGGACAAATCGCCAGTCCATCACAGGGCCAACACAGAGAGACAGACAGCCATTCACTCTCACATCCATACCTAAGGACAATTTGGAATCCCCAATTGAAGCCAATTAACCTCACTTGCATGTCTTTGGCCTGTGGGAGGAAACCGGAGTACCCGGAGTAAACCCACACAGACACGGAGAGAACATGCAAACTCCACACAGAAGGGTCAGTGATGGTCTGGGGGTGGGATCGAACCCACGATGGTCAAGGAATCTCAAAACGTACACACAAACACTGTATGGGGGGAACTGTCGCCGCCATTACGGAAAATGCCATTTTCGTGAATTATTTTTTTTATTGATTTTTTTTCTTATTACCTCCACCAGGAGGTTAGGTTTTTTTTTTTTTTTAAAGAAGGTCTGCTCGATATTGCCAGTCATGCCTCATTCAAAGTGTAAAAGTGTGAAACAGACATGGCAACACAGTGCAGACTGCATGAGAAAGAAAAGGCAGGGAGCTAACACAGAGGATGCTAACAATCGCCATGCGGCAGCAACAGAAGAAATGCAGGGACTCAGGCAAGTCCTATCCCCACATGCTATTGAAGCTCGTTGACCTTAGTTTTATTTTTTATTTTTTTTATTGATTTTTTTTCTTATTACCTCTGCCAGGAGGTTATGTTTTGGGGTTTTTTAAAAAGAAGATCTGCTCCATATTGCCAGTCATGCCTCGATCAAAGTGTAAAAGTGTGAAACAGAGAAGGCAACACAGTGCAGTGCATGAGAAAGAAAAGGCAGAGAGCTAACACAGAGGATGCTAACAATCATCGTGCTGCAGTGAAAGAAGAAATGCAGCGACTCAGACAAGGGCTGTCCCCAGATGCTATTGAAGCTCGTCGAGCTTATGACAGAGCCACTAAAATGCAGCATAGACAGGATGAGAGCCCACAGGCTGCTGCTTCTCGCCGTGCTAAAGTCAGAGACAGTATGCAACAGCATAGACAGGATGAGAGCCCACAAGCTGCAGCTTCTCGCCGTGCTAAAGACAGAGACAGTACACGGCAGCATAGACAGGATGAGAGCCCACAGGCTGCTGCTTCTCGCCGTGCTAAAGACAGAGACAGTACACGGCAGCATAGACAGGATGAGAGCCCACAGGCTGCTGCTTCTCGCCGTGCTAAAGACAGAGACAGTATGCAACAGCATAGACAGGATGAGAGCCCACAGGCTGCTGCTTCTCGCCGTGCTAAAGACAGAGACAGTACACGGCAGCATAAACAGGATGAGAGTCCACAGGCTGCTGCTTCTCACCGTGCTAAAGTCAGAGACAGTATGCAACAGCATAGACAGGATGAGAGCCCACAGGCTGCTGCTTCTTGCCGTGCTAAAGACAGAGACAGTACACGGCAGCATAGACAGGATGAAAGCCCACAGGCTGCTGCTTCTCACCGTGCTAAAGACAGAGACAGTACATGGCAGCATAGACAGGATGAGAGTCCACAGGCTGCTGCTTCTCGCCGTGCTAAAGTCAGAGACAGTATGCAACAGCATAGACAGGATGAGAGCCCACAGGCTGCTGCTTCTCGCCGTGCTAAAGACAGAGACAGTACACGGCAGCATAGACAGGATGAGAGCCCACAGGCTGCTGCTTCTCACCGTGCTAAAGACAGAGACAGTACATGGCAGCATAGACAGGATGAGAGTCCACAGGCTGCTGCTTCTCGCCGTGCTAAAGTCAGAGACAGTATGCAACAGCATAGACAGGATGAGAGCCCACAGGCTGCTGCTTCTCGCCGTGCTAAAGACAGAGACAGTATGCAACAGCATAGACAGGATGAGAGCCCACAGGCTGCTGCTTCTCACCGTGCTAAAGACAGAGACAGTACATGGCAGCATAGACAGGATGAGAGTCCACAGGCTGCTGCTTCTCGCCGTGCTAAAGTCAGAGACAGTATGCAACAGCATAGACAGGATGAGAGCCCACAGGCTGCAGCTTCTCGCCATGCTAAAGACAGAGACAGTACACGGCAGCATAGACGGGATGAGAGCCCACAGGCTGCTGATACTAGGCGGGAGAAAGAGAAAAGCAGGCCCCAGTTTCACAGAGCACAGAAGACAACAAATATGACTGTAGACGAATGTGCTGCTGTCTTTATGTCTAAAATAGAGGAAGGACCCATTTATGCCTGCTCTTCTTGCCACAGGCTGCATTACCGATCTTCAGTTGTAGAAATGAAAGTTGAGAAATATAAGACAAACGAAGCCATTGATAGAATCATCAAATCAGGTAGTCAGCTTGTAACCCACAACAAATCCTGGGTATGCAATACATGTCACGGATCAATGAAGCGTGGAAAAATACCCATACAGTCATGGGTGAATGATTTGGCCCTTGATGACATACCACCAGCATTAATTGATCTGAGGCCTCTAGAGCTCAGACTGATCAACCAGAGGATACCATTTATGAAGCTTGTGGGCCTACCAAAAGGAGGACAAAAGGCCATCCACGGAAGTGCAGTGAATGTGCCATGTAAGCTGCAGCCAGTAGTGTCCTTGCTGCCAAGACTTCCAGATACAGCAGAAGTTGTCGCCCTCAAGCTAAAGCGGAAGTTGAGTTACAAAGGACACTACATGCACGAGTACATTCGTCCAAAAAGAGTGATGGAGGCGCTCACCTGGCTAAAACAGAACAACCCTCTGTATAAGGACGTGCATATATGTCTGGACTGGGAAGACAGGTGAGTCCCATCAAAAGTATTTATTATTTTCTATAAATTTATTGTACAAGTATTTGATTAGCCATGGCCACTGCAATTTCCATATATTTTCAGATCATTTTAATAGCATCTTTACACATTTTTTAATATGTCACTTGTCTAAAAGGATCATCATATTGTATGAATCCATGTTTATACATGAAATTCCTAATATTTCTTTTTGGATTATATGCATCTGTATATTTGCAATATTCTGAAAGCATCTGAAAATATTTACCCATGCCATCTTAAAATCTTCACACTTTAACAAGTCATGACAGAGCATTTCAATATCCTCCTCACAGATGACTCCACTGATATAATTTTCCCTATTTATTATAATTTAATGGCAAATCTTGATTTGTATATACATGTATATGTATGTCTTTTTCAGGTTGTTCATTCAGTAATTTGTTTTACATTTTTATAAATATAATATTTACAAACAGGTGGGAAGCTGACGATCCAGAGTTGTGGGAAGCAATTTCCAAAGCCTTTCACGAAGACATGGAAGTTGACGAGGTGCCAGCACCAGCTCCTTCATCACCTCTGCCTACAGGAAATGACTACCTCACTCTGGCTCATGTAGCAAGAAGGCGCAGCTTGCAGATCAAGGATGTCCCTGGGGATGGAGACTGTTTCTTCCATGCTGTGTCAGTTTCCCTAGGTTCAGTTGGAGTACAGAATATCAGTGGGCCTGATATACGGCAAAAATTAATTGATTATCTGGAGACCACGCCCTTCAAGAAGTACTATAGCAACTTCCTGCAAACTGACAACAGCCCACACCAGTCACCTCTATGTAAAACTGTTAGTCAGCAACAGAAAAGACAGTATGACATATACATTGACGGTTTGAGAAATGGTGCCTGGGTGGACAACCTTGCAGTTCAAGGAGCTGCAGATATGCTCAATCTGAACAATGAAGTCTTAAACACAATAACTCCAGAATGGCCACACAATGTTCATCCGCTACAACAGAGAAGTGACTGCACCATAACAATTGGACTTATGGACCAGGATCACTATGTGGCACTGGACAATGTGGGCAGTGAAACCAGACAGGAAACTGAAGCCAGAGTGAAAAGGCAAGTGCTGGAGGATGAAGAAGACCAAATTCATTTTGAACAGACAAGTAAACTGTGTGGCATCCCCTACGATACACTGCTGCAGCCAGAACAGGTAGCCGATCAAGACGACACATTTTGTTTGGCACCAGGGGAGCATCAGAAACCCTGCCCATTCCTGACAGACAAGAACTTTGAGGAACTAGCTAATCCGTCAAAATATCCATTTGGCCGAGGAGGTTTGTCTAAGGAGACACAAAAGAAAATTACGGCAAGAAAATACTTCAACCAGGGGCTGCTGAACGCAGATGGCAGATTTGCCAGTGACATTGATTACCTGCTCGCAGCCCAATATGCAGTAGAAGCTAAACAAATCAGTGATGACATTCAAATTTCTATGAGGCAGACCAGAGGTCAAACCTTTCAAAACCGCAAGATCAACGCTGGGCTCATGAAAAGTTCGGACAACGTTCAGGCCATGCTATGCACTGACACTGCCTTCAAATTCATGAAAAACATCTGAGGCTCCCCAGCATACTGGAATACAGTTTTGCTAGACCTACTGACTATGGTCCGCCAACTGGGAATTCCCACATGGTTCCTCACTCTATCAGCGGCCGACATGCAGTGGCCAGAAGTGATCAAGAGCATAGCTCATCAATATGGTAAACATCTGACAGCTGATGATGTCAAGTCTATGCCATGGGAAGAAAAGTGCAGGTGGCTTAGGTCCAATCCCGTAACTGCTGCTCGCCAGTTCACACACCGCTTGGACACCTTCTTTAAAGAGTTCATTGGTGGAAAGGCACATCCCTTTGGTGAACTGGCTGACTACATGATTCGCATCGAGTTTCAGGCCAGAGGTCCGCCACATGCCCACATGATCTTGTGGATCAAGGATGCACCGAAACTGGATGTAAACAGTGACGAGGAAATTGCCTCATTCATTGACCTGCACCAAACATGCACCATACCGGGAGAAGAAGACAGCAACTTGTGGGACCTTGTCCTTTCTCTCCAGAAACATATGCACAATGCTACATGCAGAAGAGGAGGATCCTGCAGATTTCGCTTTCCACATTATCCCTCTATTGAAACTGTCATCGCTCAACAGCCTGATGCAGATGATTTTGAGCATCTCATCAAGAGCAAAACAGAAACTTTCAAACGAGTATCCCAAGTCATGGAAAACAAAGATCTGCCTGAGGACATTTCCATCAACAATATGCTGAGTAAAGCTGAAGTGCAGCCACAGGTATACCAGGAGTTGGTTAAAATCATGAAATCTGGGAAGCAAGTGGTGCTGAAGCGTCAACCCTCTGAAAGATGGATCAACCAATATAACCCCAAGATCCTGCAAACATGGCGTGCAAACATGGACCTCCAGTTCATCATGGACCCATACTCCTGCATCATGTATATCACCAGCTACATGATGAAAAGTGAGAGGGCCATGAGCGAACTCCTGAAGAAGGTGGCAGAAGAAAGCAGGGGAGAAGACCTGAAATCTAAACTCAGAAAGGTGGGGTCAGCTTTCCTGAACAACAGGGAGGTCAGTGCCCAGGAAGCTGCTTACCGCATTCTCTCACTGCCACTGAAGAGGGCCAGCAGAAAGGTGGTGTTTGTAAACACAGCGCCTCAAGACAAACGAGTGTCTGTGTTGAAACCACAAAGGGTCCTGCAAGAGATGGACAATGATGATGAGGACATTTTTCGCATGTCACCGCTGGACCGGTATGCTGCCAGGCCTGATCAGCTCCAAAATATGTCTCTGGCAGAGTTTTCAGCCACGTATACAACAGGATACACAGACGGTCCAGAAGACTCAGCTGACCACATGCCAGATGTGCTAGAGGGCAGTGATGACAATGATGAAGGTGTATCACACGATGAGGGCCATTCCAACGTACTGCCAGCTACCATCACTTTGCGCAATGGCCTAGGATTCATGAAGAAGCGCAAGTGCCAGTGCATCATAAGGTTCCACAAGGAAAAGAAAGAGGGTGAAGATCGGTGCAGGAACCTCCTTATGCTATACTTTCCCTGGCGAGATGAAGTGGAAGACCTGAAAGGTGACTTTGCCTCCTACACAGAGCATTACGAAAGCGTCAAGGACACTGTCCATGCTAATGAGGCCAAATACAGTGTCAATGCTGAAGAGCTGGACAGAGCATATGACGATTTGCAGAGGATGGGTCCTCCACAAGACGCCTGGGATGATCTAGCTCCCAATGCTGAATTCCAACAAGCACAGCAACAAGATGATGGAATGGTCCATGAAAGACAGGTCCCTGATGAAGACCAACTACAGAATGTTGACCTTGCTCCAGAAGCTTCATCGAGCAACCACTCTGAGCTTCATGAACGTTTTACATCTGAGCTGAGCAAGGTCCTCATGAGCCCTCAGGAGTACAGGGCCATGATGAGGTCTCTAAACACCAAACAACTGGAAGTAGTGATGTTTCACCGAAAGTGGTGTAAAGATGCAATCTTCACCTTGAAACATGACCGCCCCATGCCGCAGTTCAAAGTCTTCTTGAGTGGGCCCGGAGGAGTTGGGAAGAGTCACGTGATCAAACTAGTTCACTATGCAGCCATGAAACTTCTCAAACCTCTGTCAGGACTCTTTGATCCAGATGAGCTTCCAGTATTGCTCACTGCCTTCACTGGGACAGCAGCATTTGGCATTGAGGGTATGACACTTCATTCATCTCTTGGCTTCAGCTCTGGACCAAAAAACCAAAAACAATACCAACCAGCAGGCAGTGAGAAGCTCAACACGCTCCGATCACGTCTCAGCAAGCTGAAACTCCTTATCATAGATGAGGTCTCTATGGTCGGAGCTGATCTGCTCTACCATGTCCACCGCCGACTTCAAGACATCTGCGGGACATCTGACCGGGATTCCCGTTTTGGAGGAGTGAGTGTTTTGGCTGTTGGAGATTTGTACCAGCTGCAACCCATTGGCCAAAACCATGTCTTTGGCCTGCCTTCAGACAGCTATGCTCGCCTCCATGGATCCCTGTGGGAGGAAAATTTCAAGTTAATGGAGCTGACAGAGAGCATGAGGCAAAAGGATGACCAGCACTTTGCACAACTTTTGATGAGGGTCAGAACAGCGACCTGTACACAAGATGACATAAAGTTGCTCAAGACCCGAGTTGTTACAAAAACTGACAACAGCTACCCAGCAAACACCCTTCATGTCTTCAAGACAAACAAGGAAGTCGATCAGCACAATGCAGAACATCTTAAAAAACTGCTCAACACAGTTTTTGACATTAAAGCTGTCGACCAGAAGAAAGACGTCCAGACAGGACTCATAGATGTAATAATTTCCACCAAACCATCACACACTGGAGGCCTAAGGGAAGTAGTCTCAGTGGCTGTTGGCGCCATCGCTAACAGTCAGTACAAACAGTCCTACCCAGAAGCAGTGCCAATCAAGAGGCAAGATGTACACCTTTTTGCTGGAAGGGGAAGGCAATCTGTCGAGGCAAAGCGCTCCCAATTTCCACTCTCACTGGCATGGGGATGCACGATCCATAAAGTACAAGGAAAGACGATGGACCAGATAGTCATCTCCATGGAAGGAAAGGGTTCGTTCATGCCAGGCCAGGCCTATGTTGCCTTGAGCTGCGTTAAGAAATTGAACGGCCTGTTTTTGTTGGGTTTCGACGCCACTTCCATCCCTGTCAATCCTGCAGTTGTTAGGGAGATGGAGCGGCTGAGACAAGAAGCAGCAACTGCAGCCACATCAAGCAGTCCAACTCCTGCTCATGGACAGATGAACATCAGATTACTGAATGTAAGATCCTACTTGGAACACAAGCTAGACATACAGTCAGATGCCACTCTTCATGAAGTTGATGTCTTCTGTTTTGTTGAAACGTTCCTGAAACAACAACAACAGGTCGTCTCAGTCCTCCCAGATTCTAAGGTGTTCAGAGCAGACAGGCCAGCTGCTCTTGGGCGTGGGGGAGGGGTAATGGCTCTTGCCAGGAATCATCTGGCGCCTCAGCAACTTCAATTCAATGTGTCTGGCCTGAAATATGGTGCTGTTGCTGTCAAGACACCCTCAACACTCCTAAATGTGGTCACTGTTTACAGATCTCCATCCATGGCATTAGCAGCATTTACCACCAAGCTGAGGACAGTTTTGACATCATTACCAAAGAATGTGCCATCTGTCATCTTGGGCGACTTTAATATCGACCTCATTGAGTCCCCACACCACCAAATAGTGACACTGTTGGAACAGTTCGGTTTCAAACAACAAGTTACAGGACCAACTACTGATTTTGGCACTCTGTTGGACCATGTTTATGTACCGAACAATCAGCATAGTGACATCAGAGTTGCAGATTGCTATTTTTCAGACCACGATGCAGTCTGCATCTACTTGTGAAAAACTCTGCCTCTTTTTTGTATAGTGAAAATGTCTTGTGAGTAATTCAGCCTTGACTTGTTAGTTTCCTTGAAAAACTGTTCTTGTAACTTCTGATGGTCGGACACCAGTTTAGTTTTATCCAGCTTGACTTTTTGTAAATATGCCTTCATCTACTTGTATATATATTGCTGCCTCTTCAGCGTACAATAAAGTGTGTTTTTTACTGACTAAAATATTCTGACTGTAAATAGTACTTTTATCCAACAAGTTCATATTATTATTATTCCTCCTGTTTCTATGTAATTTGTGCTTTACTGTCAACACATTGGAGTTAATATTGTTCTATTCTAGACTACGTAGATGTACATATTTTTAATTTCCTGGAAAGAAATGAAGTTAGAAAATTATGTGAATGGTAGCTTTTCAATATCCAGAACTTATTATTAGGAATAAATTTCATGAATGTGTTCTCCAACTAAAGACATGTTGTATCCCTTGTTAAATTAAATAAATTGTATTCATGTAGTTCAAATAACATTTTTTTTTTTTTGTTTTCTTGACCAATATATGACATACAGAAACACATGATACAAAGAAAGAACAATAAAAAAATTAGTGTAGAATATTTATGGTATAAATCACAATACTGGGGGGGGGGGACTGTTGCTCTTGGCGGAGGTCTGCGCTCTCCGAGTGCTTTTCTAGTTTATTTAGGTAATTCAGTTAAAAAATAAACTTCTATATTATATCCCCATTGTGGGACTAATAAAGGCTTATCTTATCTTATCTTATCTTATCTTATCTTATCTTATCTAGATTCATTACACAGTGATATATTTCAAGTGTTTATTTTAATTTTGATGATTATGGCTTACAGCCCATGAAAACCCCAAATTCAGTTTCTAAAAAAAAAAAAAATCAAATTTCACATAAAATTAATTTAAAACTAGAAAAGCACTCGGAGAGCGCAGACCTCCGCCAAGCGCCACAGTTCCCCCCCATACAGTGTTTGTGTGTACGTTTTCAGATTCCTTGACCATGGAAACATATGAGTAGCAATTGGATTCACAATGATAGGATTAGTGGTTCAGTAGTAAAAGCATTACCTCCTTGGCGGAGGTAATAAACTCAAGTGTTGCTGTTGTGTCCATCTCCTCCATCTGCAAACTCCCAGGCTGTGGGCGTTGCAATTCATCGCACAACCGCGTACAACCCACAGGCCAATGGGTTATGTGAGCGTTTTCATAGATCACTGAAAGCAGCACTCAGGGCTTCACTGACGGATGCAAATTGGGTAGACAGGTTGCCGTGGGTTTTATTGGGGTTGCGCTCCGCGGCAAAAGAGGATTTGGAAGCTCCCCCGGCAGAGAGCTTGTTTTTGCGCAGCCACTATGGCTGCCCGGGGAATTTCTGCCAAATAATCCCGCACCGGACAGCTGCCCGTCTCAGCTTTCGCAGTGTAGCGCAAACACAGGCACGCTGGCGGGCCCGGCCCACCACAGTTTTCCGCGTGCTTTTGTGCCTAAAACTTTGAAGAACGAGGAGTTTGTGTTCGTCAGACACGACGACCAGCGCCCTCCATTGCGCCTGCACACATGTTGAAAATGGCCGTATCTCACAATGTTAAAGAATCCTTTAAAAAATTCCTGTATCCAGACGGTGATCCAGATGATCCCCAAAATTTAATCAGTTCTTCCTTGTACCATTTCCAACAAGGCCTGAAAGTTTCATCAAAATCCGTCCAAAACGTTTTGAGTTATCTTGCTAACCAACAGACAGACAAACAGACAGACAAACAGACAAACGCTGGCAAAAACATAACCTCCTGCGACCTGGCGGAGGTAACAATATTTTTTTTAATAGAAATGTTGGCCGACTGAAAAGTCTGTCCATGTACCACTCAGTACTTGGTCAGGGCTCCTTTTGGATTAATTCCTGTATCAATGTGGCGTGGCATGGAGGTGATCAGCCTGTTACTGCTGAGGTGTTATGAAGGTTCAGGTTGCTTTGATAGTGACCTTCAGCTCGTCTGCATTGTTGGTCTGGTGTCTCTCATCTTCCTCTTGACAATCCTCCATAGATTCTCTGTGGGGTTTAGGTCAGGAGAGTTTGCTGGCCAATCAAACACAATGACGCCACGGTCATTAAACCAGGTTTGGATACCTTTGGCAGTGTGGGGGGGTGCCAAGTCCTGCTGGAAAATGAAATCAGCTTCTCCATAAAGCTTGTCAGCAGAGGGAAGCATGAAGTGCTCTAAAATTTCCTGGTAGATGACTGCACTGACTTTGGTCTTGATAAAACACGGTGGACCAACACCAGCAGATGACCTGGTTCCACAAATCATCACTGACTGTGGAAACTTCAGACTAAACCTCAAGCAGCTTAGATTCTGTGTCTCTCCACTCTTTCTCCAGACTCTGGGACTTTGATTACCTCCGCCAGGCCGAAAAGGCCAGGAGGAGGTTATGTTTTTGCCAGGGTTTGTCTGTGTGTTTGTCTGTCTGTCTGTCTGTCTGTCTGTCTGTTGGTTAGCAAGATAACTCAAAAAGTCTTGGACGGATTTCCATGAAACTTTCAGGCGTTGTTGGAAATAGTACAAGGAAGAACTGATTAAATTTTGGGGATGATCCGGATCACCGTCTGGATACAGGAATTTTTTAAAGCATTCTTTAACACTGTGACATACGGCTATTTTCAACATGTCCGCAGGCGCAATGGAGGGCGCTGGTCATCGTGTCTGACCAACATAAACTCCGCCTTCTTCAACGTTTTAGGCACAAAAGCACGCGGAAAACACCGTGCCTGTGTTTGCGCGACGCTGCAAAAGCTGAGACGGGCAGCTGTCCGCCGCCGGATTATTTGGCAGAAATTCCCCGGGCAGCCATAGGCGCTGCGCAGAAACGAGCTGCTCGCCAGCGTGCTGTGTGCCTGTGTTTGCGCAACGCTGCAAAAGCTCAGACGGCCAGCTGTCCGCCGCTGGATTATTTGGCAGAAATTCCCCGGTCAGCCATAGTAGCTCCACAAAAAGAAGCTCTCTGCCGGGGAAGTTTCCAAATCATCTTTGGCCGCGGAGCGCAACCCCAATAAAGATAAAGATTACATGTACCACGAAGGTCGAGTGCAAGCAAGATGTTTGTGTCTGTGAACATTCCGTCTTTTGGCGAGTTGATACGTAACGATGTTTACAGTTTGATGAGAAGGTTGCTGCCATGTAACAATCATCTTATATCACCAATTGTCAACTCGTCACTCACACTTCACTCCAGCATTTGGAAGTGGTGGCGTTCCATTTTATACTGAGTCCAATATTGTATGTTATTGTTGTTACAAGACCGCCGACTGTCTGCTGATCTGTATATACTGTAGCGAACTCAATATGAGCACCCTACTTGGCTTGCTAAGTGGGTTGACCCTATTGGCGACACAGGTAGAGTGCAGGTCTCTGGAGCGGGAGGCATGAGTTCGAACCTCCCGGTGGGACGTTGTCAGTTGGCGCGCACATTACAATACTTTTATTTATTTTCTACTCCTTTTAGTTCTGCATTTAATATGAACCCTGAGTTTCAAATAAACGTTTGAATTTTGAATAAAACCCACGCCAACCCATCTACCTAATTGGCATCCGTCAGTGAAGCCCTCAGTGCTACTTTCAGTGATCTAAAACGCTCACATAACCCATTGGCCTGTGGGTTGGACGCAGTTGTGTCATGACTTCTTTTGTTTTTTCTTTTGAATTCTTGGATGGAACATGGGTGGGCAATATAAGCTGCGGATTCAGCCATCACATATTTCGGATAACTTATGTTGAACTGTATAATCAGAGGAGCTATTGTCTAATTTGACCTTGTTGGATTTTATTACCCCCTTTGTTATATTATTCACTTTCTTTTAACCTGTACTCTTAATCTATTCGAAATAAAGATTAATTCATTCATTCGTTCAATTGCAACGCCCCCAGCCTGGGAGTTTGCAGATGCAGGACATGGACACAACACCAACACTTCAGTTTATTACCTCCGCCAAGGAGGTAATACTTTTACTACTGAACCACTAATCCTATCATTGTGAATCCAATTGCTACTCAGATGTTTTCATGGTCAAGGAATCTGACAACGTACACACAAACACTGTATGGGGGGAACTGTGGCGCTTGGCGGAGGTCTGCGCTCTCCGAGTGCTTTTCTAGTTTACAAATGAAATGCAAAATTTACTTTTATCTGAACAGAGGTCATCTGCTGGTGTTGGTCCACGATAGTTGCACTGATTGGTTGATTTCACGTGAATTGACGAGATCGCAACATTGTGAAATCCTGGAGGGACTGACAAATATTCATTATTATGCCCCAGTGAAACTGAGAGGCATACGGTATTCATTTAATGTGTGTGTGTGTGTGTGTATCTGTCCGTCTATCTGTCTCTTCGTTTCAGCTCGTCCAGTCAAAATTAAGTAAAACTAAAGGCTTCTATCATTATATCGCCATATTTTCTTAACCTCTTGCACTCCGGGATACCGCGGGCGGTCACGTCTCTGCGTCCTAGGGCGCACTGAAAAAAAAAGCTGCATTTCCGTTCTTCCACTACAGACACAGCCGCGAACAGAAAGCCAAAGGAGTGCTTTGATTGGTTTAGATGTGACTGACCTCTCATTCGACTAATAAGAGCCTTGAATTGGGTTTCTGAAACCTTGAAGAACCAATGACTGAAAACCTAGCAAGAAGGACCCACCTACCAACGGCTGCGAATGCAGCGAGCCAATTGAAGCAGAGAACTTCGACAAATGAAAGCGTGCGTCCCGTTGTAAAATCTGTTTTGTGTAAGCCGCTGGGTGACACACACGCGTTCGCCAGTCTTTTTTTTTTCTTACTACTGTTCTTATTTGTTTTGAAAAATCGTTCGCCAAAACTGCAATCATGGAAGCGCAAAACTGCAATAATGGAATTATGGTTTGACCGGGTCGCGTGACCAGAACCACGAGTCCGTAACAAGCGGACCAGCGTCATGTTCGTCTGACAATGAGGAAGAGACGTTCGCCAGCGACACTGCTGTTGTGGACAGGTAAGTGTTATAAGCTAAATTATTCTTTATCCCTGAAAATTGTAATCAAAATGACTTTTGACCGATCGGTAAATTACAACTGTGCGTCATCGCCATATGACGACCCGTGCGCCGCATCCGGACCGTGAACGCCCCCCCCCCCCCCGCTACTCTTCTGTAGCGGATTGCAGATATTATTGCAAATATTTTAGTACAACTGTGTGTAGTAGACCGCGGCGCACCGTCACCGCGGTCCGTCATGTAGTAGTAGTAGTAGATTAGTTTATTTGACAGGGACAGTGCAATAAACATAGACAATTAATCAAAGACAATCAATCTGATGTGTTGCACATAGAGTGTATAGCTATTAGCTAATTTGCAACTCTTGTCCCTGGATGGGCTTTAGGCTTTTCCCATGGGGGAAAAAAAAAATAAAAAAAAAAATATATAAATAAATAAATAAATATATATATATATATATATATATATATATATATATATATATATATATATATATATACAATAACCACATACATCAATGCAGAAAGATTATAAATACACAATTATAAATATTATAAATATTATAAATACACAAATATAACAGCCTGACTCACATTTAACATAAATATTATAAATAATATAAATACACAAATATAACAGCCTGACTCACATTTAACACATATAACATAACTCACGTTTGCCTATTTCAGGCCTCCCTCCCTTCGTCACTCACTATAAACAAACACATTCATTCCTTCCCTTCATTCACTCTCACCCTGCAGACAATTAATTCATACATGAGTACATTCTTGTTTATTTTTCAGCCAGTTTTTAACCTTTTTAGTGAATGTTTTAAAGTCCGTTATTATTTTAATTACATTTGGCATTGTGTTCCAGATGTGACTGCCCTTTATAGAGAAAGCTGTTTGTCCAAATGTGGTTCTGCGGTGGAATATTTTACAGTTATTGTTAGCAGAACTCCTGGTGGCTCTGCTGCTGTCCTGTCTTTGGATGAAACCAGCAAGTGGCTCGGGTGCTGATTTATGGAAACATTTGAACGTTAATTTCAGAAAACAGAGGTCAATGAAGCTCTCAAAACTCAATAGGTTGTATTTTTTTAAAACATTACAGTGATGCCACCTAATGGGCTTTTTGTCCAAGATTTTTAGGGTTTGATTATATAATGAACCTATAGGTCTTATTGTGGAAGGGGCTGCTTGAGCCCAGACTGTCAAACAGTATGATATATGAGAAAAAACCATAGAATGCATATACAGTGCAGCTGCTTCGTAAGGTATGTAATATCTAATTAATTTAAAGCAGTTCAGATTTTTTTTTACTGTTTTTGAAATTTTCTTTATATGAAGATTAAATTTGAGTTGAGGATCTAGTACAATGCCAAGGTATTTGAATTCTGTAGCTAAACTGATGTCATGATCATGTATATTAACTTTAAAACGTTGCAGGTTACATTTTTTGATTGAAAAGCACATTGAGACTGTTTTCTGAAGGTTCAGCAATAGATGGTTCTTGAGGAGCCACTCTTGGACATCAACCATACTTGTAGACAGTACATCTGCAGCCTGTGCTGGAGTCTTGGCAGCTGTGTAAATAACTGCATCATCTAACTAACTAACTAACTAACCTGCACTTATATAGCGCTTTTCTAGTCACAAAGACCACTCAAAGCGCTTTCATTAATACTAACCCTCTATTCTAAGGGCCTATAGGAAACAGATATCTAGGGACAATTTAGAAAAGCCAATTAACCTAACATGCATGTTTGCATAAAGTTGGCATGTTGCAGCTGAGCAGTGTAACGGCAAGTCATTGATAAAAATGCTGAAAAGTAAAGGACCAAGAATGGACCCTTGTGGGATACCCATGCGGTTGTTTAAAAATGAGGATTTATCCTGGTGAACTTTTACACACTGTTCTCTATTCTGGAGATAAGATGCAAACCATTCTAATGTATTTGGGGAGAAGTTAAAAGATACCATTTTGGATAAAAGCAAACTGTGGTTTACAGTATCGAAAGCCTTTTTGAGATCTAGAAAAACAGCTCCTACCACATTACCCCTGTCCAAGGACTGTTTGACGTTTTCAATAAGGCAACAATTTGCTGTTTCTGTTGAGTATCCTGGTCTAAAACCAAATTGATGTGGATGAAGAAGTTGACTATCTTGTAAGTAGTCTATCAGCTGTGTAGCTACAACTTTTTCAAGAACCTTAGATAGGACTGGTAAGATAGAGATTGGGCGGTAATTGCATATATCGTCTTTACTGCCTGATTTATGAACTGGTATGACAACAGCTTTTTTCCAGCCAGATGGAAATGTACTAGACCTAATGGAGAGATTAATGAGATGAGTCAGTGGTTTGATTAATATTTTGCTGTGCATTTTGAGAAAGGAGGTGCTCATATTGTAGATATCATTAGTTTTTGAGTTTGACAGTGTTTTAACAATACCAGCAATTAACTCCTCATTTACCTCATCGATGTGAAAAGTATCTGTTGGAAGTATGGAATTTGTGTTGTTGAGCACATTTGGCGGCACAAAGTTTTTTGTCAAGTCTTCCACAGAGCCCACAAAGTGTGAATTAAATTCATTTGCCAAAGTAGCCTTGTCACTGACGGTCTTGCCATTGATTCTAAGTTCCTTTACCCCCTTCTGATCGTTTTTTTTATTAGTTAAGTTATTTAAATGCCTCCATAGGGAACTGTTGTTACCCTTTGCATGATCTATCAGTTTATTGTAATAAGATATTTTTGATTTTCGCAGCTCTTGTACCACTTTATTTCTTAAACTTTTGTACACAAGGTGATCATTTTGTAGTTTGGAGGTTAGTGATGTTTTCAATGCATAGTCTCGCCTCTTCATAAGTTTTCTCATTTCATTATTTAACCATGGTAGGTTAATCTTCTGTTGTCTACTTTTAATTTGCTTTGAAAATTTTTCTATAGATTTTGTGATTGTTGCAGTTATAAGATTACAACAATCATCTACTTCACATGTTGACATGAGCTGTTCCCAATTTTGATTCTCTAAGTCACCACGGTCCGTCATGTAGCGATGGGCGATGTCCGTCCTCTGTAGCGGGGGAGGGGGGAGTTGTTATCTTCTACATTACAGATATTTTAGTATAAATTTTAGTGCACTGTAGGTTATTTTTTCTTGTAAAAAAAAAAAAGTCACACATTTTTTACGTGGCATGCTTCTTTGTGTGGGGGGGCTTGTTTGTTCATTCATTCATTCATGAATGAATAAACAACCCCCCCCCCACACACACACAGCCCTGAGTGTCACCTTTCATTAGAGCCCAAGATGAAGCTTCTATATTGAATCATTCAAAAGTTACAGACGTTTTTCCAAACTGTGCCATTTGGCACAATTTGGCACAGTTCAAAAACGCCTGGGAACAACCTGAGAAAAAAGCTGTGTAATATATTCATTTTTTGTGGTATTGTTACAAAATTTTGACCTCAGCTGGATAACACTTGGTTCTACATTTCTGTTGCATTTTCCAGCCTGGATCTGAAGCTGTGTGTTATTTGCAAGCATTTGTATCCAAAACAACACCCAGGCCAAATTTATTTTCTTCAAGTTCAGTATGTTTAGATGACTGTTACTCAGTGGCAGGAGCACTTAGAGAGATTATGACTGTTTTGTCAAAAAATTCAAAGTGTTTTCTTTTAAATGAGACCAACCCCATGAAGATGCTGCAAAGGGTTGAAGAACAGCTTTTGATTTACTTTGGGTACGTTATTTTTTGGCGTTTTTAGGGAAATTGACCAGAGTGCAAGGGGTTAAGTGTTAATTCTGAGATAAAGCGTTGTTTTCAAAATAAACACAAATTTAACTCACCTTTGCCATCAGTGAAGCCAGGGGAGAAAGGTATTGTAATGACTTTGAAGGGCCACTAGAAGCAGCAGTGTAATTTTTTTACAGCACATGGATGATTTCCTGTCACAGTCGAATGCTAACTGAACCGTTATAAAACAGCAGCTCCTGAAAAAAAAAAAAACATGTATTCAGCAACTCCACTATTTCTTCATCTCATCAATGGTTTTCACACTGGTTTTGCTGTTTAGTTTTGCACAGGAAGGACGAGGTAAAACTCACTAAAAACTCCAACTCCCAACATTCCTCGCCCATAAATGGTTGCGGTGAACTGCACATGCCCCTAGAAACTCCAGCCACAGGGAAGTACTGAGCAATCCGCCAATTAAGAATGGGTGCATGACGTCATCCAATGGAAAAACCACAATGAATTGTGGGAAAATTGTTCAGCCTGTCTTTGTTTTGTAGGCGTTACTTCAGTCTGTTATTACTATTCATCCAAATACCACACAATGTTAGAATGCGGAAGTTTTGCTGGATTATCAAATGCAACAACTGCTCTCACGATTGGTGTAGAAAAATATTGATAACGGTGTACGATTTTTTAACTTTCCAACTTGGAAGGAGAGAATGAGTCTCTGAGCTAACAAAGAGGCGTGGGATGGAATGGATTGCAGCGGTCAGAAGGAAAGACATCAGCTCCAACAATATTCCTGCACATATGATCATGTGTTCACGGCATTTTCACCAAGTTGTGATTTAAACATATAAACAGTACTTTTATGCATGTGGACAGGCTGCAGCTGTAAGAGAGGAGCAGGTGTGTGGAGTTGTTGCTCAGTCTGAACAAGTCGGCTGCACAGCTACAAATGTGATCAAAGTCATTGGTTTTGTATGAAATGTTCAGCTGCCATTACAACTGGGTGCATCATTACATCTGGGTCATGACGAGGTGAAAAAACCACACTGGGCGGATCAGCTGGAGAAGAAAGTGAGAGCTAGCTACCAAAGATAACACGCCAGCAGCAGCAGAGTCCAGAGACGATGGAACTGAGCAGAACTCATAGGTACATCTATCTATTCCTTTCCAATCAAGCTCTCCCTCTTTCTCCAGAAACAGTTTCTGTATGTTTCCAGGGAGTAAATTATTTCTTGCTTTATAAACTGTCTGTAAAGTTTTGAATGTCAGCAGATCCATCAATTCCAACGATTGTAACGCTGGTGTGATCACAGTAGCCTACACTGTTGACTAGTCTTACTGCTCTCTTTTGTACTGTCTATCATTTCTGGAGGGTTCTTTTGTAGGTGTGACCCCAGACTTCAGATGAGGTAAAACAGGTGAACAGTCTATTGTGGTTTAGAACCCAGAAGTCCAGTATTCTGAGCCCGCTTTGAGCTCAGCTCTTCCATGTGATCTGTCCAGCAGAGGTTGTGGTCCAGTATTACCCTGAGAACAAATCCTCTATCAATACATTATCAATCATCACTTTCACTGGTTCATGTATACTGCGGTTCCCAAACATAAATGGAGTTTTATCCAGATTTAAAGAGAATTTATTTCTGTCAATCCATCATTTTAATTGACCCAGTTCATCTGTGACCCCGTTCAACAACTGCTGCAGTGGAGCTGAACTACATGAAGGAATCCTGCCAGCTCTCCTGTGATTACTAAGATGTAACTAACTTATCATGTAATTAACTGCTTTAGTTCTCATTAATTAAAACTGTCTTACTGTCTACCGATAATTTCTCCTATATTCAGTCATTTTCTCCTTAAATAAAGTGGTTTTTGTGTTTTGGCTGATCAGCTCTGCAGTGGACACGAGCACATGAGGGTGCTTTGTGGTCACAGGAGGCTGCAGCCCCACCAGATGAAGATGCTCAGGGGTTGCAGGTGGAGGACAAGACTGAAGAAGAGCAGGAATGCAGTTTCTGTAGCTGTAGGCGAGCTGATATAAATGGCTTGTTGGAGGAGAACAGGAAGCTGAGGGCGGAGCTCTCCAAAAAGCAAATGGATGAACACTTCTGATGACATTAAGGTGGAACATTCCACTGGTTTACCACGTTGTTGTGCTGACGACTCTGCTGCAGCACATTGGTCCCTGCCTGTCAACACCAGGTCAAAGCTTCCCCCATTTCACATGCTCCTCCTAACTTTGATGTGTGAGACTAAAGTTACCTGTACAACACATGGCACACCTTTTCTGCTGCAGCCACAAGACTGTCTCCAACATCTTCAGAAACACCACAGAAGTTTGGTCTGACCACCTCAGCCCTGTGGTGCACTGACCAGACACACACTGCTCCCAAGGCAGCATGCCACATCAGTTTGTCCAGGCTTCTGGCAATCATGTTGCAGTTATTTAATTTAATAATTGAATCACATCCTGTGTGGTACCCGCACTAAAGACCCCACACCCCAAGGACCTGAACAGCTACAGACCAGTGGCCCTCACATCACACCTGATGAAGATCCTGGAGAGGCTGCTCCTCGCCCACCTCCGCTCCCTGGTGGGACCAGTGATGGATCCACTTCAGTTTGCCTACCAGCATGGCATTGGGGTGGAGGATGCAATGTCCTTCCTCCTACACCATTCCCTGTCCCACCTGGAGAAGCCTGGGAGCACTGTGAGGATCATGTTCTTTGATTTCTCCAGTGCTTTCAACACCATACAACCAGTGATCCTGAAGGACCAGCTACTGTGCTCAGGTATGGACCAGCACCTTTCATCGTGGATCCTGGACTACCTCACAAACCAGCCACAGTTTGTGCGAACCCGGGACTGTGTGTCTGATACCATCATCTGCAGTACGGGGCCCCCCCAGGGAACAGTTCTGCCTCCCTTCCTGTCCACTCTCTACACTGCTGACCTTTCACACAACACACCACATTGCCATCTACAGAAGTTCTCTGACGACTCTGTGATCATCGGCCTCATTTCTCATAGGGATGGTGCGGAGTACAGAGGACTTATCCAGGACTTTGTGGACTGGTGCCAACAGAATTGCCTCCAGATCAGTGTGAGGAAAACCAAGGAACTGGTGGTGGACTGTCGCAGGCAAGGACAACCCAGTAAACATCCAGGGAACAGACATTGAGAGGGTGACATCCTACAAGTACCTGGGTGTTCACCTGAACAACAAACTGGACCGGTCACACAACACCAACACACTCTACAAGAAGGGGCAGCACAGGCTGTTCCTTCTGAGGAGACTTAGGTCTTTTGGAGTGTGGGGAGTACTCTTGAAGCCCTTCTACGATTCAGTGGTGGCATCAGCCATCACATTTAGAGTGGTCTGCTGAGGCAACAGCGTCACGGCAGCTGACAGGAAGAGACTGAACAGACTGATCAACAAAGCTAGCTCTGTTCTGGGGCGATGCCTCAACCCAGTGGAGGAGCGAGGAGAGAGGAGGATGGTGGCTAAGCTGTCATCTCTGCTGGAGTCCAAGTCCCACCCCATGCTGTTACGTGTGGCTCTAGGGAGCCACACAATGAGAGCCAAGGGTGAGCCAATGAGTTGAGATGTTTTATTGATGACAGGGGTGAGGGATAAGGAAAGCACAGACACTCATACAGAGTAACGCTCAGGAGCAGTACAGCACCAGAGTTAACAGTTGGCACCGGGCGTAGGGGTAACAGCATGAGAACTCACAGCGGGTAACACTCACGGGTTAAGCAGCCAGACGAGTACGAAGCTGGCACTGGGCATAGGACTCCAATACACAGGTACTCATACAAGAGGACACTCCCAAGTGGTACAGTAAGGTGAGCAGAGAGCTAGCACCGGACATGGGGGTACAAAGGCACAAATACTCCTTACGGGATAACACTTACGAGTAATGTTGCCAGATGAGTCAAGGACTGGCACCGGACGAAGGGGCTCCAGCCTAGCAGTGCTTAAGTCGCAGCCCCGAGTGATCGAGGCTGCTCCTTTTTATCCTCATTAGCAGCGCCCCAGCTGATGAGGATTAATTGGCCCCAGCCGTCCCGTAACACTGACAGCTGGGAGCCTGCTGAGACGCCACCCAATTGAGAGGCAGGGATGAGAAGGGACATGGTCTGAGCGCCGACCCGGCGTCTCATCCCATGGTGACACATGCAGGACATGCTGAATGCACTGAGGAGCTCATTTACCAGAAGGCTCTACCATTCTTGGTGCATAACGGAGAGGTTCTGTAGGTCCTTCCTACCTACAGCTGTCAGACTTTATAACCTAACCAGGGCTGCTCGTAGAGGTTGTATTAAACGTACTAAACACAACTTTGCGCAATAGAGATCGTCCCCTCCAATACACTAACTAACTAACTAACTAACCTGCACTTATATAGCGCTTTTCTAGTCACAAAGACCACTCAAAGCGCACAACTAGGACAATAATTATTATTGAAGATGGCAACAACACTGTTGATTCAAATGCAAAATATACTGTCTGGGTACATATTTATATTCTGCAGGGTAAGTTAACAAACCGTAATGCTGTTTATTCCATCTAGCTGCAATGCTCCTGCACTGTGCATATACAGTTAGGCCCAAAAATATTTGGACAGTGACACAATCTTCATGATTTGGGCTCTGCATGCCACCACATTGGATTTGAAATGAAACAACTACAACGGAATTGAAGTGCAGACTTTAAGGTTTAATTCAAGGGATTGAACAAAAATATATGATTAAACATGTAGGAATTGTAGCTATTTTTATACAAACACTCCTCATTTCAGGGGCTCAAAAGTAATTGGACAAATAAACATAACCCTAAGTAAAATGTTTCTTTTCAATATTTTGTTGAGAATCCTTTGCAGGCAATGACTGCCTGAAGTCTGGAACCCATGGACATCACCAAACGCTGGGTTTCCTCCTTTGTGATGCTTTGCCAGGCCTTTACTGCAGCTGTCTTCAGTTGTTGCTTGTTTGTGGGTCTTTCTGCCTTAAGTTTTGTCTTGAGCAAGTGAAATGCATGCTCGATTAGGTTGAGATCTGGTGATTGACTCGGCCATTGCAGAATATTCCACTTCGTTGCTTTAAAAAATTCCTGGGTTGCTTTTGCAGTATGTTTTGGATCATTGGTGAAGCGCCGTCCAATCAACTTTGCTGCATTTGGCTGAATCTGAGCAGAAAGTATATCCCTATACACTTCAGAATTCATCTTTTTTCACATCATCAATAAACACAAGTGACCCAGTGCCATTGGAAGCCATGCATGCCCATGCCATCACACTGCCTCCACCATGTTTTACAGAAGATGTAGTGCTTTGGATCATGAGCTGTTCCAATTCTTCTCCAAACTTTCTTCTTCCCATCATTCTGGTACAGGTTGATCTTAGTCTCATCTGTCCAAAGAATGCTGTTCCAGAACTAGGCTGGCTTCTTCAGGTGTTTTTTGGCAAAGTCAATTCTGGCCTTTCTATTTTTGAGGCTGATTCATGGTTTGCACCTTGTGGTGAATCCTTTGTATTTGTTCTCATGAAGTCTTCTCTTTATGGTAGACTTAGATACTGATACACCTACTTCCTGGAGAGTGTTCTTCACTTGAGTGGATGTTGTGAAGGGGTTGTTCTTCACCATGGAAAGGATTCTGTGATCATCTACCACTGTTGTCTTCCGTGGACGTCCAGGCCTTTTTGAGTTCCCAAGCTCACCAGTGCACTCTTTTTTTCTCAGAATGTAACAAACTGTTGATTTGGCTCCTCCTGTGGGTGACCCCCACAACAGACTGGGACAAGCAGAGCGCTCAGCTGGGGCAATTAGCAGAATAACGAGATGTGTGTCTTGATATCAATAGGCAGCCGCTCTTTGTCTAGCTTCTTCCTGCCAGTTCCGCTGTTGATATGTATGACTCAAATGCAAACATTCATGCTTCCTGCTCTGGCTGTGAATGCATTGTCTGTAGTGGGGTATTTAAACTGCATCCCTCTGTAACTCTCTCACTGCTCATCTGACTGCACTCATTGCCTATCTGCTGGAGAGCCTCCGGGCTCGCTCTGGCGCACTGCACGGCGCTGGACTGAGTTCTCGTGATGGCGGTATGATTAATAAACTCCCTTAAAAACTCTCAGTTCGCTGCCTATTATTCCATGCCGCCACATTGGTGACCCCGAAAGAAAGCACACGCTTTGTGCAACGCAACCTTCTGATCTGGATATCTACATTGGTGACCCTGAGAAAGAACACGCTGACGCCAACAAACGCAGGACCCGGCGGTGACTCCAACGACAAGTGAACGCAGCAGCCTGACACAAATAGACTGCCCTCCCTTCTGCTACAGGGAGATCTCGACGCAGAGCCACCACCAGGCGAACTCTCCGGAGCTCATCCACGACCGGGAAAGCTGCAGAAAGCATCATTGTGCGTTCCCCACCTGAGATCTGCACATCCACGCTGGAACCGGCCGAGGGACACAAAACGCCTACTCCCTCTCACCGCTCCAATGCATCGACACGAGCCCGAGGGACAGAGATCGTCTCCTCCCTCTCACCGCTCCAATGTACCATGACCCGACACAGCGAACGACGCAACAGCTTACAGGGATGACCATCGTCGCTGACGACGCTGATCTCCAGCAAGCTCCCTGACCCTGACTCGCCTCTACAGCGGTCCTGCCATGCACCGAACCCCACACGCACACCGGGGGGTTATGAGGACAGTGCACCACGTACGGGACAATACTGGCTCCACACAGACTGCCACTGTCCTTTGCAGCTGCACACAGAACCTTCAGGGCTGCTCACACACCTGAAGCACGCACGCAGCTCGCTCACAGAGTTTTCTAATGGTCTCAGCCACGGCGCACAAGGGAATTCAGCCGTCAGCTGTCCCCGAGGACTTTAGGGCTGTGCGTGCACCTAAAGTCAACACGCCAAGTCCTCACACTGCTGCAGCTCCTTTTTTTTTCTTCATGGCCGCGAGAGGAGTAAGACTAATTTTTCTTCTTACAGCTGCTGTGGACCTCCGCACGTTCAACGGGACAGCCCCTCAACATCGCGGATCCACAGGCAAGTTTTGTGCGGCTCAGACAAATTCGCCGTCCCGGGCCGGCACTTGCTACCCCCACCCTCCTCCCTCCACCGCCGCCTGCAGCGAGCTTTCCACGCAGCTCGCTCCCCAAGCCGGACTATCGAGGCCTCAGCTTCCCGCTGAGCCCTCTGGGGGGGGGGGGCGGGGAGTACTGTGGGTGACCCCCACAACAGACTGGGACAAGCAGAGCGCTCAGCTGGGGCAATTAGCAGAATAATGAGATGTGTGTATTGATATCAATAGGCAGCCGCTCTTTGTCTAGCTTCTTCCTGCCAGTTCCGCTGTTGATATGTATGACTCAAATGCAAACGTTCATGCTTCCTCTGGCTGTGAATGCATTGTCTGTAGTGGGGTATTTAAACTGCATCGCTCTGTAACTCTCTCACTGCTCATCTGACTGCACTCATTGCCTATCTGCTGGAGAGCCTCCGGGCTCGCTCTGGCGCGCTGCACAGCGCTGGAGTGAGTTCTTGTGATGGCGGTATGATTAATAGACTCCCTTAAAAACTCTCAGTTCGCTCCTTATTATTTCCTGCCGCCACACCTCCTAACATTTCTGCTACCTCTCTGATGGATTTCTTCTTTTTTTTCAGCCTCAGGATGGTCTCTTTCACCTCCACTGAGAGCTCCTTTGACCGCATGTTGTGTGTTCACAGCAAAAGCTTCCAAATGTAAACGCCACACCTGGAATCAACTCCAGACCTTTTAACTGCTTAATTGATGACAGGTTAACGAGGGAAGAGCCCATGCAGCCTTGTTATTTTTTTTGCAGCCTTTTGAGTCAATTGTCCAATTACTTTTGGTCCCTTGAAAAAGAGGCAGCTACGTGTTAAAGAGCTGTAATTCCTAAACCCTTGCTCCAATTTGGATGTGAATACTCTCAAATTACAGCTGAGAGTCTGCACTTTAAGCCCATATTGATTATATTGTAGAAGTGTGTGCTCAAATGACGAGGCTGAGTTTAGTCATAAACCAGCTTTATTTGACAGAACACAGCTTCTAGCATTCTCAAAGCAGGAAAGAGAAAGAATCATATCTCAACACCCTTTTATACATTTCCAGCATCAGGATTCAAGTCACATGGTGTTTTCAGTAAACATACAGTTACAAAGCATCCCTTTGAAGCTTCACCATTGTCTCTCATTTCCTGATGAACCGGAATTCTCTCCGGGGCATCTTCTGTGGGACAAAGAGACAAATCTCACACCTCCTTGTTATCTTCTGCAGATTCGAGTCCTTAGTCCTTGCAGACGTGACACCCCACAATACACATGCAGTCCTGTCTCTGTGGCAACGTGAGCCCACAATGTGTGTTGGCCACACTACCCCCCCCCCCCCCAAACGTCTAGTAAGGCAAAACCTGCATGGCATAACAAAAAAAAAGAAAAAAGAGAAACACAAAGCACTCCATACATCGCTAATCAATCCACCAACTGCCTGGGTTTTAACCTTCTGCCGAATCTGCTGCAACCTGGCTTGGCTGCACCTGCAACATCTCTCTGCACCTGTGGATTAAAGCTGTTAGCACCTTTCTGTGAAGACTTTGGAGAATGTCCTCTCGGGGGCCTGCCACGGCGGGGGGGCCTCGCGAGCTGCACCTCCTCGTCAGCCAGAACAAAAGCGGGTTTGAGCCTGTTAATGCAAATCAGCTCCCTTCTGCCCCCTAAATCTAGCAGAAAATGCTTCTGCCCGGTCTCCAGCACTCGAAACGGTCCATCATAAAACGGCCGCAAACTTGGACGCTGAGCATCATGTTTAACAAAAACAAACTCTGCATTTTTTAAAGCCTTTGGCACAAAAACGTGTGGTAAACTGTGATGGACCGGGCCAGGGAGCGTGTTTGCTCCTGAGCCGCTCTGCCACGGCTGAGCAGGGGGGCCACTTGGTGCGGGATTATCGGGGAGAAATTCCCCCGGCAAACGGAGAGGTTGAGCAAAAACTAATTCAGCCGGGGAAGCATGCAAATCTTCCTTAGGTGCAGAACGCAACCCCAATAAAACCCATGGAAGTTTGTCTACCCAATTTGTATCCGTTAGCAACGCTCTGAGGGCTGCTTTCAATGACCTGTGAAAGCGTTCGCATAAACCATTAGCCTGGGGGTTATACGCGGTGGTGCGATGAATCTTCACCCCCAAGCTGCGGGCCATCGATGACCATAGCTCGGAAATAAATTGGGGACCCCTGTCGGACGTTATGTCCGACGGTACACCAAAACGCGCAACCGACGTTGCTAAAAATGCTCGCGCAACTTCTTCCGCTGTGGTTGATGTCAGAGGAATCGCCTCTGGCCAGCGCGTGGTGCGGTCTACCATCGTCAAAAGATGTGTGTGCCCGTGTGATAATGGAAGCGGGCCGACCAGGTCAATATGCACATGATCAAAACGCTTAGCGGGGATGTGAAAAGGTTCTAACGGGGCCTTAGTGTGTCTGTGTATTTTGGCTCGCTGACACGCTACGCAGGCTGCCGCCCATTCTTTGACCTGTTTGCGCAACCCGGGCCAAACAAATTTCTCCCCCACCAATTTGATCGATGCGCGCACCCCCGGGTGCGCGAGAGAATGGACCAAGTCAAAAACGCGGTGACGCCACGCGGCTGGCACCACGGGGCGGGGCCGTCCCGTGGAGACATCGCAGATTAGTGGGGGCATACCATTTTGTTGCACCCTGTGCTCCAACCTTAACCCTGTTGGTCCAGACTGGAGCACGCGTGTAACGGACTCGAACTAGTCAGCTACATTAAAATAACAAAATAAAATAAATCTTGGCCGATGCAGAGAAGTAGACGTCAGGCAGGATCTCGATCAGTCAGTAGTCTGTTTATTTCTGAAACAGATTGGGGCAGACAATTTACACATGACACGGGAATGGGGACAAGTGCTGGCATTCCCCTTCCCAGGCTTCCAGCGTGTGAGAAACATAGCTTACAGCTACTTGGACTACATAACTTTAGATCGTATAGTTACAGTATACCACAAGCAAAGAAAAAGTTTAGCACCAAATACATGACAGCATTACATGACAGAGTTACATGACTGATCGTTTTTTCTATTTTTTACAACAGTACATTTAACATTTTAACATACCTGAAACAGATTGGGGCAGACAATTTACACATGACACGGGAATGGGGACAAGTGCTGGCATTCCTACAGAACAATGGACTCGTTAGCGCCTACTTAACTAGCCATCAATCATCGGTATTTATGACGCTACTTTGAATATTTTACATCGGTATTGCAAACGAAAATGTAACAGAAAATCTTACAATCAAAATTAGTACAATAACTTAAAGAAAACTACAGTAAATCAATCACATTAATCAATTTCGTTCCCTGAGGAATTACACACAACTTACCCCTTCCCAGGCTTCCAGCGTGTGAGGAAGTTCCCAGATGTGTCACACTAATTATCGCCCCATCAGAAACACTTGACATATTTACAACACGGACATTTTGGGAAGTTCATTACTGCAGGAACATATTTATTCTTAAGACTACTACATACTCCCCTCTGAACTTCACCAAAATACCACTACAAGTCAACCACCAAAAAACCACTGGATAAGTATATCCCACAGTATACTGCAACATGTATGTCACCCAATTCAAAGGGAAAGCGACTACGGAGGGCTGCGCAGACCCCCCCCATAGTGTACTTGCTACAGGAGTGCCGTATACACTACCCATATCATACCAGACTAAATACCACCAGTTGACTTCACATGAATTGGAGAAAAGGAAATAAAGAGAAGAAAAAACAAAGAAAAAGAACAAATCTGTCATTCTTCAACTGGACAGAAGGCCTATGTGGTGTGTGTGTGTGTGTGTCTTCCCCTACGGCATCAGTGCCCTAGCCAAACTAAGAACTGAACTGTTTGAGCGTTGAGTATACTGTTGGGCCATGTTCTGAATCAGCCGATTCACTGGTTTAACTACCCTCCCAAACCTGGTTCTCACTGCGCCCACTGTACTACTAGGGGAACTCCCAATGCTGGAAGGCGGCATGGACACTTCAGATCTTTGGTCACCACAAAAACTGGCAGATAGACAGGGCATTTCTGAAAGATCATTGGTCAACTGAACAGTCTCCGCTGTGTTCAACTGCACGGGCAGGTCAAAATCTTGTGTGCATGAAGCCTCTTGTAGCTGATTGGAGGCAGAGGCCCCTGCCACCCAACTGGCTGTCCAAGCAGTCCTGTCGATCTCTGATGCAGCAACATGTGAATCAAGATCATCACCTGACTCATACGACTCACTCAGGGTCACTTCATGAGCAGCACGGTCCATTTCAATTGGCAGAAAGTTGACCAAGAGAAGCAGATTGCGGTGAACAACCCTTTCTTGCCCATTGGTTGTGTTCCTGACACGGTAAGTATGGCACCTAGGGTCGGCAGAGACGACGACATACGGGGTGGACCCCCACTTGTCTGCTAATTTCCTGCGCCCCCGTTCACCCTTGTTTGCCAACAAGACTCGATCACCTTCCACAATGTCACGTCCTTTAGTTCTCCTATTGTACAAGTCTGCTTGACGTTCCTGGCTTGAAAGAGCGTTGGCCTGAGCAGCTGACAGAGCCTCCTTCAGATCTTGTCTCATCCTAGCAACATACTGGTCATAGTCCACAGTGTCGCAGTCCCTTACAGCATTCTGAAACATGACATCCACCGGTAGACGTGGCACTCTGCCATACATTAAAAAGAATGGCGCGTAACCGGTGGATTCGTGTGCAGTGCAGTTGTAAGCAAACGCTAGAGTCTGTAGCATCTGCGGCCATTTCTGCTTTGCTCTAGGGGGAAGGGTTCTTATCATGCTGCCCAAAGTTCTATTGAACCGTTCAACGTTCCCATTCCCCATGGGGTGATAGGCAGTAGTTCGGGACTTTTTGACCCCAGCAACTTGCAACAATTCCCTGATCAGCTCACTTTCAAAATTGGCACCCTGGTCTGAGTGAATTCTGTCAGGGAACCCATACACACAAAAGTATTTGTCCCAGAGCTGGCGGGCAACTTGTTTTGCAGATTGGTCACGGCAGGGGTAGGCATGGGCCATTTTAGTAAAATGGTCAGTGACCACTAGCACATCCACACTTTTCCCACTGCTGTCCTCCGCGGACCAAAAATCAATGCACACAAGTTCTAATGGGCTCGTTGTCTTAATGCTTTCGAGGGGCGCTCTGGCTTCCGGTTCAGGAGTCTTACTGACCACACAACGCTTGCATGTTTTCACATATTCACGGACATCCCGTTCCATGTCAGTCCAGAAGAACCTCTGCCTTGCCAAGTATAAAGTTCTCTGCTGGCCCTGGTGGCCTGCGTCATCATGGATACCTTGCAGCACTCGCTGAACCAATGAAGCTGGAACAACATACTGGTGTCTTTTCTTGCCAGTCAGTGGATCTTTGCTCACCCTGTACAGTAGCCCATCTAACATCTTGAGTTTGTCCCACTGCTTCAACATTCTCAAGACGCCATCTGTCTCGTGAGGCCTTTCTCTTCGCGACGGTCGTCTCCCGCGTGTCACAAAAGAGATGACTCTGGAGAGGCAGGCATCTTGCTGTTGCTGGCCTTGCAACTCCTGAATGGAAAACACAGGTAAGGGGTTCTGACCACAGGCAGCCAGCTGCTGCACGTCCTGGACAAGCCAACACGAGGCTCTCTCAGCTGATCCCATCTCCCACTCAGCATGACCCTCGAACACGGCCTTCACTGTTTCGCTGTCGAGTGAGGAACGCTCCAGCCTGGAGACTTGCGAGAGACAACTGACCCCCTGGTGGTTGGCACTCAGTCTAAAGACTTCCTGTATCATATTGTCCTTAATCAGCTGTGCTTCTTCCAGCAGCGCTCCATATGGCTCAGACACAAGCCTCTTGCTGACACAGCCCTGAACGAAAGGCTGCCTGCTGAGGGCGTCCGCCACAATGTTTTTCTTGCCAGGAATATACTTGATACTGAAGTTGTACGGGGCTAACTTCGCAACCCATCTCTGTTCGCATGCGTCCAACTTCGGCTTAGTCAGTATATATGTCAATGGATTATTATCCGTCCAGACAGTGAACTCATGCCCTTTTAACCAATGACTAAATTTATCACAGACTGCCCACTTAAGGGCTAAGAACTCCAGACGATGCGCTGGGTACTTGGTCTGGGATTGCGTCAGAGACTTGCTTGCGAAAGCAATCGGACGGGCCTTGTTCTCCCCTTCCGGGACTTGAGAGATGACTGCCCCTAACCCATCTAATGACGCATCAGTGGACAGGATAAAGGGACGGCTGAAATCTGGATGAGCTAAGACGACTGACTCGAGTAGGGCCAACTTCAGTTGCTCAAAAGATTTCTGTTGGTCACTTGTCCAGTCACTCGGCTTGAGTTTCTTAAAAGCCACATGCCTTGTCTGGCCTTTACTCTTCTTTGGCGTTGCAGTGAGGGCAAAGAGAGGCTTAGCAATGCTAGAGCAATTCTGAATGAAGCGCTGATAATACATGACCATGCCCAAAAAGGACTTTATTTTTCTTGGGGATGGGGTCACGCCATCTTCATGCATTAGTGCTTGTTCAGTCATGGCAGCAATTGCTTGTACTTTCTCCGGATCAGTCGCTACTCCACTCTCGTCAACGACATGGCCCAGAAACTTCACACTGCGCTGAAGAAAATGGCACTTTTTGGGCGCAAGCTTTAATCCGTGCGCACTTAGCCTGCTGAACACTACATCGAGCCGCTTCAGTGCCTCACCTTCGTTCGGCGCGAAAACCAAGAGGTCATCTAAATAACACAACAGAGTCAAAAAATTCTGGTCGCCAAAGATGTTTGTCATGAGGCGCATAAAGCTGGCTGGCCCATTACATAGCCCCTGAGGCATGCGATTGAACTCATGCAGCCCCATGGGCGTGGTAAAGGCAGTCAGTTTCTTATCCTCTTCACACATGGGGATATTGTAATATCCTGATGTTAAGTCCATGGTGCTGAAGAATGCACTCCCCCCAAGAGCAGCCAGGCAATCCGCCTGATGAGGCAATGGGTGGGCATCTTTGATAGTCCTGGAATTCAGCCATCTGTAATCCACACAAACCCTCAGATCACCGTTCTTCTTCCATACGAGTACCAGAGGTGACGCCCACTCACTGGAAGACTTACGGATGATTTCTTTTTCCTCCATCTCAGACAGCACCTGTCTCAGCTTTTGGTAATGACCAGGTGGGACACATCGATACGGGAGTCTGAATGGCCGAGGATCAGTCAGGTGGATCCGATGAACAAAACCGGTGGCCTCACCGCAGTCCAACTTGTTCCTAGAAAATAGGCTCTCATATTTCCGTATCAAGTCGAACAACTGGCCTTTCCAATAATCTGTAACATCACATGAATCAATGTCGAGGTCACTCAATCCGAGTCGATTCAGAGCATCACTGAAATCAGGGGTAGAGGAGGATGAGTCAGCATCATGTAGGCTCTGGCTGTTCACCAGAAGGTCATTTGGGGGGGGTTTGGAAGTGGGTACATCCAGGTCTTCCAACGCAACACACGGGAACACATCAGCTAACTTAGTGTTTCGCTTCAATGTAATTTGTTTGTCACTTGGATTGATCACTTTAATAGGTACCCATCTGTCCCCTGACATTGTAGCGACAGCCCTCCCCACCATGATACCCTTCTTGTGTGTGTTGGAACTTGGAGCGTCAACGAGAATAGCGCTCCCTGCTGAAACAGGTGAGTTGGCTGGGACCCTACCCCACACAAGGTGTTCATGATGTGGCAGCAGTGTTACGGCTTGTGTCAGCTTGGCTGTACCTATCATGTCAGGAATCACATTCCCCCTCCATCTGTTAATTCCAGATAACATGTTAAGAAAATGTTCAACCCCTGGGTCATTCGTTGATTCAGGCTTCTCAATCACTTTCCAGTAACTGGAGTTTTGTTTGAGGTGATGAATCAAGTGCTTTATCACGTTGGAGCCCAGGATCATTTCGTCACACTGACCTGGCACGACCAGTGTGGGAACACTCACATCCTGTCCATACACAGTCATCTCCAGCTGATAAATGCACTTCGGCTTCACTTGAACCCCACCACACCCCACCAGTACCATGCCTGTGTCTGCAGTAATGCTCTCAGCACATAAGCCCACACTACGTAGTTTCTGTTCGGCCTCTTCATTCATTGTGCAGGCCATGGACCCACTGTCAATTAATGCATGCAACAAAACTTGGTTCTTCACTGAGACGTCAGTATAAAAGAGACTATCGGAATTTGCTAATTTGTGCACATTTTGATAAACAATCTTATTTCCAGCAGGAGCACACTTGCATTTTTCTTCATAAGTAGATTGCACATCATCTTCAAAACTGAGGGACTGACTAAATGCACCCACATCGTCCCCTCCCACATGTGGGTGGCCTAGTTTCCCTGAACAGGCGCAGTGGTATTGGGCATTGCTGTCCTGCGCTTGGAGCAGTCCTTTTTTTGATGTCCAGTTTCAAAGCAAGCAAGGCATCGCTTTTCTCTCATGCAGTGCGATCTTGTAGAGTGGGTGCTGTCGCCACAGACGCGGCAGGGAGTGACTCGAACCCACTGGGCTGGTTGCGCAACACCCGGTGCTGTGGCCTGGTTTGTCTTCTCCAGCACCCTCTCCAGCATACACAGGACACGCTCAAACGCACCCCCCTCCGCACTGGAGGACTCGCTGAATCTGGACGGGCTAGACGCACTAGGCTCACGAACACTCACTTCCTCCTTAACGTCTGGCATGGAGTAAGCGACAGCCGCGGTCACCTTAGATGGTTTAACTTCCACTGGCTTCCTCTTGGACAGGAACTCCCTCTGATACTCATCGATCGCTTCCTGCACCTCTGTCAAAGACCACTTGCTCATAGGTTTACTCTTAAATACACTGGACAGCTCAGGATCATTGCAGTTCCTAATAAACATCATGGATATTTCAGCATTCATGTTCTCCAATTTCCTGCCTTGCTTTTTCAGGAGACGATCTGCCTGCTCTGCTGCTGTATTCAAGCGCACCCAATAATCCACTGGATTCTCACCCACACTGGGCTGAGTGGCATAAAAATCAGCCAACGGTAAGCATGATGCAGGGGACTCACTGAAATACTTCCGCAGGATATCATAGATCATATCTGGCTGGACGGCATGGTCTGGGGTTAAGCTACTCCTTATTCCCACTTTAACTATTTTCTTGGCCTTTCCCATCAGATGACTCAGGATCTCATCAACTTGATCCGAAGTGGGGAATTTCTTTTTGCGTAAATACATTTCCATCAGCTCTATCCATTCCTGTACTGAGCATTTATCAGACCCCTCCCCTCTGAACACAGCAGGCCCACGAACATCTGACTTGACTACCACATTGACATTGGTGAGATCAAGAGTGCCACTGATGTTACTAGATTGTTCATGCCTGTCTGGCGCCATTGGAGAGACTGGGTCACATGACTGTGTGACAGGCTGAGTAGAAGGTAACAGCCGACTGGCTATGGAATCTCCAATTCGATTCCCTAATTCAGTAATTAGATCACGCAGCTCAGCTGAGGGGTCATTGCTACCAGGAGGAAACATGGGCGTGGAGGATGCGGGCCCTACCTCACATGCCTGTGCTGGTAAATCCCCCTCCCCATCACTGATATGTGGCTGTGGTGTCTGTACAACATAAGTAGCCCCCACTGGGTGTGTATGCATAGTACCACCCTCTCCCACCATGTCAGTGAAAGTTAACTGTTTAACTCCCCCACCCCTCAACAAAAAAAGACCCCTGCCTCTACCTGCCCCAGCTACAGGGGTGTGAGAATAAAGGCTATGAGACATATCACCATCCATTACTAAAAACTAGCTCAATTAAATGGTAATAAACACAAAATAGAAATTTCAAAACAGGCTACTCTGATATAACACACATAAAATAAAATTCAAAGCCAAATAATACTGAATGAGCTTCTGTCAAAAACCTTAAGTAACTGAAGGATGCGTTGTGTTGATGAAGACTGGACTCTCCTTGCGAACCTCCACTCAGCAGGCAGCTGGACCCCGGAGATCAGCTGTGGCTGATCAGAAGAATCCTTGAAAGGTCACGGCACCAGTTTATGTAACGGACTCGAACTAGTCAGCTACATTAAAATAACAAAATAAAATAAATCTTGGCCGATGCAGAGAAGTAGACGTCAGGCAGGATCTCGATCAGTCAGTAGTCTGTTTATTTCTGAAACAGATTGGGGCAGACAATTTACACATGACACGGGAATGGGGACAAGTGCTGGCATTCCCCTTCCCAGGCTTCCAGCGTGTGAGAAACATAGCTTACAGCTACTTGGACTACATAACTTTAGATCGTACAGTTACAGTATACCACAAGCAAAGAAAAAAGTTTAGCACCAAATACATGACAGCATTACATGACAGAGTTACATGACTGATCGTTTTTTCTATTTTTTACAACAGTACATTTAACATTTTAACATACCTGAAACAGATTGGGGCAGACAATTTACACATGACACGGGAATGGGGACAAGTGCTGGCATTCCTACAGAACAATGGACTTGTTAGCGCCTACTTAACTAGCCATCAATCATCGGTATTTATGACGCTACTTTGAATATTTTACATCGGTATTGCAAACGAAAATGTAACAGAAAATCTTACAATCAAAATTAGTACAATAACTTAAAGAAAACTACAGTAAATCAATCACATTAATCAATTTCGTTCCCTGAGGAATTACACACAACTTACCCCTTCCCAGGCTTCCAGCGTGTGAGGAAGTTCCCAGATGTGTCACACTAATTATCGCCCCATCAGAAACACTTGACATATTTACAACACGGACATTTTGGGAAGTTCATTACTGCAGGAACATATTTATTCTTAAGACTACTACACGCGCACGTCCGCATCGTTAACCTGCTCCGCAGCCATGGCTGCATAATCTAACCCAACACAGACCGGGGCTGCGCGCGCTCCCGCGTCGCTGCCCGGGCCCGCGGCCATGGCTACAGAGTCTGCCCCTATGGGGCTTGGCAGTGCTACTGCACGCGAGAGGCAGTCTGCCACAACATTGTGTTTACCCGCGACATGCTGAATATCAGTAGTGAACTCCAATATTGCGGCTAGTTGCCTCTGTTGCCGGCCTGACCAGGGTTCTGAAATCTTGGCCATCGCAAACGTTAGCAGTTTATGATCCACAAAAGCGGTGAAACGTTGCCCCTCTAACCAGAACTGAAAAAGACGGATGGCCAAGTGTAGGGCCAAAAGCTCCCTGTCAAACGCACTGTATTTACGCTCACTATCGCGCAAGGTCCTGCTGAAAAACGCGAGGGGTTGCCAGGTACCTGCCACAAACTGTTCAACTACCGCCCCCACCGCTACATCGGAAGCGTCAGTGGTGAGCGCCATGCGGGCCGTTGGAACTGGGTGCGCTAACAAAACTGCATTTGCCAGGGCTGATTTGACCTGGGCAAAGGCGCGCTCCCGCTCCGGAGACCATTCAACTTTATTTGCGGGCTTTTGTTTTTTCAACGCGGTGTACAATGGCTGCATGAGTCGTGCTGCGCTTGGGAGGAATCGGTTGTAAAAATTAACCATGCCTAGAAACTCCTGAAGCGCCTTGACCGTTTGAGGTTGTGGAAAATCCGTTATGGCACGCACTTTATTTGGAAGGGGAACTGCTCCCTCTGCCGAAACGCGATGTCCCAAAAAATCAATCTGCGCCACCCCAAACTGGCACTTCGCTGGGTTAACTATTAACCCGTGCTCTGCCAGCCTCCGGAAAACTGCTGTGAGGTGTTTTTTATGTTCGCCTTCGGACGCGCTGGCTACCAAAATATCGTCCAAATAAACGAACACGAAAGGAAGGTCGCGCAAAACTGCATCCATCATGCGTTGGAAAGTCTGCGCGGCCCCCTTGAGGCCAAAAGGCATGCGCAAGAACTCAAAAAGGCCGAAAGGAGTTATGACCGCTGTTTTGGGTACATCCTGCGCGCGCACTGGAACCTGGTGGTAGCCGCGCACCAAGTCTATTTTAGAAAAAAATGCGCGCCCCCGCCAAATGAACAGAAAAATCCTGAATGTGCGGAATCGGGTAGCGGTCATGAGCTGAAACGTTGTTCAACCTGCGGAAATCGCCGCAAGGTCGCCACGAGCCGTCAGCCTTTGGGACCATGTGTAATGGCGAAGCCCAAGGGCTCTTGGAGCGTCTAACAATGCCCAGTTTTTCCAGATTAGTGAACTCCTCGCGCGCAATGGCCAGTTTAGCTGGGTCCAAGCGCCGAGCTTTTGCAAAAACGGGAGGGCCTGTGGTTGTTATGAAATGTTCTACCCCATGTTTGGCCACCGTTGCTGAAAACGTGGGGACTGTGAGTGCTGGAAGCTGGGCAAGCAGAGTGTGAAACTTACCACCCGCAGCTGAGACGCTGGCATGTGCAGTTGGCGGGGCCACCCGAGCTGTGCAGGGAATAGAATGAAAGGACAGTGCATTAATCATACGTCTATTAGCAAGGTCAACCAATAAACCATGTGAGCACAAAAAATCAGCCCCTAACATGTTGAAACTGACTGCTGCTACAATTAATGTCCACTCAAATGAACGGCCCTGTAAGGACAGAAGCATGGTCCTCTCACCGAACGTTTTAATCATGGAGCCGTTCGCTGCTGACACTGACACCCAGGGGGCTTTAGAAGGCGACAGCCGTTCCATGTAGGTGGGTGTGACGAAGCTCAGCTGAGAGCCCGTGTCTACGAGGAACTGTTTCCCCGAGCGTGCATCCGTCAGGTAAAGCAGCCTGTTCTCGTTGCCGAGGGTCGCAGCTGCTACCGGCCCTCGGTCTTGGCGTTTCCCTGGCGCTTAAAGTTGCACGGTGGGACGCACCTGTGCGCCCTCTCTGCAAAACAGTGGTGGTAGAAGCACGGGCCGTCCTCCGCTCCGCGTTGTCTGGCTCTCGTTGCCGCCGCCGTTGGTGCGTCTGGCGCCGCGGCCGCTGGACCTGCACTGTCTCCGGACGCCGTTCCCGGACTGGCCGCCGCGGCCGAAACCGCGTTCCGCTTGTGGGCGTCGACCAACCGCTGCGCCTCTTTGCTCAACCCATGGTAGTCTCGCCTGGCCAATCGGGGCGACTCTGCCAGGGCCACTCTCACTGCTGGTGGCAGGGTTCGGAGGAAAAGGTGGGCAAAAATGAATTCACCATCCTCCGAGGCTTTGAGCTGCAGCATCTTCACCATCAGGTCCGCAGGTCTATCGTTTTCTGCCTCCATCAGCGCTAGGAGCCCCTCTGCTCATTGTTGGACTGAGGGGGTGAAATGGCTGATCAGCGCGTCCTTCAATGTGCTGTACTTGTCGCTGTCTGGTGGATGGTTAACCAGATCCTCCACTCTCTGGACCGTGTCGCTGTCCAGCTTCGCTACCACGTGGTAGAATCTTGTGTCGTTGTTGGAGATTCTCCAGAGGTTGAACTGCGCCTCGACTGCGCTAAACCATGAGCGTGGGCTGTGCTGCCAGAAATCGGGCAGCCAGATCGTGGAGGCGGCCATCAGGCTGGCTTCCACCGAGCCCCGCTCGGGAGAATTCTGTCTGCTCATTTTCCGTCGTAGGTCACCAGTGTAGAAGATGTGCTCAAATGACGAGGCTGAGTTTAGTCATAAACCAGCTTTATTTGACAGAACACAGCTCCTAGCATTCTCAAAGCAGGAAAGAGAAAGAATCATATCTCAACACCCCTTTTATACATTTCCAGCATCAGGATTCAAGTCACATGGCATCTTCAGTAAACATACAGTTACAAAGCATCCCTTTGAAGCTTCACCCATTGTCTCTCATTTCCTGATGAACTGGAATTCTCTCCGGGGCGTCTTCTGTGGGACAAAGAGACAAATCTCACACTTCCTTGTTATCTTCTGCAGATTCGAGTTCTCTGTCCTTGTAGACGTGACACCCCTCAATACACATGCAGTCCTGTCTCTGTGGAAACGTGAGCCCACAATGTGTGTCAGCCACAATGAATGAATGAATGAATGAATGAATGAATTTATTTATTTCGGATAGTACATTACAGGTTAAAAGAAACTGTATAATATAACAACAAGGTCAAATTAGACAAAGACTCCTTCTACTATACAATTCCACGTGAGTTATCCGAAATGGGTGATGGCTGAAGCCGCAGCTTATATTGCCCACCCATATTCCATCCAAGAATTCAAAGGAGAAAAAAGAGAAAAAACAAGACAAGAGCGATTACAATTTAAAACAAGGCTAAGACAAAATGTGACTGAGAGAAAAAGAAAACTGAGCTAGTCTAAGTTAAGCGGTTACTATTCAAAAACAAATCTAAGACATAGTGTCACAGAGAAAAAAGAAAAAAAAAAAGAAAAACTAAGCTACAACACAACACAGGCTGGAAATGTCAATCCTTATGTGAGTTTACATGTCGTCTTGTAAATATGTTTGGAGTATTTCTTCCTTTAGTTTTTGTTTAAATTGTCCAAGCGTTGTACATGATTTTAATTCAGGTCCAAAATCGTTCCATAATCTGACTCCTTGCACTGAAACACAGTGTTGCTTGGTGGTAGTTCTCACTGAAGGTTTTTGAAATATACATGTTCCTCTGAAATGATTTTGTTTCTCCCTTATTTGGAACAACTTTTGGATATTTGCGGGCAGTGATAGATTCTTCACTTTGAACATTATTATTGCGGTTTTAAAGTCGATCAGATCTTTCAACTTGAGAGTTTTTTGTTTAAGAAAAAGTGGGTTTGTTGGTTCCCTGTAAGCTGCTTTGTTGATTATTCTAATAGCTCTCTTCTGAAGCATAAAGACTGGATATATGTTTGTTTTATATGTATTTCCCCATACTTCAGTACAATATGTCATGTATGGGTTAGTATTAATGAATGATACAAGGTGTATAGTGTGGGCTGATTCAGCAAATTTTTCACTGTGTAATATTGCAATTGATTTGGATACTTTACCTTTTATATAATTAATATGTGGCTTCCAACACAGTTTGTTATCAATTATTACTCCAAGGAATTTGGTTTCGGATACCCTTTCAATCTCTACACCATTTACACTAAGTTTGGGTACTGGGTAGTTGTAATATAATATAACTGTATATATATATATAATATAATAATAATATATAGTATATATAATTATATAGTAATATAACTATCCTGAATATGTTTTTGTAAACAGTTAAAATAACAAAACTTGTGTCACTGTCCAAATATTTTTGGGCTTAACTGTAACTGTGCACACATGTATATTTATTTACTGCTTTGACTAACCAGTTGTTATCTTAACTATTGCTCTGAGTGCTGCTATCTCTTTGCTGCTGTAATCCTGGAATTTCTCCACTGTTGGACTAATAAAGGCTTATTTACCTCAGTTCTCAATCGCTTTATTTCTGTTATAGTAATGAAACATTTTCCTTTGTATAGATTTAGGTTATATAGTATAATGACATCAGAAACAAAATACAAACTGTAGCTCTGTCAGTTGTGGTACAATGTAAACAGTATAATGTCATTATAAGGATCAATAACAGAAAATATAAATTTACTGTGTGCAAAGGTGAATATTCACTTTGTCTTGCATGGTGTACAGGGGAGCCATCAAGCACACAAACTCCACTTCATCAGGTTATTCAGTGTGTTTTCTCTCTTCGTTTTTGTGCATCTCTTCTCTAGTGTGTTTGAAGGCGGAGCAGTGACATGGTGGAGGTCCATCAGGTGGAGTATCGGCCAACAAGCTCAGAAAGACAGACCTGCTGGAAGAACTCCACATCCACCAAGAGACGGACCACAACAGTCTGTCAGTGTCACAAAACTCTCAGAGCCCGTAACAAACACTTGTGTGTCTTCCATATTACAAACTTGCCAGCAGCACTTGGGAGACAAAATTTGTTGTCAGCTTTGCAGGCTGCTCAGTGGTTATGTTGTGGTGGATGAAAGGACATTTTATTTCTGGACAGCCTTTCTGACAGCAGGTCAGTGAAGGAGACCATCAGGTGATGCTCCAACTTCTGCCATGGATGGATGTATTAGAAACCCACATGGTTCCACTTGCAGGCTGTCATACAGTGGTGCTGATGTAGATCTGTCTGGCCTCTTCGTCATGGTCTGTTCCACATCTTATGGCTGCTGTTAAAGGGATATTTTTTGGGTAGCAAACCTTCAGTTGTCATTGCAGGTCTTCAAACACTGGTTGTCACAACATCATGCATGTTGGAAGCAGTTATCAGGGCTTAAAGCAAAAAAAAAAAAATTAAAAAAAAAATCTTGAGCCTGTAGACACACACACACACACACAGAGGAAATAAAAGTCTACACACCCCTGTTCATATCCAGGTTTTTATTAAAAAAAATAAGACCAAGATAAATCATTTCAAACCTTTTTCCACCATTAATGTGACCTATAACCTGTACAACCCAATTGAAAAACAAACTGAAATCTTTTAAGGGGAGAAAAAAAACTTACAATAACCTGGTTGCATAAATATGCACACCCTTAAACTAATACTTTGTTGCAGCACCTTTGGCTTTTATTACAGCACTCAGTCTTTCTGGGTAGGAGTCGATCAGCGTGGCGCATCTTGATGTGGCAATATTTGCTCACTCTTCTTTGCAAAAACGCTCCAGATCTGTCAGATTGTGAGGGCATCTCCTGTGCACAGCCCTCTTCAGATCACCCTACAGTTGTTTGATCAGATTCAAGTCTGGACTCTGACTGGGGCATTCCAAAACCTAAATCTTCTTCTGGTGAAGCTATTCTTTTGTTGATTTGGATGTGTGCTTTAGGTCATTGTCGTGATGAAAGATAAGATAAGCCTTTATTAGTCCCACAACGGGGAAATTCCAGGATTTCAACAGCACAGGGATAGCAACACTCAGAGCAACAATCAGAAGGCAAGAAAAAAAGCAAGCAAGCAAGAGCAGCTAATATACTGTACATATGTACATATTACTATAAAATATATATATACACACAGACACACAGTGCAGAGCATTGTAGCTAGATGGGATGAAACAGCACAACCGTCTACTTAGTTATCCTACATGGTATGATTATGTGCCCATTAGGGATGGGCATTTGGTGAAATTTTCTTCACCGATCGTCGGGAGAATTAATGGTCAATAATCGGTTAATCATTAACATTTTTAGGTACGTAACAAGGCAGGTAGACTTCATTAGAACATCAGGTGCACGGAGAGCCGCACAACTCAAATCCACCTCTCTCTCTGTTCGCTGTTGTCGTGTTGGCTCGCTCGGGAATCTCGCAAGCTGATTGGCCGAGACGTAAATCATTTTCATCTTGAGTTACATATCTTGTTATAAGAATAAAAGAGTTCTAAAAACATATTTATGTACACTTTATTTACATCTACGTATGTATGTACACTTACACACACACACACACACACACACGTGTGTGTGTGTCTTCTACCGAATCTTCATGACCTTCTCAATAAAGTTTCTGAAAAAAAAAAAAAAGAATCTTCACGACCGCCATTACTCAGCGCGCAACCACTGTTGGCGGTTTCTTCGCGTAATAAGGGTGTTCCATGGACCCTGTCGATGAGGTATATTTGTATGCTGCATTGCAGTGATTGCAATACACCTGGTCATTTTTTAAACTGAAATGGTCCCACGCAACACTTCGCCATAACCGCTTCATGATTTGGCGATTGCCCTACGGAAGCTCGTATGTATCAACTGAGGCACGCCGGGGTACGGCGATGGTGTAATGTTGCCCCCTGGTGCCCAAATTTTGCCATTGCATTGTTTGAGGATGGCCGTGCCTAGGCCTAATAACCTCGGATTGTTTAAAAAAAAAAAAAACGGTTTGTCGACGAAAATGAACTTCCTCGGTGAAATTCTTAATGATCAATTATCGGTTAATTGGTAAATTATGCCCATCCCTAGTGCCCATACATATTCTCACTCTCCATAGCGACCGGTATTTTCCTAGTTGTATGCTGGAGGGGACCATTGTGCAAGTCTATTGCATCTTTTGCATTTAAAAACTATTAGTTTGTTACGTCTTTTTGCTATCTCTGCGAGCAGCCCTGCTTAGGTTGTACAGTCTGACAGCCGTTGGTAGGAAGGACCTGCGAAACCTCTCGGTTGTGCACCTGGGATGATGTAGTCTGCTGCTAAATGAGCTCCTCAGTGCATTCAGTATGTCCTGCATAGGGTGGAACTCGGACTCCAGCAGAGATGACAGTTTAGCCACCGTCCTTCTCTCTCCTATCTCCTCCACCGGATCAAGGTGCTGCACCAGGACAGAGCTAGCTTTCTTGATCAGTTTGTTCAGTCTCTTCCTATCGGCTGCAGTAATGCCACTGCCCCAGCAGACCACTCCAAAAGTGATGGCTGATGCCACCACCGTGTCATAGAATGTCTTCAGCAGAGCCCCTTGTACACCAAAAGACCTGAGTCTCCTCAGCAGGAACAGCCTGCGCTGTCCCTTCTTGTAGAGTGCGTCAGTATTGTGTGACCAGTCTAGTTTATTGTTCAGATGAACACCCAGGTACTTATAGGCTGTCACCATCTCGATGTCTGTTCCCTGTATATTTACTGGTGCTGTGAGGGGCTGCCCATGCCTGCGGCAGTCCACCACCAGCTCCTTAGTTTTCCTCGCGTTGATCTGGAGGCAGTTCCGATGGCACCAGTCCACGAAGTCCTGGATAAGCCCTCTGTACTCAGCTTCATCTCCATTGGAGATGAGGCCAACGATCGCAGAGTCATCAGAGAACTTCTGTAGATGGCAGTGTGTTGTGTTGTGTGAGAAGTCCGCAGTATAAAGAGTGAACAGGAAGGGAGCCAGCACCGTTCCCTGGGGGGCCCCCGTGCTACTGATGATCGTGTCGGACACACAGTCCCGGGTTCTCACAAACTGAGGCCAGTTCGTGAGGTAGTCCAGGATCCATGATGACAGGTGCTGGTCCACCCCTGCGCGCAGCAGCTTGTCCTTCAGGATCATTGGTTGGATGGTGTTGAAAGCACTGGAGAAGTCAAAGAACATGATCCTCACCATATTCCCGGGCTTCTCCAGGTGGGACAGAGAACGGTGAAGGAGGAAGAGATCACCGCATCCTCCACCCCAATGCCATGCTGGTAGGCGAACTGGAGTGGATCCATCGCTGGTTCCACCAGGGGACGGAGGTGAGCAAGGAGCAGTCTCTCCAGGGTCTTCATCAAGTGGGACTTCAAGGCCACCGGTCTGTAGCTGTTCAGGTCTTTGGGGTGGGAAGTTTTTGGTACAGGTACCACACAAGATGTTTTCCACAGCTGTGGTACCCTCCCCAGTTTCAGGCTCATGTTGAAGATATACGTCACAATCCCACACAGCTGGTCTGCACAGGACTTGAGGAACTTTGCGCTGATGCCGTCCGGTCCCGACGCCTTCCTCGCCTTGATCTTCCTCAGCTCCGTCCACACCTGGGTCCTGGTCAGGGTCAGGATGGGGGGCTGTGTGTTGGGAGTGGGGGGGTGTTGGTGGAGTGGAGAGTGGGCAGCAGCACTTGATTTCTTTAGAGGCAGCAGTGGTTGTTGTGCAGACAGGGGGGAGGGCGGTTGGTCAAACCTATTGAAAAACAGATTCAGGTTGTTCGCCCACTCCCTGCCCCCCGTGGTCTGGGGGGAGGTATTCTGGAGCCCAGAGATGGTTTTGAGGTTTCTCCAGACCCTGCTGATGTCGTTCTGTTGCAGCTTGTCCTCCATCTTCTTCCTGAAGCTGTCCTTGTCTACTCTGATCTTTCTCCTCAGCTCCCTCTGTACGGACTTCAGCATCTCCCTATTCCCCGACCTGAAGATCCTCTTCTTCTCTCTCAGAAGTGTTTTTATCTCAGGGTTGATCCAGGGTTTGTTGTTTGAGTGACGCCGTATGGTCTTAGTGGGAACGGATTTGTCCACACAGAAGCTGAGGTAGCCCGTGAAGGTCTGAATGAGGCCATCGATGTCCTCACCATGTGGATCGCAGAGCTGCTTCCAGGCGGTGGCTTCAAAACAGCCCTCTTCAGTTTTCTAGCAGAAGCTTGAAGGTTTTGTTCCAACACTGACTGGTATTCGGAACTGATCATAATTCCCTCCACCATGACTAAGGCCCCAGTTCCAGCAGAAGCAGCCCCAAAGCATGACGCTGCCACCACCATGCTTCATTATAGGTATGGTGTTCTTTTGCTGATGAGCAGTGTTGTGTTTGTGCCAAATATACCTTTTGGAATTATGGCCAAAAAGTTCAACCTTGGTTTCATCGAACCGCAACACATTTTCCCCACACAAGTTTGGGAGATTTCAAAAGTGTTTTCACAAAATGTAGCAGGGCTTGGATGTTCTTCTTCATAAGGCTTCTGTCTTGCAACCCCAGATGGGAGATTGTTGTCACATGTACTAAACAGCCAGCACTTGTCAGAAATTCCTGCAGCTCCTTCAGTGTTGCTGTCGGCCTCTTGGCAGCCTCCCTGACCAGTTTTCTTCTCGTCTTTTCATCAATTTTGGAGGGACGTCCAGTTCTTGGTAATGTCATTGTTGTGCCATATTTTCTCCACTTGATGATGACTGTCTTCACTGTGTTCCATGGTATATTTAATGCCTTGGAAATTGTTTCATACCCTTCTCCTGACTGATACCTTTGAACAATGAGATCCCTCTGATGCTTTGGAAACTCTCTGCGGACCATGGCTTGTGCTGTAAGATGTGACTACAAAAATGTCAGGAAAAGCCTACTAGAAGAGCTGAACTTTATTTGAAGTTAATCAAAGGCACTTTAAATGGTGGCAGCTGTGTGCTGACTCCCATTAACATGAGTTTGAATGTGATTGGTTAATTGTGAACACAGCCACATCCACAGTCATGAGGGTGTACATATTTATGCAACCAGGTTATTGTAAGTTTATGTTTCCCCTTAAAAGATTTCAGTTTGTTTTTTAATTGGGTTGTACAGGTTATAGGTCAGATTAATGGTGGAAAAAGCTTTGAAATGATTTATCTTGGTCTCATACATCACAAAAACCTGCCATCTGAACAGGGGTGAGTAACTTTTTATATCCACTCTGTGCACATAAACAATACTGTATGCCAATCAAAGGCATGCACCATGGGAGTACCACAAGGTTTGATTTTAGGCCCACTGCTGTTTACTTTGTAATTTAATGATTTGCCATCAGTATGTGAAGATGACATAAAAATTCAAATGTATACAGATGACAGTCATTTACACACATGGGAAGGATGCCAAAAAAGTGGCTGGCAGGTTAATGATAGCAATGGAGAAAGTGTCAAAATGGCTTAATCAATCATGCTTCACTTTGAACGTAAGGAAAACAGCTACCATGTACTTTACCAACAAACAAAATCATGCGCACTATCAGAGTATCACTAAATGGAGCAAATATAGAAAATGTAAGCTTTTAAATATTTGGGTGTCACATTAGATCAAAAACCTTTCTGAATGCCATGATTTTGACAGATTTCTCTTATTGCATCTCATGCTGGTCACAAGCCAACAGTACGACTCTGAAATCCTTGGAATCCCTGTATAAACAATCCATCAAAATTCTGGATAAGACAGACCCTCCAGGATTTCGCGAAGTTGCAATTCCAATTCCCACGACTTCAGTAGGTCCTGCATAATTTGAATTTTGTCCAATCACCGCAATTTCAGCCAATAGTTGTCAACTTCTGCCAATTTTGCCAATCAAATTTGTCTGTCAGTGGCACGCAGATGTGTACGTCATCAGTCTGGCCAATCAAAAGCGGCGCTGCGCCGCACTCACATCTGTTTACAGTGAGTATATACCGAACACATCAGCAGAAAACAGTGATTTAAAAAGAACACTCACCTGCGAGTTTTGCCACATCGTTCCTTCATCCGTCTCCCCCGGCCCACTGGTGAGTGTCTCCTCGAGTTTCCGTAATGACCATGTGTATGAAGTGCCGGGTTTATGTTAAAAAACATCCGCCTGCCTGAAAGCACCTCTGTCTCACAAGCGCGTGTGCCCAGACACGCCATAAAACCACACAAAAAACAAGTGAATCTAATATTACAGCAAGTGTTGTAACAGTTTGTATGTCTTTAGAGGTAAAAGTCACTACCACATCTTGTCAGTTTTAAAGTTGGACTCTCCGGGCTGGACATGAGCCAATGCACAATTCAAGCAATCCCCAAGGAGAGCCCCGCAACTTACCGCAACAACAGAAGAAAAAAAAAATCCCACGAAATCCTGGAGGGACTGATAAGACACAAGTCTCACCATTGTGGTATACTTGCAAAAGACAAGATGTTAAGCTCTGAAAATGTGATCATGTATGCAAATATACGGTTGGTCTTTTAAATTATCCACGGTTCTGCACCCCCACCCCTTCAGACTTTTGTGTCCCTGACTTCTGAACAAAATAGCAGAGTAACAAGGACTTCCTCTAGGTGGCATTGTTGCATCCCCCTACGTAAAACTGCTTTTGGACAATCAGCCTTCTCATCCAAAGCTGTAACAGAATGGAACAAGCTCCCCACTGCTTTGAAGACCAGAACAGATTACAGACTTTTCCACAGAGACTAAAAAATGGATTTTAAGTACTCAAGGCTGCCAGCCTTGACTCTCCTTTAAATGGGATTTGAAATTGTCCTCTTTTTTTTTTTTTTTTTTTTTCCGGTTCCGGCTCTGCCGGACCGGCGGCGCCACACGAGTCGGCTGCCTGTTGCAACAGCCTTTTTTTTTTTAATCTTCCTTCTTCTTTCTACACCTTTCACTCTGTATATATATATCACGGACGCACGGATCGCCCCGGGGGTCTCCCGGGTCGGCGGACGGAGCCACGGTTTGCAGCGGGAGACGTTACAGCGGGGAGGAGCTAGTGCTAGCTAGCACTTGGCCGCCGCCCGGTGCTAATGGGAAACTCGACATACCGGGAGCTGTAGCGAAAACGAAGCGGGTGCCGGGCTGGAGTTTTAGGCAGCGTGAAAGAAATATAAGACAGAATAATAAAGAGCGATGGCAAGAACCAAGCAGACCGCCCGTAAAATCTACTGGAGGAAGAAGCCCCCCAGGAGACAGCTAGCCACCAGGGCTGCTCGGAGAGGCGCTCTGGCCACCGGCGGAGTGAAGAGGCCTCGCCGTCACAGGTCCGTGGCTCTGAGAGAGATCCGTCGCTACCAGAAATCCACGGAGCTGCTCATCCGTAAGCTGCCCGTCCAGCGCCTGGTGAGGGAGATCGCTCAGGACTTCAAGACCGTCCTGCGTTTCCTGAGTTTCGCCGTCATGGCTCTGCAGGAGACCAGCGAGGCCCACCTGGTGGTCTCTTCTTCGCTAAGGGGGTCACCATCATGCCCAAAGACTTCCAGCTGGCCCGCTGCATCCGCGGAGAGAGAGCTTAGACTTTCTGCTGCACATCCACCAGCCATAATGCTCTGCACTGTGTGTCTATATATATACATTTATAGTAATATGGACATATGTTTGCTAGATGTTGTTTTTTTCTTGCCTTCTGATTGTTGCTCTGAGTGTTGCTGTCCCTATGCTGTTGCAATCCTGGAATTTCCCCATTGTGGGACTAATAAAGGCTTATCTTATCTTATCTTATCTTAAATTGTTTTTATGTGTGCTGTCTCTTATCTTTTGACCTTTTAAACTTGCTCCCTGCTTGTTTCAGGGTCAACAGACCTGAACTTTCTATATGTGCTGTTTTTCTTTTACCATCTGCCTCGGGGACTACAGATGGAACTAGTGAGACCACTAGAATCTGTCCCTGTGTTTAAGGTTTTTTCTGTACATGGTCCCTGACAAGTAAACCAATCAACTAAACTACACTAAACACATACCTCCACCAAGGCTCTTGTCTTCTCACAGTGTTAGCAAGAATACTCCAAAACTACTGGATGGATCTAGATTCATTTTTATTTTTTTAAACCAGAGGTGGTCCTTGGGCTACACAAGAACCCATAATATTTTGGTGATGATCCGAGAATACATACTTCCACCAAGGCTCTGGCACCGAGGCATCAGCACCTCGGTGCTTTCATTTTTACCATGTTAATAACCCAGGGTCTTTAGTTATAAAACCTTTATAAACATCATAATTAATCACTAATAAACCTTTAATAACAAAGACAGAGCAGACATGCAGGCGTGTTTTTCACCCCTCAGGTGTGTTTTTATTACAAAAGTCGACGTTTCTACTTTGACGATTTTTTTAACGAAGAACAAAAACGCTGCAGAGTCCTCCACAGGCAAAACAACAAAAAAACACGTGAAGAAGAAGATGATGGGCAGGAGGAGGGCGGGGCTTACATGGGGAAGGGGGTAACAGCAGGGGGGCGGGGCATACTATCCTCAGGTTTTTAACAGCCAATCACGCTCTCACATCTGCACACTCACAAACAGGCTCCAATCACACACGTGTTTCAGAGTCACATGACCTGGTTACCATGGAGACGCTCCAAAACACACACTCACACAGTCAGTCAGTCATCGGTCATGTGACTACTCATCATCCTCCTCGTCCTCGTCTTCATCCTCGCCATCCTCCTCATCCTCCTCTTCCCCTCCCTGAGCCGATGAGCCGGGATTCCTGGCGTATGTTCCGCCGCCACGGTACGCCACCATGTCCTTAAAGATAACAAAAAAATAAAAGTTAAATACGATAAAGCGTTCCGCCGCCGCGGTACGCATCATGTCCTTAAACAACAACAAAAATCAGTTAAATACAATAAAACGTCTCACCACGGTGGTACGCTACCATGTCCTTAAAGATAAAAAAATAAAGTTAAATATGCTAAAATGTTCCACATTACTTTCACGTGAGCAACGGTGTACACCGAGGTGGAATTTTGTCCCCTATTCTGTTTGATGTACTGTATATATGTGTCAAGACAACCGAACGGCTGCACCACAGGCTGTGATGTGGGCGGCTCTGTCATCAATCATCTCATAACTAGTTTTTCCTGCCTTTAAATGGTGTGATACTTCACCTGAAACATGCAAGGAAATAAAATATCTGGTCACATCATCACTGATGATCTGAGAGATGACGGATTATCTACAGGCAGTGGCGTAAATCATATGCTCAAGCCAGTATGTTACTGAGAAAGTTCAGTACATACTCTGTTAATGTTAAATGTTCTCTGCTCAGAGCTGACTGTCCTCCTCTGTCCACCACACACCTGTGGAGCAGCTACAGGACTGATAGGAGAAGGCCGACTGTGGCCTACAACCATGCTCTGAGGCTGCTGCTGCAGGTGCCCAGATGGCACAGCGCCAGTCAGCTGCTGGTGACATGTGGTATTCCTGCATGTACACATGTGGACAAAACTGTTGGTACCCCTCTGTTAATGAAAGAAAAACCCACAACGGTCACAGAAATAACTTGAATCTGACAAAAGTGGTAATAAATAAAAATTCTATGAAAATTAACCAATGAAAATCAGACAATGCTTTTGAATTGTGGTTCAACATCCATCCATCTTCTACCGCTTTTCCGGAGGTCCGGGTCACAGAGGCAGCAGTTCAAGCAGAGAAGCCCAGACTTCCCTCTCCCCAGCCACCTGCTCCAGCTCTTCAGAGAGGATACCAAGGCATTCCCAGACCAGCTGAGAGACATAGTCTCTCCACCAAGTCCTGGGTGTGCCCCGGGGTCTCCTCCCAGTGGAACGTGCCTGAAACACCTCAAGTGGGAGGCGTCCAGGAGACATCCTGATCAGATGCCCATACCACCTCAACTGACTCCTTTCAATGTGGAGGAGCAGCGGTTCTACTCTGAGCCTCTCCCGGATGACTGAGCTCCTCACCCTATCTCTGAGGGTGAGTCCAGCAATCCTACGGAGAAAGCTCATTTCAGCCGCTTGTATCCGCGATCTTGATCTTTCGGTCATTACCCAAAGCTCGTGACCATAGGTGAGAGTAGGAACGTAGATTGACTGGTAAATCGACAGCTTTGCCTTAGAACTCAGCTCCCTCTTCACCACAACAGACCGGTACAACGTCCGCATCACTGCAGATGCTGCTCCAATCCGTCTGTCAATCTCTCGCTCCATTCTCCCCTCACTCGTGAACAAGACCCCAAGATACTTAAACTCCTCCACTTGGGGCAGGAGCCTGTCCCCAACCCGGAGAGGACAATCCACCTTTTTCCAGCTGAGGACCATGGACTCAGACTTGGAGGTGCTGATTCTCATCCCAGTTGCTTCACACTCAGCGGCAAACCGTCCCAGCAAGAGCTGTAGGTCATTGCTGGATGAAGCCAACAGGACAACATCATCTGCAAACAACAGAGATGAGATCCTGTGGTCACCAAGCATGACACCCTCCATTCCCTGGCTGCACCTAGAAATCCTGTCCATAAAAATTATGAACAGGATCGGTAACAAAGGGCAGCCCTGGCGGAGTCCAACTCTCACTGGGAATGACTCCGACCGAGTGTTGGCAATACGAACCAAACTCTCACAACAGTCATACAGACATCAAATAGCTCGTAGCAACAAGCCCGATACCCCATATTCCCGAAGCACCCCCCACAAAAATCCACGAGGGACGCGGTCAAATGCCTTCTCCAAGTCCACAAAACACATGTAAACTGGTTGGGCAAACTCCCACGAACCCTCAAGAATTCTCAAGAGGGTAAAGAGCTGGCCCGATGTGCCAAGGCCAGGACGAAAACCACATTGCTCCTCCTGAATCTGAGGTTCAACCAACGGCCTGACTCTCCTCTCCAGTACCTTGGCATAGACCTTCCCAGGGAGGCTGAAAAGTGTGATCCCTCTAAAGTTGGAGCACACCCTCCAGTCCCCTTTTTTGAAGAGAGGAACCACCACCCCGGTTTGCCATGCCAAAGGCACTGCCCCCGACCTCCACACAGTGTTGCAGAGGCGTGTCAACCATGACAACCCATGAACATCCAGGGCCTTGAGGTACTCAGGGCGAATCTCGTCCACCCCTGGGGCCCGGCCACCAAGGAGATTTTTAATCACCTTGGCGACCTCAGCCCCTGTGATAGGCGAGTCATCCCCCTCGTCCCCAAACCCTGCTTCCTCTGTGGAAGGCGTATCAGTGAGAATGAGGAGATCCTCGAAGTATTCCTTCCACCGCCCGACGACATCCCCAGTTGAAGTCAACAGTGTTCCATCCGCACCATACACAGTGTGGACAGGGAGCTGCTTTCCCCTCCTGAGCCGCCGGACAGTTTGCCTGAATCCCTTCGAGGCCGACCATAAGTCTTGTTCTATGGCCTCACCGAACTCCTCCCATACCCGAGTTTTTGCTTCAGCAACCACCCAAGCTGCACTCCACTTGGCCTGCCGGTACACCTCAGCTGCTTCGGAAGTCCCACAAGCCAACCAAGCTTGACAGGACTCCTTCTTCAGCTTAATGGCCCCCCTCACCACTGGTGTCCACCACTTGGTTTGGGGGTTGCCACCACGAGATGCATCAACCACTTTGCGGCCGCAGCTCTGGGCCGCCGCTTCAACAGCAGAGGTGGAGAACATGGCCCATTCAGACTCCATGTCTCCAGACCCCCTCGGAATGTGGTTGAAGTTCTTCCAGAGGTGGGAGTTGAAGACCTCCCAGACAGGGGCCTCAGCCAGACGTTCCCAGCACACCCTCACTATACGTTTGGGTCTACCAGGTCTGAATGGCTTCCTCCCCTGCCATCGGATCCAACTCCCCACCAGGTGGTGATCAGTTGACAGCTCTGCACCTCTCTTTACCCGGGTGTCCAAGACATACGGTCGCAGGTCTGATGACACAATAACAAAATCGATCATCGACCTGCGACCTAGGGTGTCCTGGTACCAGGTGCATATATGGACACCATTATGCTTGGAACATGGTGATCGTTATGGACAAACTGTGGTTAGCACAGAAGTCCAATAACTGAACACCACTCGGGTTCAGATCAGGCAGGCCGTTCCTCCCAATCACCCCCCTCCAGGTTTCATTGTCATTGCCTATGTGCGCATTGAACCTCATACCCTACCTCCGCAGTGGATAAAACAAACTCAAGAAACAGGCCTGGACAAAAATGATGGTACCCTTAACTTAATATTTTGTTGCACAACCTTCTGAGGCAATCACTGCAATCAAATAATTTCTGTAACTGTCAATGAGACTTCTGCACCTCTCAGCAGGTATTTTGGCCCACTCCTCATGAGCAAACTGCTCCAGTTGTCTCAGGTTTGAAGGGTGCCTTCTCCAGACGGCATGTTTCAGCTCCTTCCACAGATGTTCAACAGGATTTAGATCAGGGCTCATAGAAGGCCACTTTAGAATAGTCCAATGTTTGGCTCTTAGCCATTCTTGGGTGTTTTTAGCTGTGTGTTTTGGGTCATTATCCTGTTGCAAGACCCATGAGCTGCGACTGAGACCAAGCTGTCTGACACTAGGCAGCACATTTCTCTCTAGAATACCTTGATAGTCTTGAGATTTCATTGTACCCTGCACACATTCAAGACACCCTGTGCCAGATGCAGAAAAGCAGCCCCAGAACATAACAGAACCTTCTCCATATTTCACAGTAGGGACAGTGTTCTTTTCTTGGTATGCTTCATTTTTGCATCTGTGAACATAGAGCTGATGTGTCTTGCCAAAAAGTTGCAGTTTTGTCTCGTCTGTCCATAGGACATTCTCCCAGAAGCTTTGTGGCTTGTCAACATGCAGTTTGGCAAATTCTAGTCTGGCTTTTTTATGATTTGTTTTCAACAGTGGTGTCCTCCTTGGTTGTCTCCCATAAAGTCCACTTCAGCTCAAACAACGATGGATGGTGCAATCTGAAACTGATGTACCTTGACCTTGGAGTTCACCTTGAATGTGTTTAGAGGTTGTTCTGGGCTCTTTTGTTACCATTCGTATTATTCGTCTCCTCCTGTGACCACGTCCAGGGAGGTTGGCTAGAGTCCCGTGGATCTTAAATTTCTGAATAATATGTGCAACTGTAGTCACAGGAACATCAAGCTGCTTGGAGATGGTCTTATAGCCTTTACCTTTAACATGCTTGTCTATAATTTTCTTTCTAATCTCCTGAGACAACTCTCTCCTTTGCCTCCTCTGGTCCATGTTTAGTGTGGTACACACCATGTCACCAAACAGCACAGTGACTACTTGTCACCCTTTAAAAAGGCCGACTGACTGATTACAAGTTTGTAGACACCTGTGATGTTAATTAGAGGACACATCTTGGTTGAACATGTCCCTATGGTCACATTATTTTCAATCTTTTCTAGGGGTACCATCATTTTTGTCCAGGCCTGTTTCATGAGTTTGTTTTTTTTAAAGTAATTCTGTTGAACCAAAATTCAAAAGCACTGTCTGATTTTCATTGGTTAATTTTCATAGAATTTTTATTTATTACCACTTTTGTCAGATTCAAGTTATTTCTGTGACCACTGTGAGTTTTTCTTTCATTAACAGAGGGGTACCAGCAATTTTGTCCACGGCTGTAAGGCACTACTGAGGAAACTGATGTACACTTTTATGTGTCGTCTGGATGACTTGGAAAACAGCATCATACAGACCCTGATAAGCCCTAGGAAGAGCAGCCTCAGATACACCTCTGCTCTCAGAAGAACAACAGTCTCTACAAGAACTCTTTAAAGACTGTTACGCTGTTCTCATTGCTGCTGTGTTGTTGACCTCTACCCTTCCTTATTCTATACGGATCCGCTTGTGTGTCTGAAATAAAGATTAATTCGTCGGCCTCCGTCGGTCTATGATGACCATGGAAGAGAATCCTAAACGTCTACTCTGCTGGAACAGCACCGCCTGTGGCTGAACTATTATAATTATTATTAGTATACCACCATGTCCTTAAAGATAACAAAATATATTGTTAAATACGATAAAATGTTTCACTGCTGTGGTACACCACCCTGTCCTTAAAGACAAAAAGTACAGTTAAGATATGATAAAACGTTGCATCAGTGTGTTCTCAAACCAGGGTTCCCACACCTTTTTCAAGGTCAAATTCAAGCACTTTTCAAGCACTTTCAAGGACCATTTTGAAGTTTTTCCAGTACCTTACGGCTTTGATAGACTCCATACCATTTCTATGAATACAAGTCAGCTGGGTGGAACAGTGGTTAGCACTGTGGCAGCACAGTTAAGCCTCTTTTGCACTAGCCCAGCATACTTCGGTACGGCATGATTTACTTCAACATGGTTCGGTACGCTTTTGTCCGCACTACAACCGCATTACAACCGTGTTGAGCTTGGGTGGGTGGGTTTTCTCTAACAGCAGGCGGCGCCACACTCCCGTGACGTAGAAAACGCGACCCAACCAAAACATAAACACATACAGCTGTACAAGGCACTCCTCGGTCTGTGGCTTTTTTCACCACAAACGCCAAAAAGGACCGCTAGACAAGGGTACAGACAGCGAGATGAAACACTCTGGAAATAGTTCTGCAGCTGCTGGGAGAGCCAAAGGCGTGAGGATACAAACTAGGTCATATATGACGGTAAGCTAATTTTGCTAATGCTAGTTTGCTACAAGTACTACACTTTAATGTCTGCAAGTTATCGCTGTTAGGTACTAAAATATGTACGCTGTGTGTGTTTCAAATGGCTCTGTTGTGGGAAAATTACTGCTTCATTTGCTCTGGGCGAACCTGACCTGTCACAGATGTCATCAGCCTGTCACTATTGTCTGCACAGCTTCACAAACGATCAGTGGTTATAGAGCTTAAGAATGTCTGTAGAAACGTTTATTTCCTGTGCAACAAATTTGCAACAAATTGCTCTGATCTGCTTGAAAATCATGGAGACTGTTGACAGTTTGAGACATCATGCACGTACCTGCTTCTGCAGCACTGAGTGAGGTGGTGTCAGAAAAAAATGATCAGCTGACACAACTTGATCGCCATGTAAATAACTATATTAGCCAAAAAATATAATGTATATTGAAAAACTTTACTGAGTTAGGTATGATATGATATATTTGACAGTTATCATGCATTTTATGCCAAAACAAACTTGATCTAAGATTAAAAGGAATTAAAATAATGCAGTCACAAGGTTACATGGAAAATACTAGATACATGTACTGTAGAAATATATATTCTCTGCATCAACAATGTACTATACATGCATTCATGTCGTATTGCACTGGGAATTGCACTGACAATAAACCTCTGAAGTTTTTGCAGATGTCCCTTTTTTTAATATGTGAAGGTTACCACCATGTGGCATAAATTAAATACTGAAAGATTGGAAAAGCTAAGAATAATCCAGCAGTTTGAGAAATCACTTTTGGTTTGGTGTAAGTCTGTCAACAGAATTATGAACCATAAAGCAGTTTGTGTTAAAATGTTAAATCCCATTAAACCTAATCCGGGGGCTTCCAATCATGTGTCATGGGGGGCCAAGACCCTGCAAGTTCTCTCTTCTACCCAGTCTCTTCAGCAGGTGATCTCACTGATCAGTCAGTGGAAGAAGTTCAGTGGAGTCTGCTGTTGAAGACACTGGTTGGAGGTAAAGCCTGCAGGGTCTTGGCCCTCCATGGCACATGATTAGACACCCCCACCCAAACCCATTATGATGAAGAGCAGATGCTAATATGGCCCAGAATTCCTCCATATACTGGTACTGTCACTAATAAAGTATGCAGGGTCTTCTGTACAGTCTTCTAACAATATAGTCTTCAGTTAATATAATTGTTTTGGTTACTTTTTCTTAAAAATGAGCCATTATTTTCAAGGTCACGGATTAATCCTTTGTACAGTTGACTCTTTTCCCACCGGTGTCTTAACAGACAAAATAGAAAATAAAGATAGAAAATGATGATGCAAACACATAAGTCTCTACATTGTTTATTACAATCAGCAGCAAATTCCAGATTATTCAGAATGTGCAAAATTCAAACTGTAAAAAAAAAAAAAAAAAACCTGGAATGGTCACACGCTGCCTCACTGAGAAGCAACTGGATCGGCCCCTCGTACTGGTCCTGGTTCGACAGATCTACAGCCTGCATCTCTGTAAATAGTGAGGCAAGGTCCAGTTGGGGTGACAGTTTCCCTCTTGCCTAGACAAAAGACAAATGGGTGGTGGTTAATTAAAGCAAGTGTAAAAATTATTTTGGAAATAATAATAATAATATATAATAATAACACTTGTTGCTAAAAGCCAGCGGTGGAATGTGAATTAATGAATGAATCTTTATTTCGGATTGATTAAAAGTAAAGATTAAAAGAAAATAGAATAATATACCAAAGGGGAAAAATCTAACAAGGTCAAATTAATAATAATAATAATAATAATAATACATCAGTTTTATATAGCGCTTTTCTAAATAATCAAAGACGCTTTACAAAGCAGCATAGGGACAAACATACAGAGAACGGGTAAACACATGCACATAGGTACACATAGGCAGAAGAGGCAGTCAGTTTTTATAGGTAGATTTGAAGAGATGGGTTTTGAGTTGACTTTTAAAAGAAGCAAGTGTGTTGGCAGACCGGATGTGAAGGGGCAAGGAATTCCAGAGGGTTGGTGCGGCGATGGCGAATGATCTATCACCCAGGGTGCGGAATTTTGTCTTGGTGATGGGGATAAGAAGGTGAGCGTCAGCAGAGCGGAGGAGACGAGTGGGAGAATGACGAGACAGAAGGTCCGTTAGGTATGAGGGGGCGAGGTTATGAAGAGCTTTATAGGTGATGAGGAGGATCTTGAAGTTGATGCGCTGTTGAATGGGGAGCCAGTGGAGCTGACGGAGGAGAGGAGTGATGTGGTCTCTGGAGCGGGAGTGAGTAAGTAGGCGGGCGGCTGAGTTTTGGACATACTGTAGTTTTTGGAGGATGGTGGAAGGAAGTCCATACAGAATGCTGTTACAGTAATCAAGTCTGGAGGTGATGAAGGTGTGGATGAGTATTTCAGCAGCAGAGGGTGAGAGGGTGGGACGGAGGCGTGCAATATTACGAAGATGAAAAAATGATGTTTTGGTGATATGGTTGATGTGAGATTTGAAGGAGAGGGTGGGGTCCATGATAATGCCGAGGTTTCTGGCCAGGGGGGAGGGGGTGACTGAGTGACCATCGATTTGGAATGAAAAGTTCTGGGAAGAGGGGAAAAGAGATTTTGGTCCAAAAATGATGATTTCTGTTTTATTGCTGTTTAGCTTGAGAAAGTTGTTAGTCATCCAGGTTTTTATGTCTGTAAGGCAGTCGGTGATGGTGGAGAGAATGGCGGGGGTGATGGATTTAGAGGAGATGTACAGCTGGGTGTCGTCGGCGTAGCAGTGAAAGCGAAGACCATGTTGACGGATGATGTGACCAAGCGGAAGCATGTAGAGAATGAAAAGGGTTGGACCGAGCACAGAGCCTTGAGGGACACCGTGTGAGACGGGGGTGGTGCGTGATTTATGATTGTTGATGGAGATGTACTGGAATCTCTCAGACAGGTAGGAGGTGAACCAAGAGAAGGCGGAGTCAGTGATGCCAATAGAAAGACGACGGAGCAGGATGGAATGATTGATGGTATCGAAAGCAGCGCTGAGATCGAGGAGGAGAAGAATGGTGAGGGAGCCAGAGTCAGAGGCGAGCAGGAGGTCATTGGTGACCCTGAGGAGGGCGGTTTCAGTGCTGTGGTGAGAACGGAATCCAGATTGAAATGTTTCGTAGAGTTTGTTGGAGAGGAGGTGTTTCTTGAGTTGAGTGGCGACAGCTTTTTCCAATATTTTAGCCAGAAATGGGAGGTTGGAGATAGGTCTGAAATTGTTGGGGTCGTCAGAGTCCAGGCCAGGTTTCTTAAGGGGGGGGGGGGGGGGTGATGGCAGCAATCTTAAGTGATGGGGGGGACAGTGCCAGTGGTGAGGGAGGAGTTGATGGTGTCGATGATAAGGGGGGCAAGAGGGGTGAGACAGGCTTTGATAAGGGGGGAGGGGATGGGGTCCAGGGGGCATGTAGATGATTTCATGCTGGAGAGTATTTCGGAAAGTTCATCAGTGGTTATGGGTGAGAAAAGGGAGAGCTGTTTATCTATGGGTGGAGAAAAAGTGGGTTCTGAGTCAGGGGTGATGGCTGGGGGGGAGGCAAGCTGATTATGAATATTGTCAATTTTGGAATGGAAAAATGATAGAAAGCTATTGCATTTTTCAGGGGTGAAGGATGATGAAATGATGTCCTGGGGTTTGAGGAGTTTGTTGATGGTGGAGAACAGAGTGCGGGGGTTGGAGGATCCAGAGTGAATGATGCTGGAGTAGTAGGCAGAGCGAGCTTCATTGAGTGAGGATTGATATAGGTGCATCAGTTCTATGTGAGCGAGGGTGTGTACAGTCAGACCAGTTTTGCAGCTCAGGCGTTCAAGCTGTCGCAGTTGTTTTTTGAGTTTGTGAAGTTCTAAGGTGTACCAGGGGGCCAAATGAATGAAAGTGACGGATTTTGTTTTCATGGGGGCCAGTTTGTTGAGGGAGGTAGACAATGTGTTGTAGATGTTTACTAAGTCCGTAGGGGTTGGGTTTACAGGGAAGGTGAGGTTGGAGAGAGTGTTAGATATGCATGTGGAGAGAGAAACTGAGCAGATGGACTTAAGATTCCTGAAGGTTATTGTTCGGTCTTGTTTGGGTTGAGGGGCCGGGATGTCAATGTCCAGTGTGATGGCGAGATGATCCGAGATGGTGAGGTCAGTGCTGGAGATGTTGTGAATGTGGAGACCAGTGGAGCAAACCAGATCCAGGACATGTCCACGTCTGTGGGTGGGGAAAGTTATGTGTTGGGTGAAATTTAGACACTTTAAGTAAGTCCAGAAAATCATTTGCGTATTTGCAGTCAGGGGAATCAATGTGGAGGTTGAAATCGCCAAGCAGTAGGACAGATGGTGAGGTTGCAGACAGTACTGTAATGAGTTCTGAAAGATCTGATAAGAAAGATGGATTTGGTTTGGGAGGGCGGTAAATAATTGCAATGAGGAGAGGTTTTGGGCCGGGGAGTTTAAAAGTCAGGTGTTCAAAAGAGGAAACCGCGGGTATGGAGAGAGGTCGTGGATTGAGGTCATGAAGATGAATAGCAGCAATGCCTCCTCCACGGCCTTCAGGGCATGGGTTGTCCAGGTATGAATATCCAGCAGGGGTGGTTTGGTTAAGTGCGATGTAATCCAGGGTTTTTTGCCAAGTTTCAGTGAGACAGAGGAGATCCAGTTTATTATCAGTGATGAATTCATTTAGAATGAGGCTTTAATTAAACAATAACTCCTCTAACCACAATTTTCATGTAGCTGCACTTCAGTAGATTTTACAAGGGCTGAGTTACATTTAAAATCATCTATTTACTGTGGCCTCAGCAATCAGAATGAATTAATACATTCACTTGAATGGAATCTAGTACTTTAACTGAAGGTGTGAATCACCGAGTATGGAGTCGCTCAGTCAAAATATGAAGTTTTTAATCAATAAAAGTTTGTCTTGTCTGTAAAAGTGTCTCTTGTTGCCCTGGCTTCATGTGTGGGCGGTGTTTTGTACTAGCATTGCTAAAATATAAAAGGAAGCACTACAATTGGTCTCACCAAATGAGAGATGTTGAACATCTCTCATTTGCCAAAACATACAGTTATGAACATAACTCACAAAGGATCACAAAACTGATCTTACAAAAAAATAAATACATTAACATGCGGTTTATTTTACAGTTGATGCGCCATATTCACACAATCAAATAAATCTCAGTTCAGCCCCTTTTATATTAAGTGGTAATTGTGCTACTTTGGTTCTGACACTTACCTATAAAAGCAAAGGATTTCAGTACGTTCCACAGTAGTGAGGTAAGTTGTGGGGCGGCTGATTTCATCTTGCCTAGACAAACATCAGAAATGGATGTTGGTTATTTTCAATCAAGTTCAACACATATACAGGCACATCTCAAAAATTAAAATACCATGAAAAAATTCAATATTTTTGTCACTCGTTTCAGAAAGTGAAACCCATATATAGATTCATTACAGGAACAGTGATACAGTGAAAGTGTTTATTTTAATATTGATGATTATGGCTACAGCCCATATTAACCAACACCTCAACGGCCAACATTTATATTTAAAAACTATTTTTTTAAAGTTGATTTTATGTAATATTCCAATTTTTTGCAAAATAGAATTTGGGGTTTTCAGGGGCAGTAAGCCGTAATCAGCAAAATTAAAATAAATAAACATATCTGTCTGTGTAATGAAGCTATACAATATACGGATTTCTCTTTCTGAAATGAGTGAAAAGCACTGCAGGATCCACAGAATAGGTGTGTGGGTCTATTCTGACGCTTTAGAAAATTATATGAATGACTTTATAAATCACTGGTTTGAAAAAGTAATTTTAATATGACGAGATTTCGGCTCCTGTGGTCCATTTCACCAGTATCAAGGGAGGCTAACCCTGGCATGTGGAAACACATTCTAGCATTAAATTGCACACAATTAAATGCCCAGGACCAAAGTGCAATACAAAACACAAACCAGGACTTTAACCAGGATTAACATATTTCATCGTTTTGCTCTCACAAGCGAATATTTAGGAGAAAACATGCGTGATTCAGCAGTTGTTACTAGTGTTAGCTACTAGCAAAAAAACGTTAGCCAGCACAGAACAGCGCTGTATAACGGCTCAAAAAAAGTGAGCTTACCACCAACAGGATAAATAAGCAAACAGATGCACATTATTACAAATCACTCACCATCGATGGTTCTCTCACAATCGTCTTCAGCTTGTCTATATAGTCCAGTTGTATGCTGGCCAGCCATCGGGTCACTCCTCACTGTGCAATACTGCCACCAAGCAGAGAAAACTCCGCACCTCTTCATTGGACCACGGTGTAGAGTTCCGCAAAACCTACAGCGCTGTCTGAATGAATATCGTATTTACTCCGTGACTGAGTTAGTCCGTGATTGCAAATGGCGGTCAGAATCAGAATCAGAATCAGGTTTATTGCCATTGTTCATGTAGTACACAAACTAGGAATTTGTCTCGATGCAATGCTGCAACATTAAACATGATAAGATAAAAGAAATAAACTATACATGCAATAAAGTGTAGAATAAGAGTAAGTGATACTGGTCAGCAGTTAAAATATATTAGCGAGCAGCAGATACTGTGGAGAACTATATAGTGCAGTCGGTAATGCAGGAAGAAAACAGTGATGATTGACATGAGTCTGGTTGAGCTGCTGTACATGGTGCACGAGAGTCAATAAGTCACTTAGTGTTCAGCAGTCTGATGGCAGAGGGGAAGAAGCTGTTCATGTGATGGGAGGTTTTAGTCTGGATGGACCGAAGTCTTCTACCAGAGGGGAGGGGGGCAAACAGTACATGACCAGGGTGTGAGGGATCGGCTATGATCCGGCCAGCACGCCTCCGGGTCCTGGAGATGTACAGATCCTGGAGAGATGGGAGCTTGCAGCCGATCACCTTCTCAGCAGTGCGCACAACGCGCTGCAGCCTTAGTCTGTCCCTAGCAGTGGCTCCTGCGTACCACACGGTTATGGAGGTGGTGAGGATGGACTCGATGATGGCTGTGTAGAACTGCACTAACATCTTGGTGGGTAGCTTGAGCTTCCTCAGCTGCCGCAGGAAGAACATCCTCTGCTGGGCTTTTTTGATGAGTGAGCTGATGGTCGACTCCCATTTGAGGTCCCTGGTGATGGTAGTGCCTAGGAAGCGGAAGGAATCAGCAGTGGTGATGGGAGAGCCTGAGAGGGTGAGGGGGGGCAGAGGGGTAGTGACTTTCCTGAAGTCTACAATCATCTCCACTGTCTGATTGCAAATGGCGGTCGTACAGATTTCAACGAAGACGGGCGCGTTGGTGACGTTAAGACCTGACCAATCAGCGGCGACCAGTCTTTTAACGTCACAACACGGTACAGCTCAGCACGGAGGGACCCTGCCCTTGAGCGGGGCTGAGATTTGTTGCTGTTAAACCGTGTTGAGGCTAGTGCAAAGACTTACCAAGCATGCTGAGCTGTACCATGACGTGCTAAGCCGGGCTAGTGCAAAAGGGGCTTTAGAAGGTAGTGGGTTCGATCCCACCCCTGACCCGTTTGCATGTTCCTCCTTGTGTCTGTGAGGGTTTTCTCTGGGTACTCAGGTTTCCTCCCACAGGCCAAAGGCATGCTTGTTAGGTCAAATGGCATCAACTGGGGATTGTAAACGGTCCTTAGGTCTGAAAGTGAGAGAGAATAGCTGTCTGTCTGTCGGACTGGTGACCTGTCCAGGGTGGACTCTGCCTCTTGACCACAGATGCTGGGAGAGGCTCCATGATCCAAACAGGATTAAGTGCTAGAAGATCAATGAATGAATTCTATGAATGCATACATAAAATTTCAAGAGCACAACACATGGCACATTATGTATGCCCATCCACTGCCATTATCGATCATAGCTAGCACACCAACAACTGTGAAATCTATGACAAATACAACCTTCAATACAGTTAGGCCCGGAAATATTTGGACAGTGACACAATCTTCATGATTTGGGCTCTGCATGCCACCACATTAGATTTGAAATGAAACAACTACAACGGAATTGAAGTGCAGACTTTAAGGTTTAATTCAAGGGGTTGAACAAAAGTATATTATTAAACATGTAGGAATTGTAGCTATTTTTATACAAACGCTCCCCATTTTAGGGGCTCAAAAGTAAGTGGACAAATAAACATAACCCTAAGTAAAATGTTACTTTTCAATATTTTGCTGAGAATCCTTTGCAGGCAATGACTGCCTGAAGTCTGGAACCCATGGACATCACCAAACGCTGGGTTTCCTCCTTTGTGATGCTTTGCCAGGCCTTTACTGCAGCTGTCTTCAGTTGTTGCTTGTTTGTGGGTCTTTCTGCCTTAAGTTTTGTCTTGAGCAAGTGAAATTCATGCTCGATTGGGTTGAGATCTGGTGATTGACTCGGCCATTGCAGAATATTCCACTTCGTTGCTTTAAAAAACTCCTGGGTTGCTTTTGCAGTATGTTTTGGGTCATTGGTGAAGCGCCGTCCAATCAACTTTGCTGCATTTGGCTGAATCTGAGCAGAAAGTATATCCCTATACACTTCAGAATTCATCCGGCTGCTTCTGTCTTTTGTCACATCATCAATAAACACAAGTGACCCAGTGCCATTGGAAGCCATGCATGCCCATGCCATCACACTGCCTCCACCATGTTTTACAGAAGATGTAGTGCTTTGGATCATGAGCTGTTCCAATTCTTCTCTAAACTTTCTTCTTCCCATCATTCTGGTACAGGTTGATCTTAGTCTCATCTGTCCAAAGAATGCTGTTCCAGAACTGGGCTGGCTTCTTCAGGTGTTTTTTGGCAAAGTCAATTCTGGCCTTTCTATTTTTGAGGCTGATTCATGATTTGCACCTTGTGGTGAATCCTTTGTATTTACTCTCATGAAGTCTTCTCTTTATGGTAGACTTAGATACTGATACATTGTTGTTTTCCATGGTGCACCCCTTAGCTTTCTTCAGTTGGTCTTTTGAATGGAACACACTGTGGCACTTCTTACCCAAAGCTGTCATCATTTTCCTGGTCATGAGGCTGCCCAGAACTTTAGTTGACAGACTGGACCTGAACTCAGTTTTGTTCTTGTTCACATGGCTGAATATGCGCTCACAGTCCGCAGTAATAATTCCTGGAAAGGCTTTGGAGTATTCCTCATGAAAAGACTTGCCATGTGTGTGGATATGGATTATCATAGTCTAGGGATGTGATTTGAGGTTGGGGAAATTATCTGAAAATTTAGCAGGGGGTCTGGGGGACGCAGTCCCCCAGTGGGGCCTGGGGGGGCAAGGGGGGCGAAGCCCTCTGAAGCTCCTGGGTTTTTATGATTTTTAAGTACCAGAACTATGCTTAAATGACATAAAACAAACAGATGAATGCCTCTTATTACTGTACTAATACTACACAGAGTGAAATATTTGCTGAATCAACCCACACTATATACCTTGTATCATTCATTAATACTCCCATACATGACATATTGTACTTAAGTATGGGGAAATACATATAAAACAAACATATATCCAGTCTTTATGCTTCAGAATAGAGCTTATGCTGCCCCCACGTATCAAGTTAAGAGTTCCCATTACAACATTTCATGTAAGGGAGTTTGGCTCCCTCTAGTGGTGTAGGGAAAGCATCGTTTTGAACTGATATACAAAGCACTGCACATGCGCAGTAATGATAGAACCGGAGGACGGAGCAGAACGCCACTCATTGTACGAGCGCTGTTGATGTTGTTAAATTATCGGCGCCTTGGACATCATTAGTCTGTGAGTATGTGCATGGTTTGACAGTGTTAACAGCTACAATGAGAACTGCGTGGCTGCATTGGTGTATTTTAAGCGATCTGACTAGTCTGTTGCCATCATTGTTACCAAGCTAAGCTAGTGCTAACGCTAATATGTGCTAAGCTAAATACGGTGACCATATCATTGACGCCGTGTATATGTTTACTTTGTTGCAGTTTTACACGGATGTAGGAACAAATGTTAACGGATGTAAAACCCTAAAGACGAGTGTACATCATGTTGAGTTCCTTGTGGGGCAGCTTCAATAAACGAGATAAAAGGAAACGTCTTGTCATCATTGAGGCCTACACCACACGTGTTAGCTAACTGTCTACTAGTCGAACACTGGGATACTCGATCGGAGGGCAGTAAAGAGCTATTAGAATAATAAACAAAGCTGCTTACAGGGAACCAACAAACCCACTTTTTCTTAAATTAAAAGCTCTCAAGTTGAAAGATCTGGTTGACTTTAAAAGGAACTCTGATTATATTGGCATCTTAGCTCTATATGCTTTATTTTGATGTTAGTAACATCACTATAATTTTTTTGAAAAATAATTCCCAGTTTTATATATTTTTTAAAAACTTTATTACGATTATTGTTTACGTTGCAATGCATTCTGGGTAGTGACGTAGAATGGTTGCAGCCGTTTTTTCTGTCTTATACAAGCCAAGAAGCGAAGCTACAAACTACTGCCATTTGTCAGTGAAAATGCCACATTGCGTGGCTTTTGGATGTAATTTCCAATCAAGGGAAATGAAGAGAGCGGGGTGAGCCTCCATAGCTTTCCTAAAGAGGGAAAGTGGAGGAAAAAGTGGGGCAGCAGCGGCTCAGCAGGTAGAGCAGATCGTCTAATAACCCCATGGTTGACGGTTCGCATCACGCTCTCCCCAGATATCCTGCCGTTGTGTCCCTGGGCAAGACACTTCACTGACCGTTCCTGCCTTTCGTCTCCTAACTGTGGTTTTGGGACACAGAGGAGATGCATCTTCCTCCGCGGTCAATTCCCGAGTAAACCTCACTCTTGTGGTACACAGAAGCACAGGCTGTTTTGCTGAAGCATTGGGGCTTTATTTATACACCGCACTGTTGTCAGCAACAAATTCCACCTGCTCTGGCCGCCTCGCTCTTTCTACTTATTAGTAGAGTCATTTTTGGGGGTTTCGTGACCAGAGTCACGAAAGTAGTTGGCAGGTATGCTGTTGTCTTCTGTGGACATCCAGGCCTTTTTGAGTTCCCAAGCTCACCAGTGCACTCTTTTTTTCCTCAGAATGTACCAAACTGTTGATTTGGCCCCTCCTAACATTTCTGCTATCTCTCTGATGGATTTCTTCTTTTTTTCCAGCCTCAGGATGGTCTGTTTCACCTCCATTGAGAGCTCCTTTGACCACATGTGTGTTCACAGCAACAGCTTCCAAATGCAAACGCCACACCTGGAATCAACTCCAGACCTTTTAACTGCTTAATTGATGACAGGTTAACGAGGGAAGAGCCCATGCAGCCTTGTTATTTTTTGTTGAAGCCTTCCTCTAACTGTATCCTGAATATGCTTTCGTAAACAGCTAAAATAACAAAACTTGTGTCACTGTCCAAATATTTTTGGGCCTAACTGTATATTCTAGAGCTGCAATAAAACTAATAACCAATAGTTATTAGGGAATCTTTAGGCACCCAACGATTCCAGCCCATTACGATTCTAGATACATCTTTATTTTCGATTCAGGATTTTTTCCTCCCACTGTGTGACAACTTCTTACTTACAAAGCACTTGCAATGGCCCAGGAATTTACTTCCAGGATCTTTTAATGTTTCAACAAAATCAACATAAAAAGTGCAACTGCACAGACTTCAGAGCATCCTCAATTTTAACAAGTAAGACTTGAACATTTTGCTGTATCAAAACCACATTTACCTTTTATACACCAATGTACCGTTCTCGTTATAAAGGATCTGATGGTAATGGATGTCCACCATCACACGTGATAACAATCCTAGCCGTGGTCTTTAGTGACTGCATGACTTAAGGTGCCTTCAGACCAAACAGGGGCGCAAATATATACAAATTCTATGGAAAGAGGTGAGCACACGCAAATCTCACACGTTCATGTACAAGGAGTAGTGCTAGCCCTGAGATTCTGCCGTCACTGGAGTTAAAAGTATCAACAATGGAGAGTAAACTAGTTTTAAAATGAGACTGACACTCACCTGGAGACAGAAGGACCGAGAGCTCCCCGTTTTCATTGACTTTGTATGTATTCACGCCGCCCGTTGACGTTTGCTGTGCGGGCAACTACAGACTTTGGTCTCGTAGAGAGTGGGGATGGCTGTCTGGTAAATATGGGGTGTTGCACCTTGACATCATAGTGTGAAAGCCCTGGTTCTCGACAACTCCCTTCGACTTCATAAAAGCCGAAGTACTGCTATATGTAGCAGAGTCAATAAAAGCATTCCTACTTGGCTTGCCAAGTGGGTTGACCCTATTGGCGACACAGGTAGAGTGCTGGACTCTGAAGCAGGAGGTTGTGAGTTCAAACCCTCCAGTTGGACGTCACCAGTTGGGGCTTGGTAATAGCCCTCCACTTGTCGCCAGGATTTACTGGCGGCGTATCAGTTCCCTTCTCCATATCCCCGCAAGTGTCAGAAGGCGGCCCGAAGCCTGAAAAGCTAAAATGCACCTCTAACATCGGGACGATGTTAAAAATCGGAGGGAAATATGTAGCAGAGTGCTGGGCTCTGAAGCCGGAGATCGTGAGTTCGAATCCTCCGGTTGGACGTCGCCAGCTGGGGCTTGGTAATCACCCTCCACTCAGTTACACTTATACATTTGCTTTAAATGAATATATACTCTGCTCCGCCATTCTGTTTCTTTTGTGTCACACCATAGAGTCCTGGCAGGTATGGGCGCCAACTTTTTAATCTACCCAAATTAATTACGTTATTAGTAATATTTAATAATTGGAATCTTGACATTTGCGCATCATTTCAGAATCGCTTACATCGGCATCAAGATGCATCAGAAAAATGATTATTTCTCCCAGCCCTAACAACCATGTTGCTATGAGGAGTTTGAGCAAAGCAAAGGATCTACAAATCAAAGTGTAGGAAATCACTGAACCTCGTAGAACATGAACGTCTTCCATGCAACCACTGCGTGACATGAAAATGTCCCAGCTTGGAAACTGTGGGAGGAGTTACTTGGACACCTCCTACAACTATACAGTCATGTGAAAAAATTAGGACACCCCTTTAAATATTCAGTTCTTTATTAACAAATGTTCACATATCTATGCCTAACCTTGTTTTTGTTTTTATTTGAATTTGTTAACATTTATTTTAGCCATTGTAAATGGGAATGACTGTGGGGGCGTCCTAATTTATTCCTCACTATTTGTTAAGAAATACATTTTACAGGAAATCTGAAAAAAGTCTAATTAATTTTTAATCCTTTACTTGTATTATGTGGCCGTGGCACATCGGACCAGCTCTTTACCCTCTCGAGAATCCTCGAGGGTTCGTGGGAGTTTGCCCAACCAGTTTACATGTGTTTTGTGGACTTGGAGAAGGCATTCGACTGCATCCCTCATGTTCTCTTGTGTGGGGTGCTTTGGGAGTATGGGGTATCAGGCTTGTTGTTACAAGCTATCTGGTCTCTGTACGACCGTTGTGAGTTTGGTTCATATTGCCAACACTCAGTCGGACTCAGTCCCAGTGAGAGTTGGACTCCGCCAGGGCTGCCCTTTGTCACCAATCCTGTTCATCATTTTTATGGACAGGATTTCTAGGTGCAGCCAGGGAATGGAGGGTGTCATGCTTGGTGACCACAGGATCTCATCTCTGTTGTTTGCAGATGATGTTGTCCTGTTTGCTTCATCCAGCAATGACCTACAGGCCTTATTGGGATGAGAATCAGCACCTCCAAGTCCGAGTCCATGGTCCTCAGCCAGAACAAGGTGGATTGTCCTCTCTGGGTTGGGGACAGGCTCCTGCCCCAAGAGGAGGAGTTTATCTTGGGGTCTTATTCACGAGTGAGGGGAAAATGGAGCGAGAGATTGACAGACGGATTGGAGCAGCATCTGCAGTGATGCGGACGTTGTACCGGTCTGTTGTGGTGAAGAGGGAGCTTAGTTCTAAGGCAAAGCTGCCGATTTACCAGTCAATCTACGTTCCTACTCTCACCTATGGTCACGAGCTTTGGGAAATGACCGAAAGAATGAGATCGCGGATACTGTTAATTATAGAATTGATTTTAAAGTTCTTGTTCTTACTTACAACGCCATTCATGAAGAGGCAACTTTTTATATTAGTGACCTGCTCTCTCTACACCAGCCCAGCAGGTCTCTCAGGTCTTCTCATCAGAATCTATTGGTAGTTCCTAGTACTAGGCTCAAAACCAAAGGCGATAGAGCCTTTGCTGCTGTTGCTCCCAGACTGTGGAACTCCTTGCCGTTTGAACTTAGATCTGCACCTTCCATTGGTGTTTTTAAGAAGCAACTAAAGACCCACCTATTTAACCTGGCTTTTTAACTATGTGCCAATAGCGCCGATCGAGGACTACGTCATCAGTTTTCACGCTGGTAGTCACGTGGTACACAGCAGTAGACAAGGTCGGACAAACAAAACCCTGTCCTACCAGTGGAGCAATGGCGAGTGATACTGCATTGCCACTTGTAAAACTGTTAGAAAGTGGAAGTTATTTTTCAGTGCTGCATTAAACCTCATCTTACGTAACTTTGTCTTTCCATTACAGACCTGCAGAGATAAAGTACAACAGTTTCTTGTATCCGAAATGGCTTCAAGATAAGAAAAAAAAAAAGCACCTCTGAACAACCATCGCGCAGCGGCGAAAGACAACGATATACTAGGAATAGGAACATTTTGTCCCGCAGTTGTGCACGTCGGGATTCATCTACGAGGAGGCTTGCAAACAAAAGAAAAAGAGCTTTCTGCTGTGCGCCCGCCGAGGACAACACAAACCTGCCTTGCTACATTCACGCGATGCAGTGGCCCAGAAAGTTTGTCCTACTTCAGCCAAGTAAAAACACGCATGCGCAGTAGTGAAAGCTATTTTTAGCACTTTGGCAAGCTCCTCGATCGGCGCTATTGTATTTTTATGTGCTTTTATTGTCTACTTTGTTTTACTGTTTTATGTGCCTGTGTTTTTATTTTGTTTTTTACCATGTTAAGCACTTTGTGACTCTGTCTGTGAAAGGTGCTCTATAAATAAACTTATTATTATTATTATTATTATACAAGTGGCTGAAATGAGCTTTCTCCGTAGGATTGCTGGACTCACCCTCAGAGATAGGGTGAGGAGCTCAGTCATCCGGGAGAGGCTCAGAGTAGAACCGCTGCTCCTCCACATTGAAAGGAGTCAGTTGAGGTGGTATGGGCATCTGATCAGGATGCCTCCTGGACGCCTCCCACTTGAGGTGTTTTGGGCACATCCCTCTGGGAGGAGACCCCGGGGCAGACCCAGGACTCGCTGGAGAGACTATGTCTCCCAGCTGGTGTGGGAACGCCTTGGTATCCTCTCTGAAGAGCTGGAGCAGGTGGCTGGGGAGAGGGAAGTCTGGGCTTCTCTGCTTGAACTGCTGCCTCCGCGACCCGGACCTCTGGAAAAGTGGTGATGGATGGATGATTACATGAATCTCCCAGTATTTTTAACATTGATATTAAATATCCATATGTCCAAATATGTAAAAAATACACAGGCTTATATACAGGGATGGCAACAGGAAATTCTGATTTCAGCTGAAATCTAATTTGGTTGATTGACTCATGGGGGGGCCGGGGGGCGCAGCCCCACTGAAGCTGGGAGGTTTTCAGTAAAACAGAAGTAATTTAGACTGAAAAAAATGATAAAAAAAAAAAAAAAAGAAATACTAGACTTAGATAAATCATTAAATTTAATGAAAAGTTAACTTACTTTTTCTTCAATGTTGTCTCACTGTCTTTAGTCCAACATATTTAACAGTTTTATAAGAGTTTATTACACTATTTACACTGGTCACCAAGTCACTTCTAATGTGAAACTTTCTTCTTTTTGGCAGCAAGCTGGGTCAGTCTCTGAACTTTGAACTTCATCTCCTTTTCTGGTTTCTTCAGAAACTGTCCCGAGTGTTTCTGTTACCTCGTCGAACTTTGAGCCAATTTTCACCTTTACCGTCATTTTTCTCTCAAGCCAATTCCATCGGAACTTATTTTTGACACTTTTGTCTATTTCTAGCACTGATGACTCCTGTTCCTTCGATAAAAATCTCATAATTCCGCTGAAAACAATACTGAAAGCTCAGAATTCCAACACGAACCAGGGATATGATTTGGGGTTGGGGAAATTATCTGAAAGTTTAGCAGGGGGTCTGGGGGACACAGTCCCCCAGCGGGCTCTGGGGCAGAGCCCCGGTGGGGGTGGGGGTGAGGGGCAAAGCCCCCCGAAGCTCCTGGGTTTTTATGATTTTTAAGTACCAGAACTGTGCTTAAATGACATAAAACAAACAGCTGAATGCCACTTATTACTGTATAATATTGACTTATGTTCCAAGAAGACAGCATTCCTAAAATATTCCAACAAGCATTATCCATCACATGCTTTAACACCTGATCAAATCAAAATCAGTTAATTTTATCTATTCTAACTAACTAACTAACTAACCTGCACTTATATAGCGCTTTTCTAGTCACAAAGACCACTCAAAGCGCTTTCATTAATACTAACCCTCTATTCTAAGGGCCTATAGGAAACAGATATCTAGGGACAATTTAGAACAGCCAATTAACCTAACATGCATGTTTTTTTTTGGCATGTGGGAGGAAACCGGAGAAATCCCGGAGTAAACCCACGCAACACAGGGAGAACATGCAAACTCCACACAGATCACTGTTGGTCGGGGGCTGGGATCGAACCCACGATCCCCACAATCCCCCGGCCAAGGGTAAACTGTGCTGCCGCAGTGCTAACCACTGCGCCACCGTGCATAATAGAAATAAAATTCCAACATACCATTACTTTTTATAATTTCAGCATTCATTTCAGATCACCAGTTTCAATCTCCATCGAGTCTTGAGCAGCTCATTTTGCACAATCACTGATGTAGCCAAGTCTTAGAAATATTCAAAAGTTATGAGTCAATGTCCACTGTGCACTGTCAATTTCAAACTGTTTGAAATCATAAAAGTAATCTAACTAAATTGTTTTGCAACTTTTTTCTCCTCAACATCAACGTCAGGGTGCTGGAGGAGTTTTTGGGGGATGGTTAACTTTTATAACCGTTTCCTCCCCCGCACAGCCCAGCTCATACAGCCGTTGTACGCCGCACTCAAGAAACGGAAACCGGCGGACAGAGTCGACTGGACTCCTGAGCGGCAGCAGGCGTTCTGAGCTTAAAGCGTACCTCTGGTGGTCGTGAAAAAAAAGATATTATATTGAGCCCCTGTCTCACGTTCTAGTTCAAGTTTAAGTTGAAATTCACGTTCAAAGCAATTTGATATAAATCCATTGCTGATGTGCTGGTTCAGCTATGTCAGCAAAACATGGGTGCAGCCATACTAGCGGATACATGGCCTGCCAGGACGCTTCCTGTGACGTAATAAAGTGGGCACCGTGATCTGGATCAGTATTGGCTGAGCCTGGAGTGCCCGGATGAGCAGTGGCTTTTGGGATATTCAAATTCAAACGTTTATTTCAAACTCAGGGTTCATATTAAATGCAGAACTGAAACGAGTAGAAAATAAATAAATAAATGCTTAAATTCAGCGGCTTGTCTCGTCTGATCTGAGCTCGTAACGGCCGCAACACAGAAGATGATTCTAAAACTATATACAGAGCAGCAGACACTCGGCGCTCTTGTAAAAACAAAAACATACAATGCGATATGGATATCGCAACATGGCGGAATGTAAAGCCTTTGGATGTCTGAATAATAAGCGAAAAAACAAAGATAAACACTTCTTTTGTGTACCCAAACCCAGCTCACCTTGTCAGAAGATCGGAGCGGAAACAGGGCACAGACGAATAATTTCAGACGAAATTGCGTTGTGTGTGAGGACCACTTCGTCACTTTAACCCTCAGAAGACCTTTCTGGCTCAAACATGTAGCCATGTCGCCCGAATTCTTCCGCACAGTCAGAAAATTCGGCCATAATAGAACAAAAACAACGGACAACAGCACCGTAATCGCGGGGAAACGCTGATTATTGTCTTTTCCGTATCCACGAAGTGATGTCACATCCGCATATGTCATGGCTGCGCCCACAGTTTTCATTGGCTGCCCATGGCCAAGGTCCTATTTGAATATATGTCTGGTGGTATATGGCTGGCAAGAATTATTTACCAAAATAAGAAATACTTTTTCATAATGTTTTCAAGTTAAATGCGTCTTCACGACCACCAGAGATACGCTTTAAAACAGCTCTGGCAAACGCTACACTACTGGCACACCCAGACCCGGCGGCTCAGATAGCGCTCACTACCGACGCCTCGGACATAGGCATAGCGGCCATCGTAGAGCAATGCGTTGCCGGTTCTTGGCAGCTGCTCACCTTTTTTTTTAGCAGGTCTTTGCACAACTGAGTGTAAATACAGCATACGACAGAGTAATGGCTCTCCACCTGGCCATACGCCACTTCCAATTCTGCATGAAAGGGCGCACCTTCACTGCGTTCGTGGACCACAAGCCGCTAACGTACTTAACGTACTTTATCTTGCATATTTGCATACAAGATACATACATGCATATATATGCATACAAGATATGCATATATATGCATATCTTGCATGTGGAATAAATATTGCATATTTATTCCACCTAGCTGCAATGCTCCGTACTGTGGGTGTTTATATATTTACATATTTATTCCATCTAGCTACAATGCTCTGCACTGTGTGTTCATATATTCATATATTTATTCCATCCAGCTACAATGCTCTGCACTGTGTGTCTGTGTGTGTGTGTATATATATATATTTTATAGTAATACGTACATATGTTTATTAGCTGCTCTTGCTTGCTTGTTTTTTTTTTTCTTGCCTTCTGATTGTTGCTCTGAGTGTTGCTATCCCTGTGCTGTTGCAATCCTGGAATTTCCCCGTTGTGGGACTAATAAAGGCTTATCTTATCTTATCTTATCTTATCTTCCTGGAAGATAAAAAAAAAAGCGGAATTCTGCGAATTCATCCCTGACGAACACGCTGCCATGAATTTTTGACAAAGCATACAACGAGCCATTTGATTGGTCCAATCGTTTGCAACTATCCAATCGCAGGGCTGTTTACAATACAGCAGTAGCTTGAGTACATAACATCCGGGTTATCGCAGGAGACTTGACCCGGGGAAGCACCGAGCGCTTATGTAATCGTGTTGATTTTCGCTAAAATCGGTAACAATAAGGTACCTTACCCCCCCTAAAATTTTCTCAACGGATTTAGACGATTCACAGAAATGATCAATTTGAAAATAAATCGGCGGAAATCCGCGGATCGGCAGAAAATTGCCATCCCTGTCTTCTGCCAGTCATGTTTGCTTTTCCTTTTCTCTCCTACATCCAGAACATCCATCCATCCATCTTCTACCGCTTTTCCGGAGGTCCGGGTCGCGGAGGCAGCAGTTCAAGCAGAGAAGCCCAGACTTCCCTCTCCCCAGCCACCTGCTCCAGCTCTTCAGAGGGGATACCAAGGCGTTCCCAGACCAGCTGGGAGACATAGTCTCTCCACCGAGTCCTGGGTCTGCCCCGGGGTCTTCTCCCAGTGGGACGTACCTGAAATACCTCAAGTGGGAGGCGTCCAGGAGGCATCCTAATCAGATGCCCATACCACCTCAACTGACTCCTTTCAATGTGGAGGAGCAGCGGTTCTACTCTGAGCCTCTCCCGGATGACTGAGCTCCTCACCTTATCTCTGAGGGTGAGTCCAGCAATCCTACAGAGAAAGCTCATTTCAGCCGCTTGTATCCGCAATCTCGTTCTTTCGGTCATTACCCAAAGCTCGTGACCATAGGTGAGAGTAGGAACGTAGATTGACTGGTAAATCGACAGCTTTGCCTTGGAACTAAGCTCCCTCTTCACCACAACAGACCGGTACAACGTCCGCATCACTGCAGATGCTGCTCCAATCCGTCTGTCGATCTCTTGCTCCATTTTCCCCTCACTCGTGAACAAGACCCCAAGATACTTAAACTCCTCCACTTGGGGCAGGAGCCTGTCCCCAACCCTGAGAGGACAATCCACCTTTTTCCGGCTGAGGACCATGGACTCGGGACTTGGAGGTGCTGATTCATCCAGAACATCCATCCTTTTAATTTATTTAACCTCAAGTTTGCTTGTATAACGCCACCGAACCAGTGCTATTGTCCTCTCCAGTCACGTGGAGCTGCATCGCTGGTAGACGAAAATGAAACCTGCTTCGGCCACCCTCTGTTATCACAGAACGTAGGTATTTCCCTTCAGAAGCTAAATAATCTCTTTTTAGAATCACAGTTGGCAAAATTTGGAGCAAACGCTTCCTCCGTGTGGAAATATTATGTGGCGATTGAGCCTTGGTTTACATCCGCTTTTTCGCCATCTCAGAAGTGATGTTCGAGGTGGCTCATCTTGGTGACACTACTCATCTACTGAAGACCAGTGAGCTATACGTGTCTGCCATCTTGTGATGTGGAATGCTTGGTATAACTGGGCCTTTTCTATGGTTTCTGGACACATCACGCGACAGGCGGGGACCTGTGCCTTCAGCAGCAGATGACGCATATGTGTTATGACAGCCGGAATCTTAAAGGGTTAATTTACATTTATAGACTTTACCTTACACTAAACATGTGAGTCCACCATTACTACCATCTCCCTTGTTAAAAAAATAACAAATCACCTTAGAACAAGCAAGGTTTTTTTTTTCTTCATTCAGCAGCATCTACTGTGGAAAGATCTGGTGTTATTTTTGTGCCTAAGAGGATTTTTCACCAAACTGTCCATAAAAATCTGCATGCAGCAGTATTTGATCTGAAAATCAAGATTTTAGGTAAAAGGCCGCAACTGCTACGAATGTTTAGGCTATGATAAATATGCAGCTTTTTCTATAAATATGACTTTCTTCGCATAATCATTCCTTTAATTTAAGAACTTTCTGAATGTACAGTGGTGTGAAAAAGTGTTTGCCCCTTCCCGATTTCTCATTTTTTTTGTATGTTTTTCACACTTAAATGTTTTAGATCATCAAACAAATTTAAATATTAGACAAACATAACAAGTAAACACAAAATGCAGTTTTTAAATGAAGGTTTTTACTATTAAGGGTAAAAAAAAAACCAAAAACTCCCAACCTACATGGCCCTGTGTGAAAAAGTGATTGCCCCCAAAACCTAATAACTGGTTGGGCCACCTTTAGCAGCAACAACTGCAATCAAGCGTTTGCGATAATTGGCAATGAGTCTTTTACAGCGCTATGAAGGAATTTTGGTCCACTCATCTTTGCAGAATTCTTGTAATTCAGCCACACTGCAGGGTTTTCCAGCATGAACCGCCTTTTTAAGGTCATGCTACAGCATCTTAATCAGATTCAGGACAGGACTTTGACCAGGCCACTCAAAAGTCTTCATTTTGTCTTTCTTAAGCCATTCAGAGGTGGATTTGCTGGTGTATTTTGGATCATTGTCCTGCTGCAGAACCCAAGTGCGCTTCAGCTTGAGGCCACGAACAGATGGCCGGACATTCTCCTTCAGGATTTTCTGGTAGACAGCAGAATTCATGGTTCCATTTACCACAGCAAGTCTTCCAGGTCCTGAAGCAGCAAAACAACCCAAGATCATCACACTACCACCACCACCACCACCATATTTTACTGTTGGTATGATGTTCCTTTTCTGAAATGCTGTGTAACTTGTACGCCAGATGTAATGGGATGCACAACTTGCAAAAAGTTATTTCAACTTTTGTCTTGTCAGTCCACAAAGTATTTTTCCAAAAGTCTTGGGGATCAGCAAGATGTTTTCTGGCAAAACTGAGACAAGCCTTTATGTTCTTTTTGTTCAGCAGTGGTTTTCGTCTAGGAACTCTGCCATGCAGGCCATTTTTGCCCAGTCTCTTTCTTATGGTGGAGTCATGAACACTGACTTTAACTGAAGCAAGTGAGGCCTGCTGTTCTTTGGATGTTGTTGTGGGGTCTTTTGTGACCTCTTGGATGAGTCGTCGCTGTGCTCTTGGGGTAATTTTGGTCAGCCGGCCACTCCTGGGACGGTTCACCACTGTTCCATGTTCTTGCCATTTGTGGATAATGGCTCTCACTGTGGTTCACTGGAGTCCCAAAGCTTAAGAAATAGCCTTATAACCTTTTCTAGACTGATAGGTCTCAGTTACTTTGTTTTTCATTTCTTCCTGAATTTCTTTGGATCGCAGCATGATGTCTAGCTTTTGAGGATCTTTTGGTCTACTTCACTTTGTCAGGCAGATCCTATTTAAGTGATTTCTTGATTGAGAACAGGTGTGGCAGTAATAAGGTCTGGGTGTGGCTAGAGAAACTGAACTCAGCTTTCCAAAGATGTGATAAACCAGTTAATTTATGTTTTAACGGGGTACAATCACTTTTTCCACACAGGGCCATGTAGGTTTGGATTTTTTTTTTTACCCTTAATAATTAACACCTTCATTTAAAAACTGCATTTTGAGGACTTCCGGTCTGGACGCCATGGCGACTGCAGCTTAACACTGAAGTTCTCAGACCCAATCTAGGATAACACCTTGAAAATCAAACTTAACGGATTTTTGGAGGAGTGAAAATCAAAAGACAAAATCATCATGTCTAAGCGAAAACAGAAGAAACTGAAATTCTCCAGGCCAGGACACGTATCGGCCGGAGAATCCGAACTGGAAGATCTCCGTTCAGAAGACGAGGAACTGGTGATAGCTAACAAAAGGGTTAGCCTGAAATCACTATTTGAGGAGCTACGACGATTTCGCCGAGATGTTACGGCCGAATTTCGGGAATTCAGAGAAGAATTGAAAAGGACAAACAGCAGAGTGGACCAGGCCGAGAACCGAATCTTGGAAACAGAGGATCGAATAAAAGTGCTCGAAGATTCTGTGCTAGACCTACGCAAAAGACAAGCAGCTATAGAGGCTAAGCTAACCGACCAAGAAGGAAAACAAAGAAGAGACAACATAAGAATTCATGGTCTGATAGAAGGAACCGAAAATGGTTTTAACTCAATGGCAGAATGCGTGGAATCCTTACTAAGAGAGAAATTGGATATTCTACAAACCACCGACTTGAAGATAGAAAAGGCACATCGTTCATTAGCCGCTAGGCCGGCGGCGGAAGCGCCCCCACGTTCGGTGTTGGTAAGATTTTCCAATTTCAAAATAAAACAAGAGGTTGTAAGACTGGCCTGGCAGAAAAAAGGATTTATGCACCAGGAGAGAAAAGTCTACGTGGAACACGATTACGCCCCGGAGGTCCTTAAAAAGCGCAGGGAATACAATGACGCGAAAAAGGTGTTAAGAGAGAAGAAATTGCGCTTTCAGACACCATTTCCTGCGAAGTTAAGGGTCTTCTACGGCGATGAAACGTGTCTCTATAATTCGGCGGAAGAAGCAACAGCTGACATGGCGAAAAGAGGCCTCCCGGTAACGCTATTTAAACCCCCAGCAGACCCGAGTGAGAAGATCAAAACGCAAACATGGACAACACAAAGACCTTCAAAATCCACGGACCAGCAGCGGGAAACCCAGCACCAGAGCGTCGCGGATAAACTATCCGTTTTCAGGTTGGAATAGCGACCTTTTTTTTTTTTTTCTCTTGAATCAATCCGCACATCCAACCCCCCTCATACAAGGTAACAAACATTAAAGGAGATGCATATTCAGCATGTGGTAAAACATTTCATGGAACAATCATATTATTTGAAACAAATAAGTCTTTGTAATAAAAAAAAAAAAAAAAAAAAAAAAAAACTTGTTAAAATAGAAATGTGACAATAATCCACGTTCTCCTCATACTAACAAATACTGTTTTTGCGTGAATGTTTGATGTGATGGGGGTGGGAGGGTGCACACAATTTCACAGGGTTTAGGCATAAAAGGAAAAAAAAAAAAATCATTACAAGTTTGGATTGGGTTCTGAAACTCACGTTAAAAGCATGGGACTACTTTCAGTGGTAAGAGAGGGCCCTCAACACGTAACAGAGTTTGAGGAATTTCCCTCAGGGCCTTCACTCCATCAAGGCTCTTACAGGGTCTTTAAAAAGACCTCAGCTCAGGAAGTTCTTATGACAGCTTTTTGTTTTAAAGTTTTTTACACTATGTTCTTAATGTTTTTCTTGTTTTTAATGTTCTTTCAGTTTCTGAGTAGCATAAAAGAGGGCCACCACACAGTTATACTAAACAAAACAACACAATGGAGAAACAGGGTGTAACCAAAATAATTTCATATAATGTAAAAGGAATCCTGAATCCAGTTAAAAGATCCAAGATTCTAGGCAAAATGAAAAAAGACAAAGCAGGAATAATACTTTTACAAGAAACCCACCTAACAGACGTGGAACACAATAAACTCAGTAGACAAGGGTTTAAAATGATCTCTTCATCTTCATATAAATCAGGGAGGAGGAGGGGAGTAGCGACATTGATATCAACCAAAATTACATTTGAAAAAAAATCAGAACACAAAGATAAAGAAGGGAGATACAGTTTGGTAACTGGGCGGCTAGAGGGAGAAGATATCACCCTGCTGAATGTGTATGCTCCCCCAGGGGCTAACTGGAAATTTTATAAAAATGTATTCGACCTAATGATAACTAAAGCTCAAGGTTTAGTGATATGTGGTGGGGACTTCAATCTAAGACTGAATCCATCCTGGGATGCTTCTGGTAATTCTCCACATCAAAATAACACCCAAAACAGGAAGACTCGGATGCTACTAAAAGAATTGGGAATCTGTGACGTGTGGAGGGAACTCAACCCCAGTGTAAAAGATTATACATTTTACTCAACTCCACATTCACCTAACTCAAGGATTGACTATTTTTTTATGTTTAATAGAGACATTGGAAGAGTAAAAACATGTAAAATAGGACTGATGGATCTCTCCGACCACAGTCCGATCTACATGGACTTAAATATCCAAAAATACACAAATAATACATTTTCTTGGAGGTTAAATTCAAATGTCCTGAAAGGACCATTGAAAGATGAATTGGAATCAGATATTCTCAGATATTTGGAAGATAACGATAATGGAGAAGTATCCCCTTTAATACTGTGGGATGCATGTAAAGCTGTAATAAGAGGAAAGATTATTGCAAAACTGGCAACCCAAAAGAAACTAAGACAAGAAAAACTATCCCCATTAGAGTCAGAACTTAGGAACCTAGAAAAAGAACACAAAGGCAACACTCATTCTACTGACTCGCTCAAGATTAAGGAAATTAAAAACCAAATAAATGAGATCTACACAATAGAAATCCAGAAGAAACTTACATTTCTGAAACAAAAATACTATGAAGCAGGCAGTAAATCGGCAAAATTGCTAGCCTATAAATTGAGGAAACATCAAACAGAAAGAGCAATCTACAAAATCAGAGACCCAGTATCAAAGGAAATAAAATTCAGAATTCAGGATATTCTTAAAAACTTCGAGAATTACTATAAGAACTTATACTCCCACAAAAAACATAAAAACGCATCCGAGGCATTCCTAAACACATTAAACCTTCCCCAACTTACGGAGTCACAAAATAAAACACTACTGTCAGAAATACATCCTAAAGAATTGGAAAAAGCAATTATGAAACTTAAAGCTAACAAATCCCCAGGAGCTGATGCCTATACAGCAGAGTGGTACAAAACCTTTAAACAGCAACCATCTCCTCTCCTCCTGAAAACATTTAATTATGTCCTCCACACAGGGGAAATCCCCCCCTCCTGGAGAGAAGGGGTCATTGCAGTTATACCTAAACCTGAAAAGGATAAACTAGAGTGCTCCAACTACAGACCAATCAGTGTACTAAATCAGGACTATAAGCTTTTTACCATTATCCTTGCCAAAAGGTTAGAAAATATACTGACAGACCTAATTCATTTAGACCAAACAGGTTTTATAAGACAAAGACAGACACAAGACAACATTCGACGCACTTTACACATAATTCATCATATAAAAAAATATAACTTAAATGCAGTCATATTGGGATTAGATGCTGAAAAAGCATTCGATTCGGTTGACTGGTCTTTTCTATATAGAATCTTATCCAGTTTCAATTTTCATAACAACTTCATTAGAACTATACAGGCATTATATAAAAAACCAACAGCTAAAATAAGGATTAACGGTAATTTATCATCATCTTTTGAACTGGAAAGAGGATGTCGTCAGGGCTGCCCCCTGTCTCCACTGCTCTTTGCAATCTTCATAGAACCTCTGAGCCAATGGATAAGACAAAACCAAAAAATTCAAGGTATTACACTTGGTCAGAAGGAACATAAAATAGCACTCTTTGCTGATGACATTTTAATATACCTAGGGCAGCCGGACACTTCTTTACCAGAACTAACCTCAGTTTTTTCAGAGTATGGAGATTTATCGGGGTACAAATTAAATATGCATAAAACCCAAGTTTTAACATTCAACTATGACCCAAATCATTATTCACTAAGCAAACTCAAAACTAACTGGGAGTCGGAATCTATGAAATATCTGGGGGTCAATATCCCGAAACAACTCAACAAAATTATATCACTAAACTATGATCCACTGGTGACAAAAATAAAATCTGACCTAGCAAGATGGAATATGATACCATTCTTGGGTACTGCACAAAGAATTGAAGCAGTCAAAATGAATATACTTCCACGTCTTCTATACCTTTTCCAAACAATACCGGTAGAACCTCCCAAAAAAACATGGCAGGAGCTGGACAGAAGGATCTCAAGATTCATATGGCAGGGCAAGAGACCTAGAATCAGATATAGAACCCTACAGCTAAACAAAGACAAAGGTGGGCTCGCGCTGCCAAATATCAGGGACTATTTTATAGCTGCACAAATTAAAACTTTAGTAGAGATATGTAACCCAGTCTACACTGCACAATGGAAGGAGATCGAATGCCAAATAACAAGTGACATCCCCCTACAGGCGATAATAGGGAACAATGTCTTACCTAAGCTTTTGAATAACACTAACCCGTGGATAGAGACCCCGCTAAAAATTTGGTTTAAGATAGTCAGAGAGAATCAAACTAAAGAGCCCTATCGACTTCTGCAATGGATCGCCTATGATCAGGACTTTACTCCTAATAAAACAGACACCAGATTTAAAAAGTGGAAGGAGAAAGGGCTGATAAAATATTACGATTTTTTTAAAGGGCAAATCTTAAGAAGTTTTGAAGATTTGAAAAAACAAGGCCTAATAAATCAAGACCTTTACAGGTTCTTCCAGCTTAGACACCACATAAACAATATACTTAAAAAGGAGGTTTTGGAAAGGGCCCAGTCAGGTGTTCTGAAGGTCTTCTTAATGGCATATAAAGGGATCCCAGGGATCAGATACATTTCTAAAATATACCAAGGTCTTCAAGACTTAAAAGGAGACAACACATCTTATATAAAAGAGAGATGGGAAAAAGAGGGGAATTTCACTTTACAACTGGAAATATGGGAAAAGCTAAATAAACAGCAATGGAAAAGTACCTCATCCCTGCAGTGGAGAGAATTTGGATGGAAAAACTTGGCAAGATTTTTCAGAACACCTGCACAAAACAAATTTACCCATAAGGGATTGAACTGTTGGCGCTTGTGTGGTGAAAAGACTGCAAATCATTTTCATGTGTTTTGGTCATGCCCAGTTATCCACCAATATTGGACCAAGGTACAGACAATATTGGGGAAAATATTCAAAATTACAGTTCCCTTTTCTTTTGTAACTTTGTATTTGGGTTTACTACCGGACTCACTGGAAAGACGAGGAGAAAAATACTTATTCAATGTTTTAATATTGGCAAGCAAAAAAGCTCTAACTAAAAAATGGATGTTGAAGGACTGTCCTACACCTGAAGATTGGACTAACGTGATCCAAGACATTTACTCGATGGAAAAGTTGACATTCGCACTGAGACAGGACATGGATGGGTTCATGAACTTTTGGCAACCCTGGACCGCATATGTGTCTTCCATTAGATCTAATCTTTGACAAATACCATTTCAATAATGGTTCCGCTCTTTGTTCCAACGCTACTCAGATGCTCTTTTATCTTTATTTACTTACTTTTTCTTTTTGTTTGTTTTTTACTGGTTTGTTTTTTTTTTGTTATTTGTTTCTTGTTTTTTTTTTCTCTTTAATTTCACTTTTTCTTTCACTTTAAAAAAAAAAAAAGGGGTGTTGTAAGAATTAATCTTCCAATGTTGTCAGATATCAGAAAATAAGGGAACATGTGATGAAAATGTAAACACTGCATTGCTGTAACGACCTGTATACCCTTTACAAAAACTTAAATAAAAAAAAAAAAAACAAAAAAAAAACAACTGCATTTTGTGTTTACTTGTGTTATCTTTGTCTAATATTTAAATTTGTTTGATGAACTGAAATATTTAAGTGACAAACATACAAAAAAAAGAGAAATCAGGAAGGGGGCAAACACTTTTTCACACCACTGTATTTTTTCCTTTTTAACCATAAAAACTGCAGCTTTTGCTTATAAATTTTCATATTAACATATATTGTAGGTCCGTGTAGCTCAGTTTTTTCTTGGAAATTTAGAACTGTATTTAAAAATCTTTGTAATGAGGAATTAATCAGTTTTTCATTTTATGAGAAAAAACACGTGGGAGTCAGAAGTGAACGATTTGATGGCAGCTAAATATTATAGAATTTATTCCCAGAGTGCCTCCACTAAGCTGAGGTGCTGAGAATCTGCCGGCCTCTCTCTCCTCTGCAGCCTCCTCTTCCTCACCTGTGTCGTCTGGATCAGTTTTTCCTCTTCTGTCAGTTTCTGACGCTTCTTAACCACCAAAACCTGAACACACCTTCTGCAGTCCCGCGCCCTGCTGAACGCTGTCAGTCCGTCCTTCAGTCGGACCAATCACTACTGGCACCAGATCCTGAGGGATGCTCTGGTGTGGAGTTCCGTCAGGCACATTTAGGCCGTTAAACATGGGGACGGTGCGAACAACAGGCCTGATTATATTGATGCTAATTAATTTTACTTCCAGCTAGAACACCAACCATCAGTGAAGCGGATCACTGGTCCCTACTCCAGTCCTGTAGTCAGGCCTCCAGTCACTCACTGGTACGCCGTCACTACCTGATTACGAGCATGCAAGTGCAATACAAGAGCATGCAAGGTTCCAAGGTTGTCATAGCCAGGAGCGGCACTGGGGTTAAGCTCCCAGTGCTCATAAAATGCTCCTTACGGCGTGCGTCTCGTAAAGCCTCTGACAACTAAGTCCAACTCCTAGCCTGCCCGTGTGGTTTAGTCTCTAAGCCCGGCGGAACTGCTTTTACTAATAGGAGAAGGGGCGAGGGCGGATCTCTGGCGCCTTAAAACCAGATGCTTCGGGTAGATGGTGGCTCGTCAACCTGGGAAGGTAGCCCATCTAGGGGAAGGTAAACCCTGATTTCAAACCTCCGCTGCCTTGCGGCACACCCGGTCACGGGAAGGGCTTTGGGAGTCAACCCTGAGGAAAAATCCGGAGTCGGCGCCCCTAAGGCAGTTCTCTGTTGTGGTCAACATGGTTCTGGCAGCTCCTGCGACGGCGCTGGTGCCAAACTGTAGCAGCCCTGCTGTTCCTTTGGATTCATCAGTGACGTGGAGAGGGGGGACATGCTGCATGGGTAACATCTTGTCCTCCATATCTTCCTGCCCAGGCTTGAATCCTACCAACGGCCAACACTGGAAGGTAGAACACCAGTGCGCATCGGCCTGATCAGCCACAGGCGGTGCTGTTCCAGCAGAGTAGACGTTTAGGATTCTCTTCCATGGTCATCATAGACCGATGGAGGCCGATGAAGTGCAATACGGTCTGCCATCTTGGATCACTAGATACAGCAACTCCACTTGGACAAAAAGTAGGTCTGCGTACAGAAACAGGAAGTAAATCTTTGTTTTTTACAGAAGTATCATTTTCCCCGCAGCCAAACGGCACACGCCGGAACTCCGACACTTCTAGCCCTATAGAGTCTGTCCTCGTCTTAGCCATGGTCTGTGTTGGTCGTTTCTCACCAAAGCTCATTACAGCCACACACCACTGCACCTGTGCACCTCCAGGGGGCGGGGTCACACCTGAAAACCAACTGAGACGGGCAGAGCAGTCTTCATTTTAGGCTCTCCAGCCAAGTTACTTCTCCATACAGTCAGTCAACTACAGCAAACTGTTCAGTCAGGGAGACATTTGTTGGTAAAGAACTGCACTTCCAATTTCAAGAACCTTCAATCACCTGTGGGAACCCCATTCAAGACAACGTAAAACATGCAGTGAAATGTGAGAAAATGTTCTTCCATGACGTCATCAAAGACAACGCAAAACATTCAGTTTGGCTCAGCTCCACAGCCGGGGACAGAGAGACGCTGCATGAAGTCCCAGCTCCTGTTAACGTGACCAACTATACTCGATATGTGCGATAGAGGCGTTTTATGTGTCGTGGGGAGCCACACGTACTGCTACATGGGCTATATTGGGTAAATGGACCAGCCCTACTCTGAGGAGGTTCAAGACTCCTCAGGTTCATGTCTGGATGCTGTAAGAATGTCCTGGAGGTCTGGGACAGTATGTGGACCAACAGACTGGGACAGCAGTCCCCTATAGTCAGACTTCTCTGGGAATTACCAAGTTTGTCTCATAATTATAAACCAGCAGGTGTTTGTTCATTTGTCCAGATATCCAGCAGTAACTGACTCACTACTGTCCTAGTTCCTACATGTCCTTCTCCCTGAGTTTGTGGACCTTCTCCTCACATGACTGTTTCTCAGACTGTCTCCTATTTCCTGTCCCCGTTCCCTGGTCAATGTGTTGTCCTCACCCGGTCGTACTTCTCCCTCAACTTCTGGGCCTTCTCCTCGTAGGGCTGTTTCTCAGACTGGGACAGCTTACTCCACATCTCCCCCAGCTTCTTGGCACAGTCCCCTATGGACAGTCCGGGGTACTGCTGCTTCACTGTGGGACGGTACTCGCTGCAGAAGACGAAGAACGCTGACCTGTGGACACAGAGGGGACAGGAGTTAGAGTCCCTGTAGATGGAACAGCACGGTCCACATCCTGGGACACTTACGGGGGTCTCTTGGGGGCGTTGGGGTCTTTCCTCTTACGTCCCCTCTTTCCAAACCCTTTAGGGGGGACGTAGTCCTTCATCTCGTTGTTGTAGCGGACCTTATCAGCCTTGGCCATGTCCTCGAAACACTTCTTATCACTGGGGGACAAGGCCTGGGGACAGAGACGGTCAGAGGACAGGTTAGGACCACCAGGGACAACTGAAGACCATCAGAAGCTGATTTAAGAGTTTTTAAGAACATTTTTAAGGCCGTTTGACCAAATTTAAAAGACGTCCACATCCGTTAGTCCATGTGAGGTTTGACAGAAGTTAGATTGACAGATTTTTGTTGTCATTTATTTTCTCTTTACAAAGTCAAAATAAATAAACTATGAATCACTTCAGAAAAAAAAAGAAAAATGAAAAATGTTTTTATCTGGTGAACTGTCATCAAGAAAAAATAAAAACAGTTTGAAAGAATTTGAGGACAAAATGAAAGAACAGAATTGGTTTTATTGTCATTGTGCAGCAGAACTAAAGTGTGGTGTTCCACCAGGCTGCTGCGCAGGAAAACTACGAGACCAGAAAACATACGTGAATAAAACCGCAACATTAAGTTGAAGAAACCAGAAGTTTAGAGCCACACTTTGGTCAAAGATCATCAGCAGCCCTCTGGCCACCCTGGAGGACATCTCCAGATCCTCCACATCCTGCCACCAAGTTGACCTGCTGCCCTCTGGACCACAGTTCACATCCAGCACGTCCCACACCTCCACATGACAGTTTCTTCCCGGGCCATCCAGAGTGGAAACAGAGGCCCCGCCCCCTCCCTCTGAACGCTCACATGCTCAGAACCTTTTCTTCATCACTAGAACTCACCTGTCTCTGCCCTCCTCACCTTCATGTTCACTGACCCATCAGTGGAACCTCTACCGTACCTGGGTATATTTCCAGAATCCTGGGCTATTTTGAGTTCAGTCGTGTGTTTAATCATGTGTTCTGTACCCGTGTTTCATCTAGAAGAAGAACCCGTCTCTGCTGTCATTCAGTCCATCCAGCCAATCATGTGCAGCAGAAGGAAGTGATGTTCCTCCGCTCTACAATGTTCATCACATGCAGAATCTAGTCCTTCTCTCTCACCACCACAGTGGAGGCCTAGAGGTAGAACATCCGCCCACACCCAAGAGGCCTGGGTTCAGATCCCAGCCGGGTCATGCCAAAGACCATATAAGAGTGGAGCTTCCTGCCATCCAGCTTGGTACTCAGCAAAAATGGAACAGAGGAGGGAAATCTGTGGCGGCGCCTTGCATTGCAGAGACCCCTCTGGTTCTAGACGTGATTAACATTGCAGATCAGAGAAACGTCATTTCCTTCTACTGGACATGATTGGCTGGAAGGCCTGAATGGCAATAAAGGTGGCTTTACCTTTACTGCGCAGCAGCCTGGTGGAGCGCCACCATCTGGCTGTGCTGAGCAACGACAATAAAGCCTGTTCTGTTCTACTTACAGTGTGGTTTAGGGCTGCAGCTCACGACTATTTTATGGCTCGTGTAATCACCCACTGTAATCCAACATTACTCCAGTAATCTCATACTTTTATTTTTTTCAAAGAAACTTGCATTGACCAACATTTGTGGAACTTTATTTCCTGTAGAGCAGTAAATTGGCCCAAACACGCAATAGCACAGACACACATTTATTGTGATGCTTACTGCACAGAACGTAACTTTAAACGGTACGTTACACCATTAAGTTCCTCTCACTAGCCATTACCATCCGCTAGCAAATGTTGTTAGCATCCAGATGCTAATGGCAGTGGCTGTATGTTCTTTGGTCATATGAGCATAATCAGCATAGTTGACTGCCTTCATCTTAATTTTAGATCTCAATCACGTACCTCGTCTCAGGTGTGCTGGCTGTGCACGATGCGGGCTGCTTTCTGCCCAGACACTAACATCCCACATCATAGCATGCTAGCTCACCACTCAGCCTTACCATGTACACATCGCACAACGTTCTCCTTCAATTTGAGCTTGAAATGATTCCAGACTTGAGATACTTTTGTCATTTTTAAAACAGTTCCTTCATTTTTGCCGGCCTGACATGGTGCCATACCTGCCAACTTTTAAAACCTGAAAAGCCTAGTAGCTAGCCGGGGTCCAGGGGCCACAGGCCCCGGTAGGTCCAGGACAAAATCCTGGTGGGGGGTTCAGGGGGGGTGAAGCCCCCCGACGCCAAACAAATATTAGCTTTAAATCAAGTTAAAATGTGGCTAACAACCTCATATTTCTTCAATAATCATGTTTCTATTTTTCTTACGAAGAACGTAGAAAGTTTGCTGCTGGTGTCACTGGCATTGGCATTCGACTTGTGTTTTTTCGTTCCCACGTGGTCTTTCACATCGCTGATTCCTCCATGTGCGATCGAAAAATCTTGTCTACACAAAGTGCAGTTGGCATAATTTTCACCCTTTCTTGAGCGAATAATAATTCCTGGAAATGCTTTGGAGTATTCCTCATGAAAAGACTGTAATTTTCATTTGTTTTTCACGCTCATTTGTGATTTTTCTCCGGCAGATTGCATGATGAAAACGTATACAATGCTGACCTAATTCCTTCGTGATTCCAAATGGAAACAATGGCTCCAGGGATGTGATTTGGGGTTGGGGAAATTATCTGAAAATTTAGCAGGGGGTCCGGGGGACACAGTCCCCCAGCAGGGTCTGGGGCAGAGCCCCGGTGGGGTGGTGAGGGGCAAAGCCCCCCGAAGCTCCTGGGTTTTTATGATTTTTAAGTACCAGAACTGTGCTTAAATGACATAAAACAAACAGCTGAATGCCACTTATTACTGTATAATATTGACTTATGTTCCAAGAAGATAGCATTCCTAAAATATTCCAACAAGCATTATCCATCACATGCTTTAACACCTGATCAAATCAAAATCAGTTAATTTTATCTGTTCCATAATAGAAATAAAATTCCAACATACCATTACTTTTTATAATTCCAGCATTCATTTCAGATCACCAGTTTCAATCTCTATTGAGTCTTGAGCAGCTCATTTTGCACAATCACTGATGCAGCCAAGTCTTAGAAATATTCAAAAGTTATGAGTCAATGTCCACTGTGCACTATCAATTTCAAACTGTTTGGAATCATAAAAGTAATCTAACTAAATTGTTTTGCTATTTTTTTCTCCTCAACATCAATGTCAGGACGCTGCAGGAGTTTTGGGGGATGGTTAACTTTTACAGTGGGGTAAAAAAGTATTTAGTCAGCCACCAATTGTGCAAGTTCTCCCACTTAAAAGATGAGAGAGGTCTCCAATTTTCATCATAGATATACCTCAACTATGAGAGACAAAATGAGAAAAAAAAATCCACAAAATCACATTGAAGGATTTTTAATGAATTAATTGGTAAATTCCTCAGTAAAATAAGTATTTGGTCAATAACAAAAATTCATCTCAATACTTTGTTATATACCCTTCGCTGGCAATGACAGAGGTCGAAGGTTTTCTTTTTATTTTGTTACTTATTTGTACCCGTAGGTAGACTTGGTTTGCAGTCTGGTGACAAGCCACCGGCTGCTGGTCGCTGCGTGCGCGAGCGCCCTAAACCTACATGTTTTTGGTGTGCGGGAGGAAACCGGAGAAATCCCGGAGTAAACCCACGCAACACGGGGAGAACATGCAAACTCCACACAGCTCACTGTTGGTCGGGGGCTGGAATCGAACCCACGATCTCATGATCCCCGCGGTCCCCCAGCCGAGGGTAAAACTGTGCTGCCACAGTGCTAAACCACTGCACCACCGTGCAGCCCGTAAGTCTGTAAGTTTCTGTAAGTTTTCACACACTGTTGCTGGTATTTTGGCCCATTCCTCCATGCAGATCTCCTCTAGAGCAGTGATGTTTTGGGGCTGTCGCTGGGCAACACGGACTTTCAACTCCCTCCAAAGATTTTCTATGGGGTTGAGATCTGGAGACTGGCTAGGCCACTCCAGGACCTTGAAATGCTTCTTACGAAGCCACTCCTTTGTTGCCCGGGCGGTGTGTTTGGGATCATTGTCATGCTGAAAGACCCAGCCACGTTTCATCTTCAATGCCCTTGCTGATGGAAGGAGGTTTTCACTCAAAATCTCACGATACATGGCCCCATTCATTCTTTCCTTTACATGGATCAGTCGTCCTGGTCCCTTTGCAGAAAAACAGCCCCAAAGCATGATCTTTCCACCCCCATGCTTCACAGTAGGTATGGTGTTCTTTCTCCTCCAAACACGACAAGTTGAGTTTTTACCAAAAAGTTCTATTTTGGTTTCATCTGACCATATGACATTCTCCCAATCCTCTTCTGGATCATCCAAATGCTCTCTAGCAAACTTCAGACGGGCCTGGACATGTACTGGCTTAAGCAGGGGGACATGTCTGGTACTGCAGGATTTGAGTCCCTGGCGGTGTAGTGTGTTACTGATGTAGCCTTTGTTACTTTGGTCCCAGCTCTCTGCAGGTCATTCACTAGGTCCCCCCGTGTGGTTCTGGGATTTTTGCTCACCGTTCTCATGATCATTTTGACCCCACGGGGTGAGATCTTGCGTGGAGCCCCAGATGGAGGGAGATTATCAGTGGTCTTGTATGTCTTCCATTTTCTAATAATTGCTCTCACAGTTGATTTCTTCACACCAAGCTGCTTACCTATTGCAGATTCAGTCTTCCCAGCCTGGTGCAGGTCTACAATTTTGTTTCTGGTGTCCTTTGACAGCTCTTTGGTCTTGGCCATAGTGGAGTTTGGAGTCTGACTGTTTGAGGTTGTGGACAGGTGTCTTTTATATTGATAACGAGTTCAAACAGGTGCCATTAATACAGGTAACGAGTGGAGGACAGAGGAGCCTCTTAAAGAAGGAGTTACAGGTCTGTGAGAGCCAGAAATCTTGCTTGTTTGTAGGTGACCAAATACTTATTTTACCAAGGAATTTACCAATTAATTCATTAAAAATCCTTCAATGTGATTTTCTGGATTTTTTTTTCCTCATTTTGTCTCTCAAAGTTGAGGTATACCTATGATGAAAACTGGAGACCTCTCTCATCTTATAAGTGGGAGAACTTGCACAATTGGTGGCTGACTAAATACTTTTTTGCCCCACTGTATAACCGTTTCCTCCCCCGCACAGCCCAGCTCATACAGCTGTTGTACGCCGCACTCAAGAAACGGAAACCGGCGGACATAGTCGACTGGACTCCTGAGCGGGAGCAGGCGTTCTCTGCGGTTAAAACAGCTCTGGCAAACGCTGCGCACCCAGACCCAGTGGCTCGGATAACGCTCACTACCGACGCCTCGGACATGGCCATGGGGCCGTCGTGGAGCAATGAGTCGCCGGTTCTTGGCAGCCGCTCACCTTTTTTTAGCAGGTCTTTGCACGACAGTGAGCATAAATGCAGTGTGTTCAACAGAGAGTTACTGTTTCTCCACCTGGCCATACGCCACTTCCAGTTCTGGCTGAAAGGGCGCACCTTAGGCTCAAGACCTCTCGCACATGCGCAATACACCTACAGGAAGCAGCGCTGATTGCCTTTGTTCTAAATTTAGACACGATTCCTAGCGATCTCGCATTTGGAATTGCTTTCGTGGTTTTTTTTACGATTTAAAATTTTTGACTGAATTTTTAGTGAAAAACCGTAATTTTGATTAATAAAGCCGTAACCCGGAATGGGTCTTGAAAACCGGAACCATTACGGCAAAACCGGAGTAGTTGGCAGGTATGTGGTGCCGTTGAACAAATCTGTGTTTTGTTCAGGTAGCGTCACCAGAAGGTCATATAGACCAAAGTGCTGCATTAAACGATACGTTGACGCATACATTTTGAATTGAGAATTTTCTGTAGCCGAATTATTGGAGTAACTGTTGCAGCTCTAGTCTGGTTATGATCCACCAGAACCAAAGAGGAACACTTGAGATTTCCCCCCAGGTCTTCAGATTTTAATCAGGAGTGTGTATGTCATTAAAGGATCAGGAGGTGGTTTAGGGAATGATTCATCATCCGTGCCGAGTATCAGAATATTACAGCAAACTGATCTAAACCTGAGTGTGTGACGGGTTCAGGAGGAAAACAGACACGGTGTCAGAAGATGAAGACGATCAGTGTGGACCTGTCAACGGACCCTGGTCAGGGTCCCTGAGGTCACTGTGGGTGGACCACCTCCACACTGGATGAACAGAGTCATGTGACACCACAGTGTGACGACAGCTTAGCATGCTAACATCACCTCTGATGGTCCCACTGGAACCAGAACCTTCTGTCCTCTACAAACCCACATCAGGTTCAGGTTACTTTATTTGTACCCGTAAGTAGATTTGTTGTTCATTTAACATCTGTAACATCTGTTCATTTAATTACTGCCACGTTCTATAAAAATCTGTTGTTCAGCACATACGAGGAAGGCTGAAAAGTTTACAGGCCAGACAGTTCTCGGTGGTCAATGTGACCAAATGTGGTTTGTTTTCATGAGTGCTGCAGCGCTCAGATCCCTGATGCTGAAGAACGAACCCCGTCTGGACAGATCCAACCACTGTCAGCCCCCCATATATGAATGTGAACATGACTTCTTCAGTCGTGTTAAACTGCTCTGTTCCATCTCCCATAAAAACTCATTATTTTAGTGTTTAATGAATCTACGTTCTGATCCAGAGACGATGTCAGCTGATGTGTTTGTGTGTCAAACATCTGCCAGTGTTCTCTGTTCATCTGATGTTTCACTGGTTCAGTGTGGAACATTCCTTAGAGAACTCAGTTCAGTTCTGGTTCTGCTACCTTCCAGCGCTCAGAGCATTTCTTGGAGAACTCGGCAAAGTTGACCGACTGTTCTGGGTTCTTCTTGCGATGTTCCTCTCTACACGTCTGGACGAAGAAAGCGTACGCCGACGTCTTGCCCTTGGGTTTGTTCACGTCTTTACGCATCATGGTGGCGGACTGGAGGAGGAAAAACACCAGAGAAGAAGAAGGTCAGAAACACGAGCAGGCCCACAAAGTCACGACAGAACAGAAAATTTACAGGAAAGTCGCAAGTCTCCAGGAAAAAAGCTGAAAATTTCCATGGAAAACACAGCAGTTTTAGGAGGAAATATGTTAGAAAATTAGATTTAAAAAGCTGCAAACATACAAAAAAGTTGGGAGTTTTATGAGATAAAAGTTACAAATTTGTAGAAAAAAATTGAGCTTTTTTTTTTTTTAGGGGGAAATGCAGCAAATTTTCCAAAAAAAGTTAAATTTCATTGAGAAAAAATTCACCAGTTAATATGAATTTTTTTTGGAATTTACAACAAAGAAATGGGACAAATTTTTCAAGAAAAAAACTGCAGTTTTAAGAGGAAAAAAAGCAGAAAATTTACCAATAAAATTATAGCTCAATAAAAAAAAAAATAATTTACAAATGACTGAAAAATTTGATTTACAATATTAGAAATTTTTCAAGAAAAAAACCTGCAAACTTCAGAGGAAGAAAAGTTTCAAACTTGAAAAAGTCACAGAATTTTGAGTCCAAAATATCTGACATTTATGGTGAAAAGCTGCAAATTTATTGGAAAATTTCTGTTATTTGAGGAAAAAAAGTCTTAAGAAAAATAAGGTCACAATTTTACAAGAAAAAAATCTTGTTTTATGAGGAAAAACTGAAAATTTTCAAGATACTGTCAATGTTATGAATTTAAGGGGGGAAAAAAAAATCAAATTTTTTTAGGAAAAATTAAATAAAATGTTCCAAAAGCACAAGAAAAAAAGTTTAAAAGTTGATGTGAAAACAGTCAAAAATTTGTGCCAAATGACTCTTGTTTTAGTTTAACGAGCTGAAAGAGAAACGATCAAGTCATTAAATTTATGGTTTCATCCTCAGAAGAGCAGAAAGCTCAGCTGATTCATGGCGTCATAATGAGACGGTGACAGAAGTGACTGTTGAGATGAAGCAGCAATCAGGTGTTGGAGAATAAAGCCTGGAGACGTGGAGCAAACTAGGAGAAAATCTTTGAACGGGGACACCAGACTAGAGCAGTCTTGGTTCTGATCCACTTCACGGCTGATCAGAACTGGAACATTTAGACAAGTCAGAATAAACTCATCTGACCTGATTAGAACGTGAAACACTTACAGTTTAGCAGCTGACTGAACCAGCAGAGATGTGACCCACCACGGCTGAAACGGACCGAACCCCAACATGTCCCCGCTAAACCAGCCCAGCGGTGCCTGGATCCAGCCTGCTCAGAGGAGTGGATGTAACCGGTCACCACAGCTGCCCTGCCCGGTCTGACAGACCGACTCTGCCCGGTCGCCACCGCTCCTCTCTCCGGGTCACCGGGCCTCCTCTGCCCGCTGTCCCGGCGCCTCTCCCGGTCACACACAGCCCCTGTCCCCGCTGTCTGGTGCTTCTGTCCCGTGCACAGACACTGCCTCCCCCCGGTGGTTCTCCCTGTCTCTGACGGACCTCCCCTCCCCGGGTGTAGCAGACCGCCTCTGGCCGCTTTCGGGCGTCTCTCCCCGGCTCCCTGTCCCTCCTCCCCCGGCTAGCCTGTTAGCCGCTACCAGAACAATGGAGCTCCTTCCCGCCCTCCAAGGAGCGCCCCTCCCCCTCCACCGACGGCACCAAACCACCACAAGTAAACCGGTTTAACCCGCCGTCACGGTCCGCCCCGCAGCTGGAGGCTCCCCGGTAAATAACGGCTTTCATCCCCGGCACCGTTATTCCCTACAACAACGGAAACGCGGAGACCTGAGAGCGGCTGCGCATTTTCAACGACGGGCCCCGTCTAATCCCCGGAGAGGTCAGCGCTCAATGGACGGGAGGCGGCTACGTCCTGGCGTTCATGCTGTAAAAACAATGAGAGCGGACCAGGCTGCGCATCCTCCCGGAGGATGAGACACGCAAAGGCCGGAGAGGAAGGCACACAGGCCGGGGAGGTGAACCACTTCTCCCTGGATCACCCAGCGCCTCATCTGGACCGTCAAGCGGCCATTTTACCCCCGTTTTTCAGCTTTTTCCCCCCAATAAATCACAGCACCCTCCCCCTCGCTCCAGCCCCGCTGAGACCCCCGCCGTGATGACCCAGTTCAGGCCGGTACTCACGCGTCTGGAGGGCCGGTTCAGCTGCTGCAGACGGGACCGTGTCTCAGTTCTTCGGGTCTGGGGTTCTGCTTGTTGTTTGGGGTACCGAAGCTGCAACTGGAGCCGTTGGATCAGGCCACGCCCACCAGCTACGCCCCCGTTGGTTCTTCCTATTCAGGGGGCGGTCCGGCGCCGCCCACTACTGCGCTCTGATTGGTTGGAAGAACCACCTGTCAAAGCCCTGTTGTTTACGCAGCCCAGGGCGGGAATTTGACACTAACAACAGGGCGGAGCTAGTGCGTTTGAGTGCGTGTGACTGGTCAGTGTGGATGTATGTCAGATTAAAGGCCCAATCAGAGCAGACGTGGAGGCGGGACTTCAGAAAACCGTAGCGTGATGAAGGAGGATTTTAATGGAGTCTTTGTTTTTAATATTTATATTTGTCATGTTTTTAATAAATTATCATCTCAGTCTGAGCGCCCCATCAGTGCAAATGAAATTAATCGGTTTAATCAACTGTTTTATATGTAAATCAGCTCAATCTTCTGATTTTCTTTGTTACACTTGGACGTTTTACTGAATTAAAAGATGAAATGTGAACTAAATAATACACCACACTAACCTCTGAGTAAATTCTGTCATAAATAAACACTGGCTACTGTAAATGATCTACAAACCAGAACTGGTCTGATGAAACCACCCAGAGAGCACCAAGACCTCGTGACCTTTGACCTTGACCACAACCTGGACGCAGACCCACCAGAGGACCACCGTGTGTGAGTTAGGTGAGCATCTGGGCAGTTGCTTGTGTAACGGATGCCAACTAGTACTGTTCGGCGTAGAACGTTAGTAAAACCTCCCTCCCAAAGCCTCATACAGTATCGGTAGCGCTGAGCTATCGGTCGGACCTTTAGCTCAGCGCGATCGTGCTGTGTCTCCCATGCTCGAACTGTGTAGTTGACTGAGAGGTCGCGGGTTCGTGTCCCGTGTGGGGCGAACTGCGCAGGATGATCTCTGTCACACTTGGTAGGAGGAGCTTTTCTGTGTGAAACGCAGACACAGACAGACGGACAACAGATGCAGCTCAGCATCTCTGACTAGAAAAAGAAAAGCAACTTCAGAAAGAAAATGCAGAGTGAATGTTGCTGCAGCCATAATGTAGGCAAGTAGGCAGGAGCTACTGTTTACGGAGCTTTATTATAAAGAATATATACAATATGATCAGGCTTACGGCACTCTCTGACAGGCCAGGTGTCCCACGACGAAAGAGGACTAGCCTCTTCCACCCACATCCTTTATACCCGGAGTGGCGTCACCACCAGAACCGGCAGTTAACCACCCCTGCTCATTCCCGTCCACCCTGGCCACCATCTTACTAATACCTTCCATTTACATACATAACACCCCCCCCCCCTTCAAAAAAATGTCATGCATACAGATAACCCACCCAGATTTGGTGCCCGACACACCCTCTGATAAAACATGTACAAAAAGAAACAAACTGCCTATCCAGTCACACAGCCAAGGCTGGGGTGGGGGGGTAGACTGCCAGCGCCCCCTACACGGCCAGGCGGGTTATTCTGCCGCCATGCTGAAAACAGTCTAACTTGAAAGCCCGTGTCCCTAAATAAAATAATCCCATAAAACAGCTCCTTATGAACATAAAGAATAGCAACCACAGCATAGATTGAAAACACCAGTGGCGGCCCCCCCACCCCACACACCCCCACACCTGGACACAGCATAAACAATACGTGCTGGGTAATTTAGGCAGCACAGATTATCAATTAACAGAATCAAATAACCCAATCATAACTCACTATTTCTACTTCTTTAACTCTTTACGTTACAAATCTAAATCCAGGCGCGTGTCAAATCAGCAGTGAAGCGTTCCACTCTCACCATATTCACAAAACAAATCCAATAATCACAGTATTTCCTTGGCTAGTAAAACTTTGCCCTTATATAAACACACAATTTATAAAATTTGGCTCAAAAAATTTCATCTTCCGTCTTTTCTCTTTTTTTTTTCAAACCAATAATTTCCGGGGCACCAGTACAGCAGTGGTCAACTATGTACAGCAGGACCTGCGTTATGCTCAAATACACACAGTAAAGCACCCTCAGTCCTTGGATGGGGCTCTTTCCAAACGCCTCCGTCTCTTCTCCACCATCCACTCATCCGGATGCCTCCAGGTCTGGTCAGACAAGCGTAGATACCCATCGCTCTGGCCAGCCTCCACTTGGAACCACCTCTGGTCACCACGCCGCTCGCGTGACCCGTGATCTCCTCTCATCTGGGCCTCGATCCTGGGCTGAACCTCATCTCCAGCCTGCAGGGAAACCCTTTTCTTCTTATCAGGATCACTCTGGTTCTGACTGGCCTCCTTCACCGATCCCGTTGACTCGCAGGTCTGGGTCATCTTCCTCTTGGCAGGCCGTCATTGTGAGCGCTTCACAACCGCGCTCTCAGGTCTTTCCCCCTCAGTCTCCAGCGCGGGCACCTCGTCCTTATGGGCCACCCTGGGGATCCCGGCGTGCCATCCAGCACCCTTGTCCAGGGCAGCGTGGTAACCGGCATCGGGTCCGTCCCGGGGTGGCATTGCTTGGCGCTGAATGTGCTCTCCACTCGTAGTGTCCAGCCAGTCTGAGTCCCACACCTCCTCACCATCCACCACCGGAGCTGGTCGGCCCCAAAGTCCACACCCCAACCACTTCTCGCCCGACACATTTGCTATAGAGAACTCCAGGCTATAAAAAAGGTTTCACCCCATGATGTTATCGCCCGCAGTGGTGACATAAACACAGGCCTTGGGTACCACAACAGACTTGTACCATGCCTCCATTTCTACAAATCCCAAAACAGCCAGTCTGTTCCATCCATAGCCAAAGTAGTGTCTCTCCTGCTTCCTGATTTGCTGGTGGGGAAATAGACTCTTCATGGTCGCCAGGTTCAAAACGGAAATAACGGCTCCCGTATCCACTAACAGGGGAACCTCGACGCCATCCAGTATTACATCACACCTGATTCGTCCCATGATTTCCGGGGAAACGATGTGAGTGATCGTGGGAGTCTTCTGCGAGGGACCCGTCTCACTCCACCGGTCACTACGCTCAAAGTTTGCACATGTCCTGGCAAAGTGTTTCAGAAACCCACACTTCCCACAGTGCTTGCCCTTCACCAGACATATCCTGGACTTATAGCAGTGACTTGGGGACCCACAGCCATAACAACGTTGTGTACTGGGGGCGGACCTCATTTTTTCCACGGAAGCATCATCTTCCTCTCCGCTGTTTTCAACCCCAGGGTCCAATACCAGTGCCTTAGCGCAAGACTCATCTTGGCTCAGAGGGGCCCCTTCAGTCAGGGCCCTTGCGATGGTCTCTGCTGCCTTGAACTGCTGAGCGAGCTCGATTGCTGCGGCCAACGTCAGCTCACCTGGATGAGTTAAAAGCCCGGACAGGGTTGCTGGACAGCAGACGTGTTCTGCCAACTGGTCCCGTATCATCTCATCCTCCAGTGGTCCGAACTTGCATTCCCAGCTCCTGGAGGTCTGTCAGAAATCTCTTCACCGATTCCCCCGACTGCTGGTGGCACTGTCAAAACTGAATGTGCTGGACAGTGACGTTTTCCAGCGCGTAAAAGTAGCACACCATTAGTTCCACTACTTCATCAAAGCTATTGGCCCCTCCAAGGTTCTCCAATATCCTTTGCCCCTCCATGCCTAAACTATGGACCAAAACAGCCCTCGCGCGAAGCTTCTCAAGCTTGCCAAGGTTCAAAACTATCAAATAATTTGTAAATGCGGCAAACCACCGAGGCCAAGGCACGGGTGGCTCACCTGGGTTTTCCAAAAATGGCCAAAAATTGGCAACAGACCTCTCCATAACTGCTTTTACCTCGTCGCCAAGTGTTGCATCCATAATGTAGGCAATAACAAGTAGACAGGAACTACTATTTATGGAGCTTTATTATAAACACTATATACAGTACTCTCAGGCTTACAGCACTCTCCGACAGGCCAGGTGTCCCACGATGAAAGAGGACTAGCCTCTTCCACCCATGTCCTTTATATCCGGAGTGGCATCACCACTGGAACCGGCAGTTAACCAACCCTGCTCATTCCCCATCCACCTCGGCCGCCATCTTACTAATACCTTCCATTTACACACATAACAAATGCTTTCCTAAAAATAAAAAAAGCCTGAAATATTATTGCTTAACCCTTTAACTGCCCAGATTAAATGGATGGGTCGTGCGCCCGCAGTGGCACAGCACAGCAACTGCACATGTCAACTTATTGACTGAGTTATGTAATTTATATAGCTGCCGTGGCATTATGCAAATTAGATGAGTAAATTTATTCCTATCTGAAACTTTGGATCATATTCTACATCTTTCTATTTGACAGTAAGCCATTATCTCTTGTAACTTTCAACTTATAGCCTTGGAAATCTGAGCTATTTTATTGACATTTTTTTTTTTTTACCACTCTTGACCACTGGGGGGGGGGCTTAAGTTGCCTTGCATTGCCCCAGGCGCCACATGGCACCTAGGGCAGTTAAAGGGTTAAAAACTAGAGTAGCGTAAAACTGAAAGTTGTACCTTATAAGCAAAGTAGCTGAAAGCCGAATAAGCTTAAAACCTGAACTGAACAAAGTTAAAATCCTAAATAAAAGTTTACACTGATAAATTCCTCCTATCTCAGAAGGACCAAGGCCACCACAGGAAACCCCTCACATCCCCCCACCACCTGTTTGACTTGCTTCTCTCTGGACCATGGTTCACATCCATCAGGTCCCACACCTCCAGACGCACAAACAGTTTCTTCTCCTGGGGCATCCGGACTGCAAACAGTCAGAGGCCCCGCCCCCTCCCTCTGAAACAGTCAGAGGCCCCACCCCCCTCCCTCTGAAACAGCCAGAGCCCCCCCCCCCCGAACGCTCACATGCTTAGAACTGAGGATCTTTTAAGTATCACTATAACTCACCTGCCTTTGCACTCCTCACGTTCATGTACATTGACCCATCCATGAAACCTCTACTGTGTAAATTCTCCATAATCCTTGGGTCATTTTATTCTATTGTGTGTTCTGCACTCCACACTCTGATGTACATAGTTCCAATACAAACCGCTGATCCATAAGTACTACATCTAAATCTATTTTTGTAAACAGGGTGTTATGTATGAGATTTGGGTGTCTGGGATGCCATGCCCACCCACAGGGTGATGTCAGGCAGGCACGGCCCACTCTGTATACAGCTGAGTGTTCCAGCTAATAAAGTGCAGTTGGATGTCCCCAAAGAAGCTCTCCGTTCTGTGTCATTTTACGATGTAACATTTGGTGACGAGGAGACTAATGGGAGCGTGCTGGTTGCCTCTGCCGTTGGCACCGTTTCTGGAGCGCGAGGGGGAGCCTGTGATCCTCTGGCAGGAGTGGAGAGCCTCATTTGAGGAATATATTAGGGTGCTGGGCCTTCACAGGCTAGACGGGAGATGACAGCGGGCGCTCCTGGCCCACAATCTCGGCGTAGAGGGCCAAAGGATCCTCAGTACTCTGGGTGGAGTGGACCTCTACGAGGATGCTGTTGATCGGCTGGCCAGGCACTTTGATGGTCAAACGAGGGCCATGAAGCTGCAGGTGATGGAGCTCTTGGTGCCAGAAACTGATGGGCTAGCCAGCTGTGGGAAACTAGCGACCCTCTCTGTATATAATTGAGTGTTCCAATAAAGTGCAGTTGGATGTCCCTCAGGAAGCTCTCCGTTCTGTGCTCATTCAACGATGTAACACAGGGGTCTCAGTCTTTTTCTGGAGGACAGAACTACAACAGACAGTTAGTAGAATGTGAGAAATCTTTGACAATCTGAGTCATTTTTCACCACCCGTGATTTATAGATTTCATCAAGTGCAGGAAGACCGACCCCAATCATCTTTGATGCCAGCTGGTGGATGGTGTGCAGCTGTTTCCTGTCTGGAGCTGCGGTTCTGCTGAACCCAGCTGTGACTGAATGGGCATCAGTGACTGACGTGCCAGACTGATACTGGACATCTTCAAGCTGTCCAAGAAAATCAAGTCTCTGGTGAGCTCTGCTGACCACGCTGTGCTGTTGTCTGTCCATCTCACATCAGAGGAGACGGTTGGACCTGAAAATGTCAAATATCTCCTGCTGTCCACGAACCCTCGGACCTTTACAGTCATTCAGGACAGAAATGTCCACTTCCACAATACTGCTGTAGATTAATATTGTTTCTGCATAAATCTTTTAAACAACTTCCTGTTCAAAACTACCAAACATTCAATCACTTTTAAAAATTTAACCCTTTAAATGCCAGTTTGATTACATCATATCTCTTGTTGTTTTCTATGGAAAACCCCCCCACCAAAAATGAGTTATTTTCCATGAAACTAATTTTGGGTGGCTGGGGAATTTTTTTTAAATCAGTCTTAGATATATCAAGGATTATCCAAAATACTGACTTTGATGTGTTATTAGTTTTGTGTGACATCAGATTTAAAACGAACTTCCCCCTTGAGTCATTAAGTACAAAAATGTCCTCGAACAACAACTGCTATAAAACAGTATGGTCAGGTGGTCCCACACGCTTGGCAGCATCGGGTTTTTGAGTTGGTTCACTCCCTGGCGCACCCAGGAGTGCGTGCGTCAGCCAAACTGGTAGGGGCAAAGTTCGTCTGGCCACGTTTGCATAAACAAGTAAAAGAGTGGGCAGCAGCTTGCGTCGCATGCCAATGGGCCAAGGTGTGCAGACACACAAAGGCTCCCCTCGAGCCATTCCACATCCCGGCTAAGAGGTTCGATCACGTCCACGTGGACCTGGTCGGGCCCCTCCCACCATCTCAGGGGTTTACGCACCTCCTGACAGTAGTAGACCGCACAACGCGCTGGCCCAAAGCGGTGCCGCTAGCCTCTACCACATCTGTGGAAGTCGCACACGCTTTTTTGGCTACGTGGGTGGCACGCTTCAGCGCTCCATCAGACATCCCGTCTGACAGGGGCCTTCAGTTTGTTTACAACCTCTGGTCAGTGATGGCCCAGAGCCTAGGGGTCCACATTCACTGCACTACTGTGTACAACCCCCAGGGCAACGGGTTATGCAAGCATTTCCACAGGTCACTTAAGGCAGCGCTCAGGGCTTTGCTTACCAACGCAAATTGGGTGGACTGGCTGCCGTGGGTTCTCTTAGGGTTGCATTCTGCACTGAAGGAAGATTTGGCGGCTTCCCCAGCAGAACTAGTTTTTTTCTCAACTGCTGCAACTCCCTGGGGAATTTTTGCCCGACAACCCCACGCCCCAGGCTGAGCCATCCTCGCATCCCCTATGGGGCAAGCAGGTGGGGAGGGTACCGGGCCTGGCCCACCACTGTTTCCCCCGCACATTCGTCCCAAAAAGCTTGAGGAATGCGTCATTCATGTTTGTCAGGCACGATGCTCACCGGACCCCGTTGCGCCTCCATACGACGGGCCATTCAGAGTGTTGGAACCTGGGGCGAAACATTTCATGTTAGACTTGGGAGGACGCAGAGAAACCGTCTGCATTGACAGGCTCAAGCCCGCATTTGTGTTGGCAGACGAACAAATGGTGTTGGCCCGAGCTCCCCGACGTAGGTGCCCCCTGTTGGGGGCCCCGCAGGTAAATGACTCATCAGCAGGGACAGAAATGCAACTCTCATTGCACTGCTTTATTTCTCATTATGGTTTCCTTAGTTGCTACCAAACTTCTATTTAAATGTGGCATCTGTCAAATAGAAAGCCTTTTAACTAATGCTGGTACCCAGCACAACATTAATTAAAATCCTTCTGAGACCACATACAGTATCTCACAAAAGTGAGTACACCCCTCACATAGTTGTAAATATTTTATCTTTTCATGGGACGACATTGAAGATACGACACTTTGATGCAATGTAAAGTAGTCGGTGTACAGCTTGTATAACAGTGTAAATTTGCTGTCCCCTCAAAATAACTCAACACACAGCCATTAATGTCTAAACCGTTGGCAACAAAAGTGTGTACACCCCTGAGTGAAAATGTCCAAATTGTGCCCAATTAACCATTTTCCCTCCCCGGTGTCATGTGACTCGTTAGTGTTACAAGGTCTCAGGTGTGAATGAGGAGCAGGTGTGTTAACCAGAGTTAGCGGAGTGGTGGCTCAGTTGGTCGAGCATCCACCCCACACCTGGGAGGCCAGGGTTCAAATCCTGGCCGGATCATGCTGAAGACCATATAAAAAAAAAGAGCGGAACTTCCCGCTGTCCAGCTTGGTGCTCAGCAATAATGGAATGGAAGAGGGAAATTTGTGGCAGTGCCTTGCATGGCAGCGACCCCTCTGATTCTATATACAGTATGTGTGTGATTAACATTGTAGATAAGAGAAACATAATTTTGTTCTACTGTACATGATTGGCTGTATGGATCTGAATGACAGTAAAGATGGCTTATCCTTTAATTTGGTGTTATCGCTCTCATACTCTCTCATATTGGTCACTGGAAGTTCAACATGGCACCTCATGGCAAAGAACTCTCTGAGGATCAGAAAAAAAGAATTGTTGCTCTACATAAAGATGGCCTAGGTTATAATAAGATTGCCAACACCCTGAAACTGAGCTGCAGCACGGTGGCCAAGACCATACAGTGGTTTAACAGGACAGGTTCCACTCAGAACAGAACACAGAACACAGAACAGGCCTCACCATGGTCGACCAAAGAAGTTGAGTGCACGTGCTCAGCATCATATCCAGAGGTTGTCTTTTGAAAATAGACGTATGAGTGCTGCCAGCATTGCAGCAGAGGTTGAAAGAGTGGGGGGTCAGTCTGTCAATACTCAGACCATACACTGCACACTGCATCAAATTAGTCTGCATGGCTGTCGTTCCAGAAGGAAGCCCCTTTTACAGATGATGCACAAGAAAGCCTGCAAACAGTTTGCTGAAGACAAGCAGACTGAGGACATGGATCATGGAACCATATCCTGTGGTCTGATGAGACCAAGATAAACTTATTTGGTTCAGATGGTGTCAAGCGTGTGTGGCAGAAACCAGGTGAGGAGTACAAAGTGTGTCTTGCCTACAGTCAAGCATGGTGGTGGGAGTTTCATGGTTTGGGGCTGCATGAGTGCTGCTGGCACTGGGGAGCTACAGTTCATTGAGGGAACCATGAATGCCAACATGTACTGTGACACACTGAAGCAGAGCATGATCCCCTCCCTTCATAAACTGGGCAGCAGGGCAGTATTCCAACATGATAACCACCCCAAACACACCTCCAAGACGACCACTGCCTTGCTGAAGAAACTGAGGGTAAAGGTGATGGACTGGCCAAGCATGTCTCCATACATAAACCCTACTGAGCATCTGTGGGGTATCCTCAAACGGAAGGTGGAGGAGCGCAAGGTCTGTAACATCCACCAGCTCCATGATGTCGTCATGGAGGAGTGGAAGAGGATTCCAGTGGCAACCTGTGAAGCTCTAGTGAACTCCATGCCCAAGAGAGTTAAGGCAGTGCTGGAAAATAATGGTGGACACACAAAATATTGACACTTTGGGCACAATTTGGACATTTTCACTTCGGGGTGTCCTCACTTTTGTTGCCAGCGGTTTAGACATTAATGGCTGTGTGTTGAGTTATATTGAGGGGACAGAAAATTTACACTGTTATACAAGCTGGACACTGACTACTTTACATTGGATCGAAGTGTCATATCTTGAGACTTCCGGTCATGGCTGCCACGTAGGAGGACGTGCTTTCCTCTACTCTGCTCCTTAAAATAAAAAAAATCGGCAAATAACTCTCTCAATTAGAACAAAAACTATCCCAGCGTTTGGCCGAGGACATGCCGGTAAAGCCTAAGGCTGGGAAATCAGGTGGAGGAAAAACTGTACCGCCGAAACAGTCCAAGTTAACGGACTTTCACGTCTGTGACGCAGCAGAGAGATCCCCAGATATGGTGGAACAAGCTAGCAGAGGAGCGGTGACTGCTGACGACGGCACAGGTGCGGTGCTCGCTGCCATTGGCTCAATGAGAGCAGACTTCTCTACTAAGTTTGATGGGATTACAGCAGCGATAGAGGGTTTGAGAAAGGAATTAAGCGACTGTATGGAACGTGTAACGCAGGTGGAGCTCGGAATTTCCAGCGCTGAGAATGACGTCACCAGCCTACAATTAAAGGTGCGCACATTGGAATTAAACAATAAACGTCTGGAAGATAATGTCCTGGATTTAGAATCCCGGTCGAGACGGAACAATCTGAGGCTGGTGGGTCTTCCTGAGGGTACGGAGGGGCGGGACTCATGTTCCTTTTTGGAAAAGTGGATCCCAGAAGCGCTGAACAACACGGAGCTGCAGTCATCAGTCGTTCTGGAAAGCGCCCACCGAATTGGCCCACTGAGAGATAATAAAGCACCACCGAGGACGCTGATTATGAAGTTCCTCAGCTACAGAGACAGGATGACAATCTCCAACGCGGAGAAATTAAATACCAGGATCAGCAGGTGCGGTTCTACCCAGATTTGGCCACAGGAATCCAACAATTAAGGAAACAGTTTGACCCCGCCCGTAAAGAGCTGCGCAGCCTTGGGATTCGTCATGGAGTGATTTTTCCTGCAAGACTGCTGGTCACATATAAAGGGAGAACCCACACCTTCAAGACCCCAGAAGAGGCGCAGGAGCTCATCAAGAAGATCCAAGTAGAGACTGGTGGGAGCTAAGCATGAAGCATGAATAAGATATAAGGTAGAATATTAAAGCATTTGCACAGGCATCTGACTGATCTGAAGCAAATAGCAAGTTCACAAAATACAGATTGTATTGAATTAAAAAAAAAAACCTATGATGTACAAAGTTGCTATAAAATTTTGGAGTTAAGTTGGAAAACTACAGAAGAGAGTTAATGTTATGTCATTAAAAGCAGTAGAGTCAGGGTGATTGAGAGGAGAAAGAAAGAGTGGTTTTGACTGATCCTTGTGAGTGAGGAGCAGTCAAAGGCTATATCGGGAGATGGAATTTTTTTTTTTGATTTTGGGGGGATTACCACGAATGTGGGAAGGGGGAATTTGTTTGTGTGTAGTTTGTAGGATGAATGTTCAACCACTCATGTTTTTGCTTCTCTGTATGAGCATGTTTATGTTTACATTGCGAAGTAATCCCAAACTCCTTATTGATCATAGACCAAAGCGTTAATCTTAATTTAACTTCATGGAATTGCAGAGGTCTACAAAATTTAAAAAAAACTCAAACAAGTTATGAATAAAATAAAAGACATAGGTTTAAAAATTGTGTTTTTACAAGAAACTCATCTAATAGAGGAGGATGTAAAAAGAATTAAAAAAAGATGGCAGGGAAGTGTATTCACCTCATCATTTTCATCTCGAGCCAGGCGAGTTATGACTCTCATACACAAAACTATCACCATGGGGTGAGACGCCGGCTCGGCGCTCAGCCCATGCTCCTTTTATCCCTGCCTCTCATTGGGCAGCGCCTCAGCTGGCTCCCAGCTGTCAGTGTCACGGGACGGCTGGGGCCAATTAATCCTCATCAGCTGGGGCGCTGCTAATGAGTATAAAGAGGAGCAGCTTCGATCATTCGGGGCTGCGACATAAGCACTGCTAGGCTGGAGTCCCTTCGTCCGGTTCCAGCCCCTGACTCATCTGCAGCATTACCTGTAAGTGTTACCCTGTAAGGAGTTGTTGTGCCTCTGTACCCCCTTGTCCGGTGCTAGCCCGCTGCTGCTTATTGTATCACTTGGGTGTATCATCTCATATGAGTATCTGACACTGGACCCCTATGCCAGTGCCAGCTCTCTGGCTGCTAAACCCGTGAGTGTACCCGCTGTGAGTTTTCATGCTGTTACCCCTTCGCCCGGTGCCAATTGTTAACTCTGGTGCTGTACTGCTCGCGTATGTTACTATGTATGAGCATTTGTGCTTTCCTCATCCCTTACCCCTGTCACTAATAAACATCACAACTGACTGGCTCGCCCTTGGCTCTCTTATTGCGTGGCTCCCTAGAGCCACGTGTGACAGTATGTCGCAGCCCGAACGAGTTGCCGGCGGCCGTAAATGGTTTGGACTTGTACCTTCCTGTCCGGGTGTTAGCGCCGTTAGCATGCCGTTTCCCAGGAGTCACCTCCGACGCCAGGGCGACGAGCTGTGGTCCATCCTGGGGGCTGTCGACAGGACGCTCTTCACCTTGCACGACGCCTCCAACGCGAGACGCTGGCGTCCGGGCCGTGCTGAGGATCTCCTGGACAGTTACACTCGCTCCTTATTCCATCTCGAGGTCAGTGCCAGGATTGACGCCATGGACACACAGCGAGAGAAGCTCCGCGGGTTGGATGGAAACCCCGGCAGAACGCCGAAGTGGATGACGTTGCCCCCCGCTTCGGGACCCCGTTCCTGCTGCCATTCCAGCCCGGGAGTTCGCGCCACCCAGAGGGCTTCCCCCATTCTGCACCACGTCACTCGGGATTCCCCCCATGGAGCCGCAGCTGACAGCAGTTACGTCTGGGACCGAGCGGCTGACGCGATCCCCGCTGTGCATCCATTCACAATCTGCAGGCACGTGGCGGCGGCAGTGAGATTGGAGAGGACTCCAGGGCAGCAAAGCTTTCCCGAGCTCAACACCTTCCTCGCCTCGGTCTCTGCTCAGGAGCGGCGATTCCTGGGTTCCCCCCTCGCTTCGTCCCCTGGGAATAGCCGTCATCACTTCGCCAAGTCACCTCAGCATGAACCCCTTCTGGATCCAGTTCTGGGCTTCCACCAGGACCTCTCCTCCCACGCAGCTGTCACCTTTTCGCCTCGTCAGTGTGGAGATTTTACAGCCTCGTTCCCTGAGCCCCATTCCCCCGCTGTCACTCCAGGGCATTCGGGCTGGCTCACCCCGGCTGTTACCCCCTCCTCCTTGACGCGCTCCCCGACTGCTGTGTGTGTCTGGAATCCCGGCCTGGTGAGCCCTCTCCTGGAGACAACGCGAGCGGTCCCCAGACGATTTCCCAGGGGGTCCTCCGTTATCGCCTGGCGGGGAGAGGAGGAAGCAATGTTCACCGCAGCAGGCTCCACCCAACCTCCAGGAGGCAGGCAAGTCTCAGTTTATTTACATCAGTTTAATGATTTGCTCTGTCACACTCCTGGAGGTGGAGTTCAGGGTTCGCAGCTCCCTGAACTCCCACCACCTGCTGTAACCTGTGCCTTTAATCCTGCATCCTCTGTGTCTCTCTCCGCCGAGCGCTCCCCAGCTCCGGGTCAACGTGGTGGGACGAGGAGAGGGCCTGCGGTTCCGCAGCTACATTGTGGGCGGAGGATGAAGACCGACTGCTGTGTGGAGTCTGCGCCGACGACCAAGCATCCCCGGGTCTCCACGGAGGTGCGGTTCGGTCCAGCAGGACGAGGTTCTCCTACCATCACGCCGCGTGGACTGTCGGCGTGGCTACTTGCGCTGGAGGAACCTCAAGCTGCGCTGACCATCGTCCTGGCTGTGGGGCCCAACGCAGCCGAATGGGAGCCTGACAACGACCTCCGGACAACGGATCCTGGATCTTCGCAGTCCTGGATGGCGTCGGAACCCGAGATCAGGCGAGTGCTCCTCTCTCTTTTCTCCCTCTATTTCTCTGAGCACTTTAGCCTGTCTCTAGGGGGAATGAGCCAGGTGCAGCCGCTCGCTGCATCCAAGCTCGTTCCGCCGGGTTCTGGCGCTGCCGGTGATCCTGACCCCGGTTCTGTTTTCTCCTCTGAGCCTTCTTCCAGGGTCGCCGGCGAGGAGTTGCCGTTCCTCGTGGTGCTGTGGGGTCCAGGTTCAGTGTTGGAGGTCGGTTCTGGTGCGGTGCCGACCCAGTCGGGGTCTGACGTGGGTGCTGCTCCAGCGGCGTTCAGCGTGGGTTCGCCTAAGACCCAATCGGGGTCCAACGCGGGTGCCACCCCAGTGTTGTCCAGGTCCGGTGGGGAGGTGGCTGTTCCCCTGCAGCCTGACGCTCGTCTACCTCATCATCGGCTCTCCCCTAAGCCTCTTCCTCCGGGGTCCGCTCTGACCCTTCGCCCGTCTCAACGGTCCTGGTGGTTGAGTGACGCAGGTCGACGGCTCGACCTGCAAGTCTTCTGGTTCGGCAAGCTGGTCCAACCTCCTGACGAACTGTATTGTTGCTGGGTGGCCTGGCATGGCTACCGGTGGCCTAGTTTCTTGGAACTTGGGTTTGGACTTGGCCGCCCGAACATTGTCTCTTCCCCGGGTTGCCAACCGGACAATGGGCGGGGAGATTACCAGAACAACTCCGGCCGTTTGGGACTCTGCTTGCCGTCTCCTCGGGTGTCCTTTACTTCTTTTATTATTGAGGTCACTCGGGTGTAGTTTCTTTGTCCATTAGGGGAATATATATGTTTTTGTGCTGTGTGTTGTGGTTTTTTTTATTAACCATTCTCAGCATTTTTATCCCATCATTATCCTGTGCTCCTGTCACCATTATCCCTCTAGGTGACCCTCCTTGTATTTAGTGCTGTGTATTGTGTTTTCTCCCTTATTAACCGTACTCAGCATTTTACCTTATTGTTATCTTGTGACCCTGTCACCTTTATTCCTCTAGGTAATCCCCCGTTTATTTGGTGTTGTGTATTGCGTTCTCCCCCTTGTAAACCGTACTCAACATTTTTCCCTCATGTTCATCCTGTTCCTACCCTGTCACCGTTATTTCCCTGGGTGTCCCTCTTTGTATATGGCGCTGTGTATTATGTTTTCCCTGCCACCCGTACTCAGCGTCTTTCATCACCCTTATTTTATCTTTAGCTTTGTATGAGTGTGTTATGGAGTAGTGTGTTTCGTTCCCCCTTAACCATACTCTGTAATTGCTTTATTTGTCCTGTTACCTCTTTGGGGGTTTTTTTTCCTCCCTTTCTTGCCCTGGGCTACACGTTGTGTTATCTGAGTAGAGCGTAACCTGTGTCCTACTCAGTTTTCTCCCCATCTGTGCCCTGGGTTAATTTTTCCCTGTTTTGTAACGTATTGTGTTTGGGTTTTTTCCTCTCTCTGCCCTGCTACCCTACATTGTCCATTGGGTTTTTTTTTGTTTTGTCCTTCCCTTTGCATCTTCCCCTCCGGTCCTGCCTCCCTTCCGCCCACCCTAGGTGGGGTGGGGGGCTGGGATGTTCCTGGTCGTTCGGGAGCCTGACCGTGAGTGGGAGGCTCTGTCACCATGGGGTGAGACGCCGGCTCAGCGCTCAGCCCATGCTCCTTTTATCCCTGCCTCTCATTGGGCAGCGCCTCAGCTGGCTCCCAGCTGTCAGTGTCACGGGACGGTTGGGGCCAATTAATCCTCATCAGCTGGGGCGCTGCTAATGAGTATAAAGAGGAGCAGCTTCGATCATTCGGGGCTGCGACATAAGCACTGCTAGGCTGGAGTCCCTTCGTCCGGTTCCAGCCCTTGACTCATCTGCAGCATTACCTGTAAGTGTTACCCTGTAAGGAGTTGTTGTGCCTCTGTACCCCCTTGTCCGGTGCTAGCCCGCTGCTGCTTATTGTATCACTTGGGTGTATCATCTTATATGAGTATCTGAGTACTGGACCCCTATGCCAGTGCCAGCTCTCTGGCTGCTAAACCCGTGAGTGTACCCACTGTGAGTTTTCATGCTGTTACTCCTTCGCCCGGTGCCAATTGTTAACTCTGGTGCTGTACTGCTCGTGTATGTTACTATGTATGAGCATTTGTGCTTTCCTCATCCCTTACCCCTGTCACTAATAAACATCACAACTGACTGGCTCGCCCTTGGCTCTCTTATTACGTGGCTCCCTAGAGCCACATGTGACAAAAACAGTCCCATTTCAAGTGAAAAATGTAATTGGACACAAATTAGGAAGATACCTAATCATTCAAGGATCTTTGTTATTAGAAAATATAAATCTGGTGAACTTATACGGTCCCAATATAGATGATCAAAACTTCTTTGCTAATTTATTTCTTATTTTATCATCATTCACAGGGCAGCATATAATAGCAGGGGATTTTAATTGTACATTGAATCCCAGCATAGATAGATCAACACAATGGATGCAGGATGATTATTAATCATTTTATGAAAGAATTGAGATTGCTAGACATATGGAGAGAAATGAAACCTTAAGTTAAAGCCTACTCTTGTTATTCTAATACCTACAAGACATTCTCACGTATTGACTATTTTTTGATCTCCACAGAATTAAGGTCCAAGATTCAAAACTGTTTCTATGATAACATTGTGATCTCTGATCATGCACCCTGCTGTTTAATATATGTAGATAAGAAATTGACAAAGGAACCAGGTAGGTGGCAATTTCAGCATAAATGGCTTCAGGATGAGGAATTTGTTAAGTACATAGAAAAACAGATAGATGAGTTCTTTGATATCAATACTACACAAACATCAGCATGTATAAAGTGGGAGGCTTTCAAAGCTTTTATTAGGGGGCATATTATTAGTTATACAGGTTCAAAATCTAAGAAGACTCGAGAGGAGAGAGTCCAATTGGAACATAAAATAAAAATTCTCCAAGAAAAAGTGTATGCAGGAAGTGACCCAAAGTTAGAGAACGAATTACTGATTCTGAGAGCTGAATATGACAAAAAAATCAGCGAATAGAGCTGCCTCGAGTCTTCTAAGATTGAAGCAAACCTTTTTATGAACAAGGTGAAAAATCAGGAAAATTATTGGCATGGCAGATTAAACAATTAGAATTTAATACAACAATTACCAGTATTATAAGTAACGGACAGGCAGTTGTAGATCCTTTAGAAATTAATAGAGCCTTTAGAGATTATTATGAAAAACTATATGACACAAAAATGAAACTGACTTAACAAAACTAAATGGGTTTTTGGACGAATTATCTATACCGTGTATTCCAAATGAAAACAGGGAGATACTGGAGTCTAAAATTAGTCAAGAAAAAGTTGGGCTAGCCATTGATAATATGAAATCAGGAAAAAGTGCAGGACCAGATGGTCTTCCAGTTGACCTTTATAAAAAATTTAAGAATAAATTAATAAAACCATTTTTGGAAATGGTTTTAGAAGCATTTCAAAATAGTAATTTACCATCATACATGAATAATGCCTTAATTATACTGTTGCCAAAACCAGGTAAACCCTCTAATAAATGTGAAAACATGAGACCAATAAGCCTATTAAATGCCGACCTTAACATAATCTGTAAAATTTTAGCAAGACGAATACAAGAAATATTACCAAATATTATTAACCGAGATCAGAATGGCTTTATAAAGGGAAGACAAGGCTTCCATAATGTAAGAAGACTATTTAATATTATCTATTCTAATAAAGAAGCACCGGATACAGCTCTCCTATCATTGGACGCCGAAAAGGCCTTTGATAGGGTCGAATGGCCCTTTCTTTTTGAAGTCTTACAAAGGTTTGGACTTGGAAATAATTTCATAAAATGGGTTCAGATAATATACAATAATGCTACAGCAGAAATCCTAACAAATAGCAATATTTCAAAATCAATAAAAATCAATAGAGGATGTCGACAAGGCTGTCCACTTTCACCTTTACTGTTTACTATGGCAATTGAACCTTTAGCGATGGCAGTACGTTTACATCCACAAATATATGGAATTAAAGTAGGACCAACAGAACATAAAATCTCCCTGTATGCTGATGGCATAATTTTGTTCATGTCAAATCTTAAAAAATCAATTCCGACCTTGTTGAATTTAATAAAGAATTTTGGGGAAATATCAGGATATAAAATAAATAAAACTAAATCTTCAATATTAATGCTAAATGAGACCCAGAGAAATCACCCAGGTCCTGAGGTAAATCAATTCAAAGTTGTAAATCAGTTTAAATATTTAGGAATTCAAATTTTGCCTAAGCTAGAATTAGTCGCCAGTGTCAACTATGAAGCCTTAATGACAGTTATCAATGAGTTACTTCAGAGATGGATGTCACTACCAATGTCGATGACTGGGAGAATTAATATACTTAAAAGTAATATCTTACCCAAAATGCTTTATTTATTTCAATACATTCCTTTACCACCACCTTCAGATCTATTCTCAAGAATTAAAAAAAAGTTAGTGGAATTTATATGGAACAATAGGAAGGCTAGATTACATCTGTCCTTACTATATTTACCATTTGATCGTGGAGGTCTGAAATGTCCAAACTTTATGTTGTATTACTGGTCAGCACAACTGAGGTCTATGACATATTATTTTTCATCAAATGATCTCCCTCACTGGACTGAAATGGAATCATACAATTTACCTTTACCTCTTCCCTTATTCATATACTCAGATTTGGCAAAAAAATTACAGAAGCAAGTTAAAAACCCATTTGTAAAGCATATGATCAAAATATGGTGTGAAACCAAAAAATATCTAAAAGATCCACACTTATTGTCACAATTTAGCCCAATATGGGGTAATCAATATTTTAAACCAGGGAGAGTGGATGCTGTATTTAAAGTATGGCATTTAAAGGGATTCAAAAGATTCGAGACTTATACTTGTCAGGTTCAGATAACATAATGTCTTTTGAAGAACTGAGGATCAAATTTAATCTTAATAGAACACATTTTTTTAAATATCTTCAGCTTAGGAACTTTATTCGATCAAATCAAAATAATGTTGATTCACTGATCAAAGTTCTTAAGAAAGGCAAATCAGCTGGCCCTGACTGTCTCACCAGTGAATGCCTCATCAACGCCGATTTCAGTTTGTGTATTCTGTTGTCATTGTGTTTTAACTGTATGTTTGTTCATGGTTACATGCCAGACATGTTGATGGACTCTGTTATTATTCCTTTGGTGAAAAACAAGTGTGCCAGTCTTTCTGACATGAACAACTACAGACCTATAGCTATTGCTAATGTTATATCTAAACTGTTAGAGGGTTTATTTCTGAACAGAATTGAGGATTATCTGTGGACAAACGACAATCAGTTTGGTTTCAAATCAGCTCTTTCAACTGACAAGGCTGTTTACCTACTCCATGAATTTGTTGACTACTTCAGAAGCCAATCCACTAGTGTTTATGCTACGTTCCTAGATGCTAGCAAAGCTTTTGACAGGATTAACCACTGGGGTTTGTTCAGAAAATTGATCGATCGAGGTATCCCTATTTACATTGTTAGCATCCTGCTATACTGGTACAGAAGGCAGTCTATGGTTGTTAGATGGGGCAATGTCACCTCATCCAAATTTCATGTGACCAACGGTGTTAAACAAGGTGGTATACTGTCACCCTTGTTGTTTAATGTCTATGTTGATGATCTCAGTATACTGTTGAACAATACTAATGTGGGCGGCTCCTTTAACGGTGCACTGTTAAATCACATTTTCTACGCTGATGACCTCTGTTTGTTAAGTTTATCTACCGCAGCGATGCAACATCTCCTTTCTGTATGTGAAAAATTTGGTAAAAAAAATGACATCCTGTTCAACTGTACTAAATCTATGTGTATGGCTTTCAAACCAAAGGGCGTCAATACGTCGAATCCTGTTATGTCACTTTGTGGTAATAGCTTGAACTTTGTCGAAAAAGTCAAATACCTAGGTGTGTGGATTGAATCTGATAAGACCAATGCTGATTGTAACAGGCATCTCAGGAAACTGTACGCTCAAACCAATTTACTGTTGCGTAATTTCCATAGATGTTCTCCTGAAGTCAAATGTATGTTGTTCAAGACCTTCTGTACCTCAATGTACTGCTCGCCGTTATGGTTTAATAGCAATGTTGCTGTTAGGAACAAAATCCGCATTGCATATAATAACTCCCTAAGAAGGTTGTTAGATGTACCACGAAGGTCGAGTGCAAGCAAGCTGTTTGTGTCTGTGAACATTCCGTCTTTTGGAGAATTGATACGTAAGAATGTTTACAGTTTTTTGAGAAGACTGCTGGAATGTAACAATCATCTTATATCAGCAATTGTCAACTCGTCACACACTTCATTCCAGCATTTGGAAGTGGTGGCGTTCCATTTTACACTGAGCCCATTATGTTTTTTGTTGTTACAAGAGCGCCGAGTGTCTGCTGATCTGTATATACTTTATTTATTTATCTATTTGTAATATGAACCCTGAGTTTGAAATAAACGTTTGAACTGAATTGAATGCTCTCACCCGACCTACTTATTCATCCTTGGAAAAAATCTTGACGAAAGATAGTAAGAGAAAGGGTATTATTTCAGAGTTTTATAACTCATTGACATTATCCTCAAGTGAAAACTCACAGAAAAGACTGAATTATTGGAAAGAAGACCTGCAAACTGAAATTTCAGAGGAACAATGGGAATTGGCTTGTGCAGAAGCTCAAACCAAATCAATAAATGTACGTCTTAAATTGATACATTTTAAATGGTTAATGCGGATGTATGTTACACCGGTGGAGTTCAATAGATATAACAAAAACGTACCAGATACGTGCACAAAATGTATGGAAAGTAAAGGAACCCTATTTCATTGTTTATGGGAATGTAGAAAAATTAGAATGTTTTGGGAAGAGGTGAGGGTAACAATTGAAAAAATAATTTCAAAACAAATCATATTGAATCCTAAACTGTTTTTGTTGGGTCTTTATCCAGAAAAGCATAACTTTAACAAGAGTGAGAGAGCATTCATAGACCTCAGTTTGCTTAACGCCAAAAAATGTATTGCACTACTGTGGAAAAAGACTCATAGACCAGATGTGACTCAGTGGTTAAGACAGATGTTAACAAACCTTCCACTAGAAAGAATAACATACATACTGAAATCAAAGGAAATTGTGTTTGAGAATATATGGAGACCTTTCATTGATTATGTAAAGAATTTAAACATAACTTTTGAAGAAGAAGGTGAATGATGTGTGTGGACCTTGTAAATTCCAAACTGGTGAATGTATAGTATGTATACTTACTTAATGGATTGCCTAGACTAAACAGAGGAGCATTGTTGAAGATTTGTTCTTGTTAGTGGTTGTTGGTGTTTTTAGTAATTTTTAAAAAAAATTGTTTTAGTGTTAGTGTTTGATTGTTTGTGTTTTGTTTGTAAAAAGGTTCAATAAAAATATTGTGGGAAAAAAAAGTGTCAGATCTTCAGTGTTGTCCCATGAAAAGATATAATAAAATATTTACAAAAATGTGAGGGGTGTACTCACTTTTGTGAGATACTGTAGCTCAAGAATATGGATCTTGCCCTTTTGTGAAATGCTCCTTATTAGGATGCGTTAAAGGATCATTTACCAACTTGCTTTATGGCTTTAAGCAGCCATATTCCCATGGCCAGGCCTCCCCTGGTCATGAAAATTCTATCAAAGTTCTGAAATAAGAGATTTCCATTAATGGTAAAAGTGTGAAAATAACAATATTTTGGATTTTTTTTTCAGCCCCCCCACAACCCGAAAAGGATTAAGCAGAAGAAGATGGATGGATGGATGGATGGTTTTGTATGTTTCTCCTCCTCTTTCTGTTCCTCTCCTCTTCTTCTGCTCCTCTTCCTCTCCCCCCGCTCTTCTCCTCCACCTCTCTCTGTCTTCTCAACATCCTTCTCCTCTTCTCCCCCACTCCTGCTTTTATCTTCCATTTCTTCTCCTCACCAGCTCTTCTCCCCAGTTTTCCTGCTTACTTATTTTCTTTTCCTCTCCTCATCCTCCTCCTGCTCCTTTTGGGTTTGAAAATTCATTGGTCAAAATGTGTGGGGACCCACACATAACGGAATAGTATCTGCATAAAGTGAGTTTTAAAGTGAACTTTTCCTTAAGAAAATAATCTCAGCATTTTCAGGTTGAATCTCACCTGTCCTGATCTCATAGTGACACTGAGACTAATGAGTGTTGTTCCTTTACTCTGGCAGATACACCAAGATGTGGTCAGGATGATGGAGGAGGAAACCATGTCAGAGTACACACGTGGACAAAATTGTTGGTACCCCTCTGTTAATGAACGAAAAACCAACAATGGTCACAGAAATAACTTGAATCTGACAAAAGTGGTAATAAATAAAAATTCTATGAAAATTAACCAATGAAAATCAGACAATGCTTTTGAATTGTGGTTCAACAAAATTATTTTAAAAACTGAAACTCATGAAACAGGCCTGGACAAAAATGATGGTACTGTAGAGAATGCGTTCAAGGATGAGACTGAGTTTGTTTCTCAGGTTCAGCTTTATTCAGAGAACACATCTCTAGCAATCTCTCAACACGAAAAAGAGACCGAGCAAAGAAATACCACACTCTTATACTGCCTAAGTCACATGGTGCTTTAGCAAACATACAGTCACATGGCATTTAATCCCCAGTCACAATGCAGGTCTTTGATGTCCGTCTCCTATCCCTCGATGTTCCAGGAATCCTTCTGGGGCATCCTCACTGAGACAAAGGCCAAAACTCGCACCTCCTTGTCATCTCCTGTAAATCTCTGCAGATCCAGACCTTCTTTGTCCCGCGAGACGTGAAGCCCCCAATACACATACAGCCATACATTTGTGGGAAATATGAACTCAATATATGTGCCACAGTACCCTTAACTTAATATTTTGTTGCACAACCTTTTGAGGCAGTCACTGCAATCAAATGATTTCTGTAACTGTCAATGAGACTTCTGCACCTCTCAGCAGGTATTCTGGCCCACTCCTCATGAGCAAACTGCTCCAGTTGTCTCAGGTTTGAAGGGTGCCTTCTCCAGACGGCATGTTTCAGCTCCTTCCACAGATGTTCAATAGGATTTAGATCAGGGCACATAGAAGGCCACTTTAGAATAGTCCAATGTTTGGCTCTTAGCCATTCTTGGGTGTTTTTAGCTGTGTGTTTTGGGTCATTATCCTGTTGCAAGACCCATGACCTGCGACTGAGACCAAGCTGTCTGACACTGGGCAGCACATTTCTCTCTAGAATACCTTGATAGTCTTGAGATTTCATTGTACCCTGCACACATTCAAGACACCCTGTGCCAGATGCAGCAAAGCAGCCCCAGAACATAACAGAACCTCCTCCATGTTTCACAGTAGGGACAGTGTTCTTTTCTTGGTATGTTTCATCTTTGCATCTGTGAACATAGAGCTGATGTGCCTTGCCAAAAAGTTCCAGTTTTGTCTCATCTGTCCATAGGACATTCTCCCAGAAGCTTTGTGGCTTGTTAACATGCAGTTTGGCAAATTCCAGTCTGGCTTTTTTATGATTTGTTTTCAACAGTGGTGTCCTCCTTGGTCGTCTCCCATGAAGTCCACTTTGGCTCAAACAACGACAGATGGTGCAATCTGACACTGATGTACCTTGACCTTGGAGTTCACCATGAATGTGTTTAGAGGTTGTTCTGGGCTCTTTTGTTACCAGTCGTATTATCCGTCTCTTCCATTTTTCATCAAGTTTCCTCCTGCGGCCACGTCCAGGGAGGTTGGCTACAGTCCCGTGGATCTTAAATTTCTGAATAATATGTGCAACTGTAGTCACAGGAACATGAAGCTGCTTGGAGATGGTCTTATAGCCTTTACCTTTAACATGCTTGTCTATAATTTTCTTTCTAATCTCCTGAGACAACTCTCTCCTTTGCTTCCTCTGGTCCATGTTTAGTGTGGTACACACCATGTCACCAAACAGCACAGTGACTACTTGTCACCCTTTAAATAGGCCGGCTGACTGATTACAAGTTTGTAGACACCTGTGATGTTAATTAGAGGACACATCTTGGTTGAACATGTCCCTATGGTCACATTATTTTCAGTCTTTTCTAGGGGTACCATCATTTTTGTCCAGGCCTGTTTCATGAGTTTGTTTTTTAAAATAATTCTGTTGAACCACAATTCAAAAGCATTGTCTGATTTTCAATGGTTAATTTTCATAGAATTTTTATTTATTACCACTTTTGTCAGATTCAAGTTATTTCTGAATGAAGGAATGAATCTTTATTTCGGATAGATTAAAAGTAAAGATTAAAAGAAACAGAATAATATAACAAAGGGGAAAAAAGAAAAAAAATCCAACAAGGTCAAATTAGACAATAACTCCTCTGATTATTCAGTTCAACATAAGTTATCTGAAATGGGTGATGGTTGAAGCCGCAGCTTATATTGCCCACCCATATTCCATCCAAGAATTCAAAAGAAAAACAAAACAAGAGCGATTACAATTCAGAACAAAGCTAATTCAATTCAATTCAATTCAACTTTATTTATATAGCGCCATTTCACAACAACAGTCATCTCATAGCACTATCAACTGTAGGGGGGAACCCCCACAGTTGCAGAAAGACCCCAGCAATCAAGCGATCCCCTGTGAGCAGCACTTGGCAACGGTGGAGAGGAAAAACTCCCTTTTAACAGGAAGAAACCTCCAGCAGAACCAGGCTCAGGGAGGGGCAGTCATCTGCTGCGACTGGCTGGGGGGTGAGGGGATAGAGAAGAGAAAAGAACAGACATGTAGAGAGCACAAAGCACAGTGTGTTTTGGACATGATTGAAGCATTTTCAGATGCAAATATACTCAATGCCAATATTGGATTTAAACGTGTGCTGGAAAGTGGTGAGCTGGAAAATGGAGCTGGAAGTGGTCTTGTTATGGACAGTATTACTGATTTCTGGAGTAAATTCTATGCATCCATAACATCTGGAACCACATACAAGATTCCAGAGTTGTACCATGCCTTCCAAGAAAGGGAATGGAAAGCTGTTGCCCGTATTTTGGCCTTTGGATGGCAGAGATTCAAATACTTACCGTGTACAACTGGCTCCACCATTTCTAAATGAAGCCCGTAGTCTCAAGGAGGCATTTTTTAACTGTATTAGCCCCACTGAGAAGGATGTACTCACAGAGGCTTTGAATGATTTCAGGGGCTCTGATGTGGAAGAGCTTCTCACCATTCTGAGCAGTCACAACTGCACCACTCTACCAACAGAGCAAAACTTAAAAAGATTGCTGGAAGAAATTGCACACAAGAAGCTGGTGCAGCAACCATCTTTTATAATAAAGTGCTGGAAGCCAATTCTTAGATCTGTTGGAGAATCTTTGAGTGGTGGAGTGTTGGACAAGATCCTCACTAATCTTCAACCAAGCGCAAGAAGTATCACGAAACACATTGTGTTTCCAAACTCAATGTCACCCGCAGAGACGACCACCTCACTTCATCTGTTGAGGTTTATTAGAGAAATCGATCAGAGGGAAATTGGACAGTTCCTTTGGTTCTGCACTGGGTCTGACCTTTTTCTGTCAAAAAGCATCAACGTAACATTTACTGAAATGCCAGAGTTCTCCAGATGCCCCGTGGCTCACACCTGCTCTTGTGGACTTGAACTTGCATGCAGCTACACCACTTATCCTGAATTCAAGTTAGAGTTCCTGTCTGTGTTGCAAAGTGGAGGATGGGTGTTGGATATGGACTAAATATGGCAGGGAAAAAGTGGAGACCTCAGAATATTGACACTTATGATGTTCTAAACATACTGCACTGATCTTTTAGAATGCACATCCATCAGGGAAATCAACCATCAAACCACTTAACTACAACTTGCCACTAGGTGTCAGTAGTTGCTTATAAAATGTCATGAGAACCATCCTATAGGCTGTGTTCTGTTCAGATGTAACCATGGTGATTTGAAACAAAGGCCTGAGTTTTTGAAAGAGTCCAAGCTATGGTTTGTAGTGGACTGATGTTGTGGGACGAGTGTGATGTTCTGGAGTGTTTTGTTTCCCTTACACACACAAGATCACTTCATTTGTGTGTGTGTGTGTGTGTGTGTGTGTGTGTGTTTTCCACGACAAAGCTACAGGAATGGGCTCACCTGAAGCTAACAATGCTCTCAGAACTTAAAACTACTACGCTAAAACTACCTTCAAAAAGAGTCCATTTTGAAAAAACTAACAAAAACCCCCAAAAACCATTGAAGTTGTTTGCTGAACGGATGAGACAATGTGAACCAAATGCAGTTCGGTTGTTATATTAATTACTCAAGTACATGTAAGAGTAGTCGCCAAAGTTACTTGAGTAAAAGTCAGAAACTACAAGTTTCTAACGTTGTGAGGAGACGGTCACCAGTGTGTGAAGTTTTTTCTCATAAATGGACAATACTTCTTCAGAAATTTTTCATGTTTTTTCCAGAGAAACTTGTTAATTCAACACCCTAATGTGCAACTTAAAAAATACCTTTTTCTTCTACATTTGAGACTTTATTGCCATGAAACTGTGAGGGTTTTTAGATATACAATTCAGACTTTTTATATTTTACTTTTATCATAAATTTATTACTTTTTCATTATTTTTTTTTACTGGGGCCCAAATAGAAGAATGATATCAGTCCTGATGTCAATGTTATAGACTTATAAATGTATTTATAAGTGACCAAAGATGTAGTTATTTCTGCTGAGATAAAGTACAGTATGAACAGTAACATTGATAAGCAGTTTTAAAATTTTTAAAACCAAAATTCACTTGGAGTACGACCAAATCTGAGTAAAAGTGCAGCTTCTTCCATCACAAATGTACTCAAGTGTCCTGCAATTAGTCTTGTCATAGAAGTACAATTTAGTGAAAAGTTACTTGAGTGACTGTAAGTCGTTGCTGGACACAGTAATGGCTTCATGTTTTAATGCACATGCTGGTGTGTTTTTGATGTTTTCACTGGTTCAATTCAATTCAATTCAATTCAACTTTATTTATATAGCGCCATTTCACAACAACAGTCATCTCATAGCACTATCAACTGTAGGGAGGACCCCCACAGTTGCAGAAAGACCCCAGCAATCAGGCGATCCCCTGTGAGCAAGCACTTGGCGACGGTGGAGAGGAAAAACTCCCTTTTAACAGGAAGAAACCTCCAGCAGAACCAGGCTCAGGGAGGGGCAGTCATCTGCTGCGACTGGCTGGGGGGTGAGGGGACAGAGAAGAAGAAAAGAACAGACATGTAGAGAGCAAACAGCACGATGGGGACTCAATCTATGGGAGAGAACAAACAAATGTTAATGACCAGCAAAAAAAAAATATTTCATAGAGAGTGAGGAAAGGAGTGAGGCCCAGTGCATTACTGGAGGTCCCCCGGCTGACTAAACCTATTAGCAGCATAACTAAGGGAGGGTTCAGAAACACATGATCCCTCCCTAATTGTAGGCTATATCAAAAAGGTAGGTTTTAGCCCTATTCTTAAAAACAGAGATCGAGTCTGACTCCCGAATCCAGATTGGCAGCTGGTTCCACAGGAGAGGAGCTTGATAACTGAAGGCTCTGCCTCCCATTGTACTTTTGGAGATTCTAGGTATTACAAGTAAACCTGCATTTTGGGAGCGTAGTGCTCTGTTAGGATGATACGGTAGTATCAGATCTTTTAAATAAAAAGGAGCCTGATTGTTTAGAGCTTTGTAAGTAAGAAGAAGGATTTTAAACTTAATTCTAAACTCTATGGGAAGCCAATGAAGGGAGGCCAGAACCGGAGAGATATGATCTCTCTTTCTAGTACCTGTTAAAACTCTTGCTGCAGCATTTTGGATCAGCTGAAGACTTTTTAAAGATGTTTTAGGACAGCCTGATAATAAAGAATTACAATAATCTAATCTCGAGCTAACAAAAGCGTGGATCAGCTTCTCAGCATCACTCTGAGACAAGATGCTCCTAATCTTGGCAATATTACGCAAATGATAGAAGGCAGTCTTAGAAACAAATTTAATATGTGAATTGAAGGACAAATCCTGATCAAAAATAACTCCAAGGTTCCTCACAGAGCTATTAAGAGAAAGAGTAACTGCATCCAAACTGAAAGTTTGATTTGGAAAGGAATTTCTAAGGTTTTTTGGACCAACAAGAATGACTTCAGTCTTATCTGAATTTAATAGCAGGAAATTACAAGTCATCCAAACTTTGATTTCCTTAAGACAGGCTTCTAACTTGGCTAATTGATTAGTATCATCTGGCTTCATTGACAGGTATAATTGTGTGTCATCTGCATAACAGTGAAAATGTATACAGTGCTTTCTAATAATGTTGCCTAACGGAAGCATATATAAACTAAAAAGAGTAGGGCCAAGCACAGATCCCTGTGGAACTCCATGACTAAGCTTTGAGCTGAGAGAAAACTCATCATTTACATGAACAAACTGGAACCTATCAGATAAATAAGATCTAAACCACTGCAACGAAGTTCCATTAAGTCCAACATAGTGTTCTAATCTATCAAGTAGAATATTATGATCAATAGTATCAAAAGCTGCACTAAGATCTAAAAGGACAAGTACAGAAACTAGTCCATTATCAGATGCAATGAGGAGGTCGTTAGTGACCTTCGCTAAGGCTGTTTCAGTGCTATGATGGATTCTAAACCCAGATTGAAACTCCTCAAATAAACCATTTCCCTGCAGGTGGTCAAATAATTGCGTAGCAACAACTCTTTCTAAGATTTTTGAAATGAAAGGGAGATTAGAGATTGGTCTATAGTTAGCTAAAGCTCCTGGATCTAGCGTTGGCTTTTTGAGTAAGGGTTTAATTACAGCCGTTTTAAAAGCCTGCGGTACATGGCCTAAAGTTAATGAAGAATTGATTATATGAAGAATAAAGCTACCAATAAGTGGGAAGACTTCTTTAAATAACCTGGTAGGAATAGGGTCTAAAAGACAAGTTGAAGGTTTGGATGAGGAAACTATTTTGTCTAACTCACAAAGGTCGATTGGAGTAAACTCATCAAGACAGACATCAATAGAAGGAGTTGTAGTAGTTACAGTATTTAAGTTAACTGTGGGAAGAATCTGATTGATTTTATCTCTGATGGATGAAATTTTATTATTGAAAAAGTTCATAAAGTCCTGACTAGTAAGCTCTAAGGGGATGCTAGGATTGACAGAGTCCTGACTCTTTGTCAACCTGGCTACAGTACTGAAAAGAAACCTGGGATTATTCTTGTTCTCTTCTATTAATGCAGAGTAATAACTCGTTCTAGCTTTTCTAAGAGATTTTTTATAAATTAAAAGATGATTTCTCCAAGCTAAATAGATTTCATCTAAATTAGTAGAGCGCCATTTTCTTTCTAATTGACGAGTCTTCTGTTTTAAGCTACGAGTTTCTGTGTTGAACCAAGGAGTTAAAAATCTCTGATTAGACTTTTTCTTTTTTAAGGGGGCCACCAAGTCTAGAGCCTGATGCAGAGAAGCTGAAACACTATCCACCATGTTATCAATTACAGAAGGAGCAAGCTGTCTATAGCTTATTTCCGTTGTGTTGACACATGGCATAGAGGAAACAATCTGCATAAATTTGGAAACAGCATCATCTGAGAGGCATCTACTGTGATAATATTTTTCTTTAGGAGCCAAATAGTCAGAAATAGTAAAATCAAAGGTTAACAGACAATGGTCTGACAGTACAGGGTTATGAGGAGACACTACAAGATTTTCTATTTCTATGCCATATGTCAGAACAAGGTCCAATGTATGGTGGAGGTAATGAGTAGAATTTCCTACTTTCTGAGAAAACCCAATCGAGTCTAATATTGAATTAAAAGCCACATTAAGGCAGTCACTATCTACATCCACATGTATATTAAAGTCCCCTACTATAATTATTCTATCAGATTTCAGCACTAAATCAGCTAAGAAATCAGGAAATTCGGATAAAAATTCTGAATAGGTTGATGGGGGACGATAAACTATGGCAAATAAAATTGGGTTTAACCTGGAATTGCTAAAGTGCCCAATACTGAGGACCAGGCCCTCAAAGGAATTATAACATGTTTTTTGCTTTACATTAACTAGTAATTTGGAATGGTAAATTGTTGCTACTCCTCCTCCACGACCAGAACTTCTGGGATTTTGACAGTTTAAATAACCAGAGGGAGTTGATTCATTTAAACCAACATAATCCTCTTGCCCTAACCAAGTCTCTGTAAGGGAAATTAAATCAATCTGATGATCAATTAACAGATCATGGACTAACAGAGACTTGGGAGTTAGAGACCTAATATTTAATAAACCACATTTAATTTTTAAATTATGAGGAGGAACAGAGGCCAAATCATTCAATTTAGAGGCTTTATGTTTAATTTGAGTTTTACCAATATTTTGCTTTATCACTTTGGGATGCTTATACATTATATTTTTATTTACTTTGGAGGGAGCAGACAACGATTCTCTGATGGGGAAGACAGGGGCTAAGCTGAGGGGTGGCGGATGAAGAGGAGCTGCAGAGAGGCGTGCAAGACTGCGACTCTGCTTCCTGGTCCCAACTCTGAGTAGTCAGGGTTTTGGAAATTTGGATAAAAAAGATGCCAGATTGTTAGATAAATGAGAAGCACCATCCAAAGTGGGATGAATGCTGTCTTGTCTCATAAGACCAGGTTTTCCCCAAAAAGAGCTCCAATTGTCAATGTAGCCCACGTCATTTTTAGGACACCACACAGACAGCCAGCGGTTCAAGGATGACGAGCGACTAAACATGTCATCACTGGTCAGATTGGGGAGGGGCCCAGAGAATACTACAGTGGCAGACATCGTTTTTGCAAAGTCACACACCGATTCTATATTAAGTTTCGTGACTTCCGACTGCCGGAGACGGATGTCATTAATGCCGGCGTGAATAACAATTGTGGAATATTTACAGTTACTTTTAGCCAGCATTTTCAAATTTGACTCGATGTCGCCTGCTCTGGCCCCAGGAATGCATGGTTGAGTTTATCCAGAGGTGAACTACAGTTTGATGACTGTTGCATGACTTTATTTGATGCATCGCCATGCTTCCATACTGGTTCTACGTAATGAGATGGAATGAAAAAAGTCCAACAGTTGTATTCATGTTTTATTAAAGTGTTTTTCAAACTTAAATAAGTTGTTCATGCTTTTTATATTGGTGTGAGAAAACTGCTTTTGTGGACATGTAGAATAAAGTGTTTGGAGACGCCTGTGAGTGTCACGCCGCGCCGCTCATCAGCGGCGCCACCTGCTCGCACACCTGTTAATCATCAGCGGCGGGGAATATAAGCCGCCTCGCCCTGAGCTTCGGCCTGAAGCCATCAGACTTCATTCCCCGTCTACGTGACACAACTCTCTCTTCAGCACGACGCTGTCCGGTAAGGATCACGTACCTTATCTTCTCCAGTCTGCTCCCCTGTGCACAGGTGGATTCCTCGGCGGCGGACAACTCCGTCCCTCGTCCCTCCTCGCTGCTGCACCGAGTCCTGCAGGTGGCTGTCTCCCGGGGTTCCGTCCTTGTTGTGCCAGTCATCTGTCCCAAGCAAGTAAGCTTCTCCCTCGCCTATTCTCCTCCTGTGTTGGTGTGTGCCCATCACCCTGTGTCTCTGTTCTCTCCCATACGGTTGCCGGCTGTACGGTCTCCTGCCTCTGTGCCCGAAGCAGACGCCGCCACCAACACATTAACATTCCGCAGACACACACCCATACACCCCTGTTGTTAATAAACAGTTTGAACTACTCTCAGCCTGTGTGTGTGCGTCTCCTGAGCCGAACGTTATGTCAGTATGGCTTCAGCAGAGCGGCTCGGCAGACGGCGGGCTCGCACACCGGTTTTCCACTCTCGAGGCTCGAGTGGATCAAATTGTCTATCAGCAACAGGTGATTTTTAATCAGTTGATTACTATAACTAACCGGTTGGACCGCTTGGACCCCCAACAGCCGTTCCCCCCGGCTCGTCAGGGTGGCGCGGCTCCTGCTGCTCCAGTGGCCATCCAGCAGGCTCCGAGTGCACCGGTTCGGCTCACGCCCATTCCAACCCCCGCCCGCTTTAGCGGTAAGCTCGGCGGAGTGCGGGGGTTTATCATGCAGTGTGAGTCCGTTTTCCACCAGGTGCCCGGGGACTTTCCCTCAGATCATAGCCGAATTGGTTATATCGGGAATCTCCTGGAGGGGCGAGCATTGACATGGACCTACACCGTAATGGCGAGGCCCAGTTATGCCACCCTCACGTATGACCAGTTCGCGAGATGCTTCCTGGAGGTCTTTGACCATGCTCTTACCGAGACGGTCCAGGTTGATCGGCTTCTCGCCCTCCGGCAGGGAAGCCGGTTGGCAGCGGACTACGCGGTCGACTTCCAGGTAGCGGCGGAGGAGTTAGGCTGGGAGGAACGCTCCCTCTGCGGCCTTTTCCTCCGCAGTCTCAATGATGATCTGAGGGATGAACTAGCTGGGCGGGATATCCCTGAGACGCTAGCGGAGCTAACATCTCTAGCGATCAGTTTGGATAACAGGCTGCGCGAGCGCTCCTCGGGGCGGAAGTCATCTTCTTCTCGCCCTCGTGAAGCCTCGCCGCACCTGTTCCAAGCTCGCCCCCTGGCGGCACCGCCACCATCGTGCCCCGAGGAGTCGGAGCCGATGGTGACGGGCTGGACAAAGCTCCCCCCGGCAGAGAGACAACGCCGCCGCGAGTTGGATCTCTGCATGTATTGCGGAGATGACCAACACACGGTGAAGCTTTGTCCACGGAAAGCCAGTCGGCGGCGTCCGCGAGTCACTGTAGGGGGCCTCGCGGACGTCAACCGGTTAAATCCACTCACCCAATTGAAGCTGCCCATCCGTTTCTGCCACAACCCCACTGGGCTTCTCACCCACGCACTGGTGGATTCGGGCGCAGAAGGCAGCTTCATTTCACAGAGCCTGGCAACCCGTTTGGGCATCCGCTGTCAGGCACTGAAGAATCCCATCTCCCTTGTCAACCTCTCCCGTGCCTCCCTTGGGAGAGTATCACACCAGACCATCCCCGTTCCGGTCATCATCTCGGGAAACCACCGGGAGGAGATGACCTTTTATGTCCTACCCAACTCTGTGTCGCCCGTCATCCTGGGGTATCCCTGGCTACGCCTTCACAACCCTGTCCTGGATTGGAAGTCAGCTGGGGTATCGGCATGGAGCACATTCTGCATGGGCACCTGCCTTCAGTCCGCTGCCTGCTCTCCGTCCGCTCCTCCCCCTGCGACGGACGCTGCACTCCCGGACCTGTCTCTGGTGCCTCCGGAATTTCACGACCTGGGTATGGTGTTCAGTAAGACTAAAGCTATGTCTCTCCCCCCTCATCGGCCCTATGACTGTGCCATCAACCTCCGCCAGGGGGCTCCCTTACCTTCTGGTCGGCTCTATAGTCTGTCAGCGCCGGAGAAGGAGACAATGAACGCCTACCTGAAGGACTCATTGAGTGCTGGGATAATCCGCCCATCATCGTCACCCGTGGGGGCAGGGCTCTTCTTCGTGGGAAAAAAGGATGGGTCCCTCCGCCCTTGCATTGACTACCGGGCCCTCAACGATATCACTGAGAAGGACCGTTACACCCTGCCCCTCATGGACACTGCCTTCCACTCCCTCCAGGGGGCGACCTGGTTCACCAAGCTGGATCTACGCAGCGCTTACCACCTCGTCCGGATCCGGGAGGGAGATGAGTGGAAGACAGCCTTCCGTACCCCGAACGGCCACTTTGAATACCTGGTAATGCCGTTCGGGTTGACCAACGCTCCTGCCGTCTTTCAGCGCCTCATAAATGACGTCCTCCGGGACTTCATCGGCCTTTTCGTGTTCGTCTACCTGGACGATATTCTCATCTTCTCCAAGTCCAGGGACGAGCACCAGGTCCACGTGAGGCGGGTCCTCCAAAGACTGCTGGAGAATCGTCTGTACGTGAAGGCTGAGAAATGTGAATTTTACGCCAGGACTACGTCCTTCCTGGGGTTCATCATCGCCCATGACAAGGTGCTCCCCGACCCAGAGAAGGTGAAGGCGGTGGTGGAATGGCCTACACCTGCATCCCGGAAGCAGGTGCAACAGTTCGTTGGTTTCGCCAATTTCTACCGCCGCTTTGTCCCCAACTTCAGCTCCATCGTCGGACCCCTGACCCGCCTCACGTCCCCGAAGGTCCCGTTCCGGTGGACCGAAGAGGTCGCTGCTGCCTTTCAGGCGCTGAAGGCGGAGTTCTCCTCCTCCCGGGTCCTTCGCCAGGTCGACCCCGCGCTGCAGTGCATCGTAGAGGTAGACGCCTCGGACACGGGAGTGGGGGCAGTGCTATCCCAGAGGTCGCCGGACGATGGCGCCAAACGACCCTGCGCCTTCTTTTCCCGGCGCTTGTCCCCGGCGGAAAGGAACTACGATGTGGGGGACAGAGAGCTCTTGGCCATCAAACTTGCCCTGCAGGAGTGGCGCCACTGGCTAGAGGGGGTGAACCTGCCGTTCGTGGTCCTGACGGACCACAAGAACTTAGGATATCTACGATCTGCCAAGCGCCTGAACGCCCGCCAGGCGCGCTGGTCTTTGTTCTTCGCCAGGTTCCAGTTCTCTATCACCTTCAGGCCTGGCTCTAAGAACGGCCTGCCTGACGCCCTCTCTAGGCAGTTCACTCCCGTGGAGTCGGAGGAGACGCCCCACTCCATCCTGCCCAGGTCGTGCGTCGTGGGAGCTGTCTCGTGGGACATCGAGAGCAAGATCCGGAAGGCGCAAGAGGTGGAACCTGATCCTGGCGGCGGACCTGAGGGGAGGCTGTTCGTGCCATCCGGGGTCCGAGGAGAGGTCATCCACTGGCTACACACCTCCAAGCTCACCTGTCACCCTGGCACCTCCCGGATGATAGACCTCCTCCAACGGTCCTTTTGGTGGCCAGGCCTGCGGAGGGACGCAGCCCGCTACGCCCGGGCTTGCCCAATCTGTGCCATCAGCAAGTCGGGAAATGCCCCCCCCCAGCGGGTCTGCTCCAGCCCCTGCCCGTCCCTGGCAGGCCCTGGTCGCACATCGCGTTGGATTTCGTCACCGGACTCCCCATCTCCAACTCCTATGACACCATCCTGACCATCGTGGACCGCTTCTCCAAGGCTGTGCACTTCGTCCCCCTGCGAGGCCTCCCTACTGCCCTGGAGACGGCGGATCTCCTCGTCCAACACGTGGTCAGGCTGCACAGGATTCCGGTGGACGTAGTCTCGGACCGGGGCCCCCAATTTTCATCTGAGGTTTGGAGGTCATTTTGTAACGCCATCGGAGCCAAGGTGAGCCTCTCCTCCGGCCATCACCCCCAATCCAACGGGCAGTGTGAACGGACCAACCAGGAGCTGGAGGCTGCGCTCCGCTGTGTGACCACATCCAAACCCACGTCCTGGAGCAACCATCTTGCCTGGGTTGAATATGCCCACAATACCGCTCGCTCTTCTGCTACAGGGATGTCTCCCTTCAAGGCATCCCTGGGTTACGACCCCCCGCTGTTCCCGGAGCAGGAGAGTGAGGTAACTGTCCCCTCAGTTAGGGCACATCTCAGGCAGTTCCGCTCCATCTAGACTGCCGCGCGCAATGCGCTTTTACGCACAGCGGAGCGCAACAGGACTGTGGTGGACCGGCATAGAAGACCTGCCCCGGCGTACAGAGTTGGGCAACATGTCTACGTTTCTACCCAGGACGTCACTCTAAAAGGCGAGAGGAGAAAGCTGGCACAGCGATTCATGGGTCCCTATCCCATCACCCGGATCATCAACCCGGTGGCTGTGCGCGTGGCTATTCCCCCCTCCCTCCGCATCCATCCCACCTTCCACGTGTCAAAGGTGAAGCTGGCAGTCTCCGACCCCCTTTGCCCTCCTCCTGCGGCGCAACCCGCGCCCCGGATGATTGGTGGCCATCCGGCCTGGTCTGTCTCCTCCATCCTGGACTCCCGGCGCCGGGGTCGTGGGTTGCAGTACTTGGTGGACTGGGAGGGCTATGGGCCTGAGCATCGACAGTGGGTGCCCCCGTCGTTCGTGTTGGGCCCATCGCTCATCGCTGACTTCCACCGAGCGCACCCAGAGAAGCCATCGCCAGGAGGCGCTGCTAGAGGGAGGAGTACTGTCACGCCGCGCCGCTCATCAGCGGCGCCACCTGCTCACACACCTGTTAATCATCAGCGGCGGGGAATATAAGCCGCCTCGCCCTGAGCTTCGGCCTGAAGCCATCAGACTTCATTCCCCGTCTACGTGACGCAACTCTCTCTTCAGCACGACGCTGTCCGGTAAGGATCATGTACCTTATCTTCTCCAGTCTGCTCCCCTGTGCACAGGTGGATTCCTCGGCGGCGGACAACTCCGTCCCTCGTCCCTCCTCGCTGCTGCACCGAGTCCTGCAGGTGGCTGTCTCCCGGGGTCCCGTCCTTGTTGTGCCAGTCATCTGTCCCAAGCAAGTAAGCTTCTCCCTCGCCTATTCTCCTCCTGTGTTGGTGTGTGCCCATCACCCTGTGTCTCTGTTCTCTCCCATAGGGTTGCCGGCTGTACGGTCTCCTGCCTCTGTGCCCGAAGCAGACGCCGCCACCAACACATTAACATTCCGCAGACACACACCCATACACCCCTGTTGTTAATAAACAGTTTGAACTACTCTCAGCCTGTGTGTGTGCGTCTCCTGAGCCAAACGTTATGTCAGTGAGATCCTACTGACTGCACGTCTGCCATGTGTTGGTCGACTCATTGATCTTATTTTGGCTCCAGACTCAGAGTCGAAATGTTTCTGTAAGTCACCTGACTTGTATACAGATTAGTTTGATTTTAAAATAGATTTTACAGGAACAATCTTATTATTTAAAAAACTCCTATCCAGTGTCTGTCTCTACAGGAAACTCTTTTCCATGAAGTGATTCCCCGTCAACATCATCAGACTTAATGTGATTCCAAATGTTGGTCCAGAACAAGATTCCAAACAAGTTTAACCAAGACATGACTTATACTGCAATACTATATGAAATGTACAGTACTAACTTACTTTTACTGAAGCTGTTAAAGTGTTTTTACATGGACAGGAACTTTCTCTGCCCTTCCGCCTGTGGTTCTGACTAATCATTGGACTCTGACAGGAGTTCTGCTATCAAGGGCCTCAGCTGTCTGGACAGCCTGATGCTTCTACAGCGTTACCACCGATCTCAAGATGATGTTCCTCCATGATCAGAACACAGAGCTCATAAAGGTCTGAATCACATGAAATGCCAGTTTTCCAAAGACAAATGTCCTCTTCTACAATAATGTCCAGTTTGTCATAGTCCACTGGCTGGAGATGGTCCCGTGCCTGGTCCAGTTCTGGTGCATGGTACATGAGGAAAGGCCTTCCATGATACGAGTCACGACCACTGGCACCTGGCCGGATCCGATGGCTGTCCCACATTCTCACCACAGTGTCCAGTTCTTCCTGTAGAAAAATGACACGTTGAAAGTTTCAGAAATGAAGACATTATAATATCACCATTCACATCACAGCTCAACAATGCAGAGTTTGTTCATAATTCAAGAACAATAATTACTTGGAATATTCTTGTTTTGTGTATTGATATTTAGCCGCAGTATAGACGCCCTCTGCCTTATATAGGACGGTGTGGTGACGTGACAGGAAGTGCACATTACCACACTTCACAATAATGTGCCATTTTCATCAATAATAACACCTACTTTTACTAAAGTGCATTTGGTCACTGAGTTACTTTTCACTGATTATGATTCTTTATAATGTAAAAAGTGTCCTGATTACATCTTTAAGCTAAGATAAGATAAGATAAGATAAGATAAGCCTTTAAATTAGTCCCACAATGGGGAAATTCCAGGATTGCAACAGCACAGGGATAGCAACACTCAGAGCAACAATCAGAAGGCAAGAAAAAACAAGAACAGCGAGTATACATATGTACATATACTGTATATATATATATATATATATATATATATATACTGTATGTATATATATATATATATATATATATATATATATATATATATATATATATATATATGTACATATTATATATATATATGTACAGTGGGGCAAAAAAGTATTTAGTCAGCCACCAATTGTGCAAGTTCTCCCACTTAAAAGATGAGAGAGGTCTCCAATTTTCATCATAGGTATACCTCAACTATGAGAGACAAAAAGAGAAAAAAAAAATCCAGAAAATCACATTGTCTGATTTTAAAAGAATTTATTTGCAAATTATGGTGGAAAATAAGTATTTGGTCACCTACAAACAAGCAAGATTTCTGGCTCTCACAGACCTGTAACTTCTTCTTTAAGAGGCTCCTCTGTCCTCCACTCGTTACCTGTATTAATGGCACCTGTTTGAACTAGTTATCAGTATATAAGACACCTGTCCACAGCCTCAAACAGTCAGACTCTAAACTCCACTATGGCCAAGACCAAAGAGCTGTCAAAGGACACCAGAAACAAAACTGTAGACCTGCACCAGGCTGGGAAGACTGAATCTGCAATAGGTAAGCAGCTTGGTGTGAAGAAATCAACTGTGGGAGCAATTATTAGAAAATGGAAGACATACAAGACCACTGATAATCTCCCTCGATCTGGGGATCCACACAAGATCTCACCCCGTGGGGTCAAAATGATCACAAGAACGGTGAGCAAAAGTCCCAGAACCACACGGGGGAACCTAGTGAATGACCTGCAGAGAGCTGGGACCAAAGTAACAAAGGCTACCATCGGTAACACACTACGCCGTCAGGGACTCAAATCCTGCAGTGCCAGACGTGTCCCCCTGCTTAAGCCAGTACATGTCCAGGCCCGTCTGAAGTTTGCTAGAGAGCATTTGGATGATCCAGAAGAGGATTGGGAGAATGTCATATGGTCAGATGAAACCAAAATAGAACTTTTTGGTAAAAACTCAACTTGTCGTGTTTGGAGGAGAAAGAACACCATACCTACTGTGAAGCATGGGGGTGAAAACATCATACTTTGGGGCTGTTTTTCTGCAAAGGGACCAGGACGACTGATCCATGTAAAGGAAAGAATGAATGGGGCCATGTATCGTGAGATTTTGAGTGAAAACCTCCTTCCATCAGCAAGGGCATTGAAGATGAAACGTGGCTGGGTCTTTCAGCATGACAGCGATCCCAAACACACCGTCCGGGCAACGAAGGAGTGGCTTCGTAAGAAGCATTTCAAGGTCCTGGAGTGGCCTAGCCAGTCTCCAGATCTCAACCCCATAGAAAATCTTTGGAGGGAATTGAAAGCCTGTGTTGCCCAGCGACAGCCCCAAAACATCACTGCTGTAGAGGAGATCTGCATGGAGGAATGGGCCAAAATACCAGCAACAGTGTGTGAAAACCTTGTGAAGACTTACAGAAAACGTTTGACCTCTGTCATTGCCAACGAAGGGTACATAACAAAGTATTGAGATGAACTTTTGTTATTGACCAAATACTTATTTTACCGAGGAATTTACCAATTAATTCATTAAAAATCCTTCAATGTGATTTTCTGGATTTTTTTTTCTCATTTTGTCTCTCATAGTTGAGGTATACCTATGATGAAAATTGGAGACCTCTCTCATCTTTTAAGTGGGAGAACTTGCACAATTGGTGGCTGACTAAATACTTTTTTACCCCACTGTATATATGTGTATATACTATATATATATATACAGTATACAGTATATATATATGTGTGTGTGTGTGTGTGTGTATATATACGTATATATACACACACACACACACACACATACATACATACATACATATATACATACACACATATAGTATATATATATATATATATATATATATATATATATATATATATAAATATATATATATACATATATATATATATATATATAGAGAGAGAGAGAGAGAGAGAGAGAGAGAGAGAGAGAGAGAGAGAGTGCGGAACATTGTAGCTACATGGAATAAATATGTAAATATATTGTGGAGAATGTGGAAATGACGAGGCTGAGTTTATCTCACGAGTCAGGTTTATTCCATTCTCCAACATCATCAAAAACAGAAAGAGAAAGAAACCCCCAGACATTCGTCCTTTTATACCCCAGGACATCAAAGCACACAGTCACATTGTATTTAATCCCAAGTCACAATGCATCTTCTTCCAGGTCTTATCACCTCCACCTAAAGTCACTGGCGGCCAGGAAATCCACCAAGGCCATCTCTTTGCATACCAAAGACCACATTTCACATCCTCCTGTTATCTCCTAGGAGGCTCAGTCCTTTTGTTCATCTGAGACATGAAGCATACAGTGATATACATATGAAGCATATGAAACCCACATATGTGTCCCACATGACCCCCCCAAACGTCTAAGATGGGACAACGTAATAACAGTCTGCATGTCATGATAAAATCACAGACATCAGTCCACATGCTGCTTGGGCCTCAGTCAGTCTCCCGTATCTGCTGTAAGCGGGCTTTACCACCTCCGCGGCGCCCTCCTGTTGGGGAGCTGCTGTCTGAGGATGAGAACTGTTAGTCAATCTCTGTGGGAGCTCTGGGGAATGCTCCCTAGGGGGTCTGCCGCACTGAGGAGCCCTGGCCAACTGCACACCTTCGTCAGCCACCACAAAAGCGGGTTTGAGCCTGTTTATGCCAGTCATTTCTTTTCTGCCCCCCAAATCTAGCAAAAAATGCTTATCTCCTGTTTCCAGCACTCTAAATGGTCCATCATAAGGTGGTCACAACGGTGGGTGATGGGCATCGTGTCTGACAAAAACAAACTCTGCATTTTTTAAACCCTTAGGCACAAAAACACGCGGAAAACTGTGGTGAACGGGGCCAGGTAGCGTGCTCGATTCCGTGCTACTCTGCAACCGCTGAGCTGGGGAGCACTCTGGCGCAGGATTATCTGGGAGAAATTCCCCGGGCAGCCGAAGTGGCTGTGCGAAAACTAGCTCAGCCGGGGAGGCTTCTAAATCCTCTTTAGGTGCAGAACGCAACCCCAATAAAACCCACGGTAGCCTGTCCACCCAATTTGCATCCATAAGCGACGCTCTGAGGGCCACTTTCAATGACCTATGAAAACGTTCGCATAACCCATTAGCCTGCGGATTGTACGCGGTCGTGCGGTGGATCGTTGCCCCCAGGCTGCGGGCCATCGCTGACCAAAGTTCAGAAACAAATTGAGGGCCTCTGTCGGATATAATGTCCGACGGGACTCCAAAACGCGCTACCCATGCCGTTAAAAACGCGCGCGCCACCTCCTCGGCTGTGGTTGATGACAGTGGGACCACTTCCGGCCAGTGCGTGGTGCGGTCTACCATTGTCAGAAGATGTGTGCAACCCTGTGAGGGCGGGAGGGGGCCTACGAGGTCCACGTGAACATGATCAAACCTCTTAGCCGGGATGTGAAACGGCTCCAAGGGAGCTCTCGTGTGCCTGTGTACCTTGGCTCGTTGACAAGCCATGCAGGCTGCTGGCCACTCTCTAACTTGTTTGCACAGGCTCGGCCATACAAATTTCTCTCCCACCATTTTGACCGACGCGCGCACTCCCGGGTGCGCCAGAGAATGGATCGAGTCAAAAACATGGCGGCGCCACGCGGCCGGTACCACAGGACGCGGTCGCTCAGTGGAGACATCGCAGATTAGGGGGGGCATACCGTCTTGCAGCACCCTGTTCTCCAGCCTTAACCCTGTTGGTCCAGACTGGAGCGCGCGCACGTCCGCGTCGCTAACCTGATCCACAGCCATGGCTGCATAATTTACCCCTACGCGGACTAGGGCCGCGCGCACTTCTGCGTAGCTAACCCGATCCGCGGCCATGGCTGCAAAATCTACCCCTACGCGGGCTGGAGCCACCACGGCGCGCGAGAGGCAGTCTGCCACTACATTAAGTTTACCCGCCACATGCTGGATATCGGTAGTAAACTCTGACATCGCGGCCAGCTGTCTCTGCTGCCGGCCCGACCACGGTTCTGAAACCTTGGCCATCGCGAAAGTCAGCGGCTTGTGGTCAACGAACGCGGTGAAACTGTGTCCCTCCAGCCAGAACTGGAAGTGGCGAATGGCCAAGTGGAGAGCTAACAACTCCCTGTCGAATGCGCTGTATTTTCTTTCACTATCGCGCAAGGTCCTGCTGAAAAAGGCGAGCGGTTGCCAAGCTCCGGCTACATACTGTTCCACAACCGCTCCTATGGCCACATCTGACGCGTCAGTAGTGAGCGCCATGTTGGCCGTTGGGACCGGATGTGCTAACAGCGCAGCGTTTGCCAGGGCTGTTTTGACCTCCGAGAATGCTCGCTCTCGCTCCAGAGACCATTCGATTTTATTTGTGGGTTTTTGTTTTTTTAGTGCAGCGTGCAATGGTTGCATGAGCTGCGCTGCGCGGGGGAGGAAACGGTTATAAAAATTCACCATTCCCAAAAACTCTTGTAACGCTTTGACCGTTTGTGGCTGGGGAAAATTTGTTACTGCGCGCACTTTGTCAGGCAGAGGAACCGCTCCTTCTGGAGAGACGTGATGCCCCAAAAAATCAATCTGCGTCACCCCGAACTGACACTTTGCTGGGTTGATTATTAACCAGTGCTCTCCTAACCTCCAGAAAACTGCCGTGAGGTGGTTTTCGTGTTCGTCTTTGGATGCGCTGGCTACCAATATGTGTTCAACCTGCGGAAATCTCCGCAAGGTCGCCACGAGCCATCAGCTTTCGGGACCATGTGAAGCAGTGAAGCCCATGGGCTTTTCGAACACCTGATGATGCCCAGCTTTTCCAGGTTGGCAAACTCCTCGCGCGCTATGGTCAGTTTAGCTGAATCCAAGCGCCGAGCTTTTGCAAAAATGGGTGGTCCGGTGGTAGTAATAACATGTTCCACCCCGTGTTTAGCCACGGTCGCTGAAAATGTTGGGACCGTGAGTGCTGGGAACTGAGTGAGGAGTGTGTGGAACTTACCACTTGCAGCTGTAACATTGGCTTGTGCTGTTTGCGGGGCCACTCGAGCTGTACAGGGAATAGAATAAAAAGAGAGTGCATTAACGAGGCGCGTGTTAGCAAGATAATAATAAATAATAATAATGCATCGGTTTTATATAGCGCTTTATCATATATACTCAAAGACGCTTTACAATTAGTACATTATTCATTCACTCCAGACAGACAATGGTAGTGGCAAGCTACTTCTGCAGCCACAGCTGCCCTGGGGCAGGCTGACGGAAACGTGGCAGCCAATCTGTGCCAACGGCCTTTCCGGCCACCACCGAACATTTTTTTTTATACATTTATACACATTCATACCCAGTGTTATGGGCACTGGAGGCAATGCAGGTGAAGTGTCTTTCCCAGGGACACAACGGCAGGATATCTGGGGAGAGTGGGATTCGAACCGCCAACCATCGGGTTATTAGACGACCTGCTCTACCTCCTGAGCCACTGCCGCCCCCAATCAACAAGATTGGGGGCGTCAAGATCAACCAACAACCCATGTGACCACAGAAAATCAGCCCCTGCGGCGGATGATAAAAAAACCACACCCCTAACATATTGAAATTCACTGCAACTATGACAAAAGTCCACTCAAATGTACGGCCGTGTAGGGACAGAAGCAGAGTCCTCTCACCAAAGGTCTTAATCGCCGAGCCGTTCGCTGCTGACACCCCGGGACCACTGGAAGGCGCCAGCCGGTCAGCGGAGGAAGGTGTGATGAAACTCAACTGGGAGCCTGTGTCCACGAGGAAATGCCTCCCCGAGCACGCATCCTTCAAGTAGAGCAGCTTGTTCTCCTCCCCGAGGGCCGCAGCTGCTACCGACCCCCGGTCTTGTCATTTCCCTAGCGCTTGAAATGGCACGGTGGTATACATTTGCGTGCCCTCTCTGCGAAGCGGCGATGGTAGAAACAAAGGACGTTGTCTGTTCCGTGTTTCTTGGCCCCTGCCGCCGCCGTCGTCGGTGAGTCTGGTACTGCTGCCTCTGGCCCCCTGCCATCTCCGGACGTCGTGCTGAGCTCCGCAGCCGCGGCCGTGGCCGCGCGCAGTCTGGTGGCGTTGACGAGTCATTGCGCCTCCTGGCCCAGCTTGCGGTAGTCTCGTCGGGCCAACAGTGGCGAACTGGCCAGGGTCGCTCTCGCCGCTGATGGTAGGGTCCTGAGGAAGAGGTGGGTGAAGATGAAGTGATCATCGTCAGAGTCTTTCAACCTCAACAGCTTCTCCATCAGGTCCGCAGGCCTGTCGCTTTCAAATTCAGTCAGCGCCAGGAGCCCCTCTGCTCGTTCCTCCACCGAGGGGGTGAAGTACCGGATGAGTGCAGCCTTCAACGCGCCGTACTTGTTGCTGTCCGGTGGCTGGTTGATCAGGCTCTCCACATGCTGGGCTGTGTGGTTGTCCAGTTTCGCAACCACATGGTAGAACTTTGTGGCGTCTACCGAAATCCCCCGGAGGTTGAACTGCGCTTCAACTGCGTTAAACCAGGAGCGCGGATTGTTCTGCCAGAAGTCCGGTAGCTGAACTGTGGCTGCATTCGCTTGGCTGGCTCCTGACGAGTCTGGCTCGGGGGAATTTCTTTCACTCATGATACGTCTTAGGGTCACCAGTGTGGGGAATGTGGAAATGAGGAAGCTGAGTTTATCTCACAAGTCAGGTTTACTCACATTCTCCAACATCATCAAAAACAAAAAAGAGAAAGAAACCCCCAGACATTCGTCCTTTTATACCCCAGGACATCAAAGCACACAGTCACATTGTATTTAATCCCAAGTCACAATGCGTCTTCTTCCAAGTCTTATCACCTCCACCTTAAGTCACTGGCGGCCAGGAAATCCCCCAAGGCCATCTCTTTGCATACCAAAGACCACATTTCACATCCTCCTGTTATCTCCTAGGAGGCTCAGTCCTTTTGTTCCTCTGAGACGTGAAGCATACAGTAAGCATACAGTAATATACATATGAAGCATATGAAACCCACATACACTACCGTTCAAAAGTTTGGGGTCACCCAGACAATTATTTTGTGTTTTCCATGAAAAGTCACACTTATTTCCCACCATGAGTTGTAAAATGAATAGAAAATATAGTCAAGACATTGACAAGGTTAGAAATAATGATTTGTATTTGAAATAATAATTTTTTCCTTCAAACTTTGCTTTCGTCAAAGAATCCTCCATTTGCAGCAATTACAGCATTGCAGACCTAACATGATTGCACAAGGGTTTTCTAATCATCCATTAGCCTTCTGACGCAATGAGCAAACACATTGTACCATTAGAAGACTGGAGTGATAGTTGCTGGAAATGGGCCTCTATACACCTATGTAGATATTGCACCAAAAACCAGACATTTGCAGCTAGAATAGTCATTTACCACATTAGCAATGTATAGAGTGTATTTCTGATTACTTTAAAGTTATCTTCATTGAAAAAAAGTGCTTTTCTTTCAAAAATAAGGAAATTTCTAAGTGACCCCAAACTTTTGAACGGTAGTGTATGTGTCCCACAATATAAACACACCCAGTGCGGAGCATTGTAGCTAGATGGAATGAAACAGCACAACCATCTACTTAGTTATCCTACATGGTATGATTATGTACCCATACATATTCTCACCCTCCATAGCGACCGGTATTTTCCTAGTTGTATGCTGGAGGGGACCATTGTGTAAGTCTATTGCGTCTTTTGCATTCAATATTATTTGGTCGTCACGTCTTTTTGTTATCTCTGCGAGCAGCCCTGCTTAGGTTGTACAGTCTGACAGCCGTCGGTAGGAAGGACCTGCGAAACCTCTCGGTTGTGCACCTAGGATGATGTAGTCTGCTGCTAAATGAGCTCCTCAGTGCATTCAGTATGTCCTGCATAGGGTGGAACTCGGACTCCAGCAGAGATGACAGTTTAGCCACCGTCCTTCTCTCTCCCATCTCCTCCACTGGGTCAAGGCGCTGCCCCAGGACAGAGCTAGCTTTCTTGATCAGTTTGTTCAGTCTCTTCCTATCGGCTGCTGTAATGCTACTGCCCCAGCAGACCACTCCAAAAGTGATGGCTGATGCCACCACCGTGTCATAGAATGTCTTCAGCAGTGCCTCTTGTACATCAAAAGACCTGAGTCTCCTCAGTGGGAACAGCCTGCGTTGTCCCTTCTTGTAGAGTGTGTCAGTATTGTGTGACCAGTCTAGTTTATTGTTCAGATGAACACCCAGGTACTTGTAGGATGTCACCATCTCGATGTCTGTTCCCTGGTATTGTGAGGGGTTGTCCTTGCCTGCGGCAGTCCACCACCAGCTCCTTAGTTTTCCTCGCGTTGATCTGGAAGCAGTTCCGATGGCACCAGTCCACGAAGTCCTGGATAAGCCCTCTGTACTCAGCTTCATCTCCGTTGGAGATGAGGCCGATGATCACAGAATCGTCAGAGAACTTCTGTAGATGGCAGTGTGTTGTGTTATGTGAGAAGTCCACAGTATAAAGGGTGAACAGGAAGGGAGCCAAAACCGTTCCCTGGGGGGCCCCCGTGCTACCGATGATCGTGTCGGACACACAGTCCCGGGTTCTCACAAACTGAGGCCGGTTTGTGAGGTAGTCCAGGATCCATGATGACAGGTGCTGGTCCACCCCTGCGCTCAGCAGCTTGTCCTTCAGGATCATCAGTTGGATGGTGTTGAAAGTACTGGAGAAGTCAAAGAACATGATCCTCACCGCATTCCCAGGCTTCTCCAAGTGGGACAGAGAATGGTGAAGGAGGAAGGCCACCGCATCCTCCACCCCAATGCCATGCTGGTAGGTGAACTGGAGTGGATCCATCGCTGGTCCCACCAGGGGGTGGAGGTGAGCAAGGAGCAGTCTCTTCAGGGTCTTCATCATGTGGGACGTCAGGGCCACTGGTCTGTAGTTGTTCAGATCTTTGGGGTGGGAAGTCTTTGGTACAGGTACCACACAAGATGTTTTCCACAGCTGTGGTACCCTCCCCAGCTTCAGGCTCAGATTGAAGATGTACTCCACAATCCCACACAGCTGGTCTGCACAGGACTTGAGGAGCTTTGCGCTGATGCCGTCCGGTCTCGACGCCTTCCTCGCCTTGATCTTCCTCAGCTCCGTCCTCACCTGGGTCTTAGTGAGGGTCAGGTTGGGGGGCTGTGTGTTGGGAGTGGGGGGATGTTGGTGGAGTGGAGAGTGGGCAGCAGCACTTGATGTCTTTAGAGGCAGCAGTGGTTGTCGTGCAGTTCGGGGGGGGGAGGGCGGTTGGTCAAACCTATTGAAAAACAGATTCAGATTGTTCGCCCACTCCTTGCCCCCCCGTGGCCTGGGGGGAGGTATTCTGGAGCCCAGAGATGGTTTTAAGGTTTCTCCAGACCCCACTGATGTCGCTCTGTTGCAACTTGTCCTCCATCTTCTTCCTGAAGCTGTCCTTGCCTTCTCTGATCTTTCTCTTCAGCTCCCTCTGTATGGACTTCAGCATCTCCCTGTTCCCCGACCTGAAGATCCTCTTCTTATCTCAGAAGTGTTTTTATCTCAGGGTTGATCCAGGGTTTGTTGTTTGAGCAACACTGTATGGTCTTGATGGGTACGGTGTTGTCCACACAGAAGCTGATGTAGTCCGTGATGGTGTGAGTGAGGCCATCGATGTCCTCACCATGTGGATCGCAGAGCTGCTCGCAGGCGGTGGTTCCAAAACAGCCCTTTAGAGCGTCCATTGCCTCCTCAGACCATAACTTCACTGTGCGCATGGCCGGAGGTTGTCTGTGCACTAGGGGTTTGTACACCGGCCGGAGATGAACCAAGTTGTGATCCGATCTCCCGAGTGGAGGGAGTGGTGATGAGGTGTACGCCTCCTTAGTGTTTGCGTAGAATAAGTCCAGTGTTTTATTGTCTCTAGTGTGGCATGTGACATACTGGGTAAACGTGGGTAGAATGGGAGACAGTGAAACATGATTGAAATCGCCTGAGATGAGGAGAAGAGCATCTGGGTGTTCTGTCTGCAGCCTGCTGGTTACTGAATGGATGACGTCACGCGCTGTCCCAGCGTTCGCCGTCGGATTTGCATAAATAACAATGCAGAACACGTGTGAGTATTCCCTCGGGAGATATGTAGGCCGCATGCTAACAGCTAGCAACTCCATGTCTTTGCTGCAGTGTTGTTGTTTAACAGTGATATGTCCCGGTCTGCACCAGTTGTTGTTAACATACATTATCACTCCACCGCCCCTTGCTTTGCCACTGTCTGATGTTCTGTCTGCCCGTATCGCGTGGAAACCCTTCAGTTCAATGTTAGCATCTGCTGCTAGTCCTGTTAGCCAAGACTCTGTGAAAAGAAACAGGCTACACTACCGGTATATGCTATTGTAGCGGGAGATAGCCGCTAGCTCATCTATCTTTCCCAGTAACGATCGTACATTCCCCATAACAGCGGATGGGAGGGTGGGTCTGTACCTTGTATTTCTTGCCCGCCGCCTTACTCCAGCACGGCACCCACGGCGTTTTCACCTCTGTTCTCCCGGTATGTTGAGTTTTTCCGTTAGCACTGGGTGGCGGTTGAGTGCTAGCAGCTCTTCCCTGCTGTACCGTCTCCTGCTATAAACAGTGGCTCCGTCCACCGGCTCGGGAGACATTTGGTGCGATCTGTGTGTCCGTGATATAAATGGAGTGAAAGGTGTCGCCGGATCAGAAGAGAGAGGAAGGAGAAAAAAAGACTCAGAATTGAGCTGCTGTTGCAAAAGGCAGCCGACTCGTGTGGCGCCGGAAGTAGAAAAAAAAAAAAAAAAAAAGGTCAGTTTAGTCAATTCTGTTTCATTATAATTTCATTCATAATTTTATTGCCTTCAGCTCAGCACTGAAATCATTGTTCTATTACGGCTTTGCCAACTTATCAGTAAAAGTTGCAAGTAAATCTTTTTAAAAAGTCACAATTTTATCACAAACTGCTTTGAATTTATTAGACAAAAAAACTACATTTTTTATTAAATAGACACAAATTTAGGAATAAAACAACAAAGATTTATGAAAAAAGTAATAAATTTACATGAAAAATTTCTGAAATTCTTGAGGAAAAAACTCACCAGTTTATAAGAATAAAGTTTCAAAAGCACAGCAAAAATTCACACAAATTGTGAGAAAGAAAGCAACTGTAGGATTAAATAAAAGTCTAATTAGTTTGAAAAAGATTTTGGATTTACAAGGAAAAGGTGGTAAATCTACAGGAAAAGATACTTAAATTTAAGAGACAAACTTCTGACACTGACCAGTGTAAAGTCGTCGTCACTCATGGAACTTTTCAATAGGTCGCTAGTTCTGATTCAGGTCATTTTTTCAGGGGTCAGAGGTGCTTTCACTTGTATTTGAGTAATTAATATAAGGTAGCACTACCTTACTTGTAATTTAATCCATCTTTTCTGACTAATTTATGGCTGCTCTACACACCTCTAGTGTGTGCACACACTAGAGGTGGGTAGAGTGTGTGTGTGTGTGTGTGTGTGTGAAGGAGGGCTGAGCTTACCTGGATAAGATGAAGGAAGAAGAACTGAATGAGACCCTTGTCCACCAGATCTCCACTGAAGTCGCCCACTGAAGTCTGGAACTCCATGAACCAGTCTCTCCAGCAGTCTGCATTCTGTCTTCCATAGATTCTCCACCAGCTTCCAATCCTTTGATCAGCAGTACTTCATCCTTGAAGGACACAAGGCCCATGAACTAAGCCATTTTCATCCTCATGCAGAAAACGCTGGAATCTCTTGACGTGAACATTCTCACTGCCAAGATCCGATCTGATTATTTTTGGGCAGCCTCCCAGCCCACTAACAGCACCAATGAAACAGGCTTCAATAACCTCAGGTTTACTGTTTGTGACGTTGCATCCAGATGATGTGGCGTGAAAAACCATCAATGCACCCATTAACTCCGATGCCAAACGGTGTGAGTTTATCATATGACTCCATGTGCCAAATGTCATTTGGTCCCGGGACACTGTATTGCCTTCGAGTGAGTCTCCTAGACCTTCTCTGTTGATACCTTCTGGGTCCAGAAATGACTGCACCGCAGACACCATGTTCCTACTGACCCACAGTCCTGTCCATCTGCATCTCTGTCATCATCCAGTATCCATGGAGACAGCCTGGGCTGCGAAGCTGGTCAGCCATGTAGTTAATGATGACATCAGGCTCATTTAGATTGCACCGCCAATAAAGCTGAAGTCTCACTAAGACTCTTCTTAAATGACGCACACTGATGCATATATTGTCTGTAACAGTGAGGCATAGCGCTGTTTCATCTTGCGTCAATCCTTGATTGAATAAAAATGTGATGCATTGATCCATATTCCTGCTCATCTCACACTGTAACAGCTACTCTGAACTGACATGTCCTGTTAATGAACAGCTCATGAGTGTGTTCTATTGTTTTCTCGAGATCTTGCAAAAATTATCTGGTGATCTCGGGAAAACAAATATTGTTGAAGGACAACATTGTTTTCTCGAGATCTCGAGATCTCGGGAAAACAATGTTGTCCTTCAACAATATGTCGAGATAGTGCATAAATAGCTTGAGATCTCGAGAAAACAATTGAAATTAATGTGTGATCTCGGGAAAACAATGAAAACAAAAAAGTATGTATGTATGACCTAAACAGGCTCCCATATTAAAGAGCAAAAATATTCACATTAATTCCTGAGTTGATCAATCAGTTTGTGTGGTGTGAGTTCATTGGTGGATTGGTGGAGCCTAAGCCCCGCCCCCTCTACTCCCGCATATGAGACCAGATGAAATTATCTTTTGATCCCCATGGAATTTTCCCATGAGATACACTGGGGTCACCCAGCACAATGCAGACTGATACTATTCACACTCAGCAGGGATTGCATATGGACAGAGAACCTCTGGGGGGACAACCAGAACAATGGACTATTGTTATACATCCCTGGATTAAGGAGAAGACGTCCGGGTGCCAGTTGGTCAGGCTAATTATATGTATTGACTGATATGTATATCAATATGCTAATGTGCCATGCATTCTCTCTGTTTGTCTAACATATAAAACAGCAGCACACAGCTCGACACGATACAGCACACACAGTACAGCACTGTAGCGCACAGCGCTGCAAGTGCGTCTCATTTTGATGGAGGAAATAAAACTCTGCAACCTTCCATCTCGCCGTATCTCGCCTGAACTTATTTTTCCTCCACAACACATATGATGTGTGTCAGTTTAAAAGCTAATTTTCCACATCAATAACGGTGTGGGTTGGGGTCTGTTATTAACATCAGTAGTTCAGGCCCCAATGGAATTGTTAGTCTTTCTTTCTTTCTTTCTTTCTTTCTTTTTCTTCTTCTCCATCTATGATCTCATTTTTGGGGTAGTCAGCGTGCACGAAAACTCACCATTTTTTGCAGGGACCTCAAGACTGGCAAAAATTCAATATTTTGGAGGAAATATGAATGACCCCACAAAAATGGCTCTACAGCGCCACCTAACATGTCAAGTCACTGGGGAGTGGCACACGCTTACTTTCACGTAGAAAGATGAAAATCGTGTGAGATGTTTATCATGTCAAGACATGTGAAAAACTCCATAGAAGTGATGGTCTACACCCAACAGAAAGTCGGCCATTTTGGCAGAAAGAGGCAGTGACCAGATTTCCATCTCACGCATTTGATCAAACTCGTCCTATGGTTTTAGTCCGATTTAGCTCATTTGTGGTGACAGTCATCTATACCCATGTGCCATTAAAAGTTATTGAAAACTTTTCACGAAACTCAACGGTTTGGCCGTAGGGGCGTGGCAAATTTTGATGCCTCATCATGATCATTCTATGACCATTCTGACGGCAATAACTCAGGTATGCATTGTCAGATTTCAACCAAATTCAATATTATGGATATCAGTTTAATTCCAAACAGTTCTATAGAACAGTATTCATAGAAATCTACAGCGCCACCTATAGGAGGCAGAAAGTTTTGCATCAGAAAGTTTGCATCACGTTGTGTTTTTAATACCTTGGGAATGGAATGTCGGATTGGCACCAAGATAGGTATGATGTATATGGGTATGCCTCCCAACAAATACAGCTATGAATATTCATGAGTAGCAATAGCGCCCTCTCTTGGAGACATTAAGGTTACACCAAAGGTTTTCTTCAATATCTCTGAAATAAATTGTCTGATTGGTACCATTTATGGTGACAAACATCTATACCCATGTGCCATCAAAAGCTGTTGAAAACTTTTCCAAATACCCGACGGTTTGGCATGGCCAAGTTTGCAGCATCGCCATCACCCTTCCAATTGCTTTAACTCTGGCATACATTGACTAATTTCAACCAAATTTTGTGTGGTGAATAGGTAGCCAATACTGATAATTTCTATAATAAAGAATGACACATAGCGACAGTGCCTCCTACCGCCAATGGACAGGAATTTGCCATAACTCACATGTAGAATGTTCAATTGCTGCTAAACTTTATATATGTGATACTAGTCAGACCCAGAAAAGATTTTTGTAATGATAACAAACATAGCTACAGCGCCCCCTAGGAAAAAACAAAGCTTTATAACTCAGGCATTCTTTGTCCAAATTCAACCAAATTTTGTGTGGTGTATCTTTAGCCTACATTGAACCTCTGTATAATGAAAAATGACACATAGCTCTAGCGCACTCGAGCAGAAAAAACAAAGCCTTATAACTCTAAGTACTTTTGAGTGGTTCAACAGAATTACTTTAAAAAACAAACTCATGAAACAGGCCTGGACAAAAATGATGGTACCCCTAGAAAAGATTGAAAATAATGTGACCATAGGGACATGTTCAACCAAGATGTGTCCTCTAATTAACATCACAGGTGTCTACAAACTTGTCATCAGTCAGTCGGCCTATTTAAAGGGTGACAAGTAGTCACTGTGCTGTTTGGTGACATGGTGTGTACCACACTAAACATGGACCAGAGGAAGCAAAGGAGAGAGTTGTCTCAGGAGATTAGAAAGAAAATTATAGACAAGCATGTTAAAGGTAAAGGCTATAAGACCATCTCCAAGCAGCTTCATGTTCCTGTGACTACAGTTGCACATATTATTCAGAAATTTAAGATCCACAGGACTGTAGCCAACCTCCCTGGACGTGGCCGCAGGAGGAGACGGATAATACGAATGGTAACAAAAGAGCCCAGAACAACCTCTAAACGCATTCATGGTGAACTCCAAGGTCAAGGTACATCAGTGTCAGATCACACCATCCGTCGTTGTTTGAGCCAAAGTGGACTTCATGGGAGACGACCAAGGAGGACACCACTGTTGAAAACAAATCATAAAAAAGCCAGACTGGAATTTGCCAAACTGCATGTTGACAAGCCACAAAGCTTCTGGGAGAATGTCCTATGGACAGACGAGACAAAACTGGAACTTTTTGGCAGGGCACATCAGCGCGATATTCACAGACGCTAAAATGAAACATACCAAGAAAAAAAACACTGTCCCTACTGTGAAACATGGAGGAGGTTCTGTTATGTTCTGGGGCCACTTTGCTGCATCTGGCACAGGGTGTCTTGAATCTGTGCAGGGTACAATGAAATCTCAAGACTATCAAGATATTCTAGAGAGAAATGTGCTGCCCAGTGTCAGACAGCTTGGTCTCAGTTGCAGGTCATGGGTCTTGCAACAGGATAATGACCCAAAACATGCAGCTAAAAACACCCAAGAATGGCTAAGAGGGAAACAGTGGACTATTCTAAAGTGGCCTTCTATGAGCCCTGATCTAAATCCTATTGAACATCTGTGGAAGGAGCTGAAACATGGCGTCTGGAGAAAGCACCCTTCAAACCTGAGACAACTGGATCAGTTTTCTCATGAGGAGTGGGCCAAAATACCTGCTGAGAGGTGCAGAAGTCTCACTGACAGTTACAGAAATCTTTTGATTGCAGTGATTGCCTCAAAACGTTGTGCAACAAAATATTAAGTTAACCCCTTGAACTCTGTGAATTCCGCGGGCGGTCATGTCTCTGCATCTTAGTGCGTCTCAGTGTGCACTGAAAAAAAAAGCTGTATTTCCGGTCTTCCAGTACAGATACAGCCTTGTTACAACCTGAGAAAAAAGCTGTGTAATATATTCATTTTTTGTGGTATTTTTACAATATTTTGACCTGAGCTTGAAAACACTTGGTTCTACATTTCTGTTGTGTTTTCCAGCCAGTATCTGACAGCTGTATGTTATTTGTAAGCATTTGTATCTAAAAAAAAAACACCCAGGCGAACTTTCTTGTTACTCAGTGGCAGGAGCACTTAGAGAGATTATGTTTTGCCAAAAAATTCAGAGTATTTTCTTTTTCTGCAGCCTTTGACACTATTGATCATGCCATTCTACTTGATAGATTGGAACACTTTGTTGGACTCAGTGGAACTCCATTGCAGTGGTTTAGATCTTATTTGTCTGATAGATTTCAGTTTGTCCATGTCAATTATTATTATTATTATTTCCTATCTTGCCTTGAGAGAGAGCAGTCACATTTTTTTTCCCTCCTCCCCTGCCTTCCTGACCTATTCCCAGCTTTGCAATGTTGCGTAATGTCACTCTTCTCCTGGCTGAATCTTAATCCAAATGGAAATTATGGATCTGGAAAGCGGCTTATATGCGATTGTCACCTTTAAAAGAAGAAGCGGGTCAGGGGGAACCCAAGGGAGACTCATGGCATTGGAATTCATGTGTCTGTGTGATTCGACTGAGATTGAACTGATCACAGGATCTTCTGTTTGGCCCCTGTAGTTTTCCTAGTGTATCGAAATTATCTGGGTGAGCTAATCAAATGCGGACCCCGGCGTAGCTCCCTTAACAAATTCAACAATTCGTCCAGCTGGGGGGAGCACTGACTGTCAGCGGCAGGATTAACATGGAATTTACTATCTGGCATGCATTGAAGAGAGAACGAACTCTCTGGACATGTTTTACCTATGTTTTGGTAGGTGGATAACATCTGTGGATCGCTGAGTGCTCTCCAGAGAATGATCTAAAGTATGATTCAAGCCTGTATGAAATTGAAGCACAGAATCGAAGAGAGAGAAATTTTTTTATTCTCTGAGTGCACTGTGCAGATTTGACCTTGTGTTTTGGTGCCTTTGTTTACATTCCTCCTCGATAAGATAACGCCGGAGAAGTGGCTTATGTCTACCCATACATCAACAATCAGTTGTTGTCGTCAGCGGATTGGTCTCTCAAGGACATTGCCCATGTGCCTTCTGCAAGGAAGAGGAAAAGAGAGACAGACTCTGATCTCTGACTTGTTTATAAGTCACATGATTATAACATCTATCCACTGCCTGGAGGCGCCCTCTGCTGCTCACTAACAACTGTTACACTCACACTACACAATGACATGCAAATATACACACACTGCTCTCCCTCCCTCTGCTGTGTGATTGTCTACCTGCTAAATATGCATTGAGGGTTTTTTTGCCTGCAATCAAAATTTCGCTTACCCATTAAGCGTCAATTTGATAAAACATGTTTTTTTCTCTCGCCTATTGTGTCATATCATTTCTTTTCTTTTTTTCTTTTCTTCTTTATGACTGGCGCCTAGCGGCTGCCCCGGCCTTAGATGCGCTCTGCAGAGCGTGCCCAAATGCCAAGTCACGTTTCGTTACCTTGTATTCATACATGTGTAATGACAATAAAGTTGAATCTCATCTCATCTCATCTCATCTCAATGATGGATTTTCTTCCAGCTCTAAGCTCAGTCACGGAGTTCCACAGGGATCCGTGTTGGGCCCTACTCTTTTTAGTCTATATATGCTCCCATTGGGCAATATCTTCAGAAAGCACTGTATACATTTTCACTGTTACGCAGATGACACACAACTATACCTGTCGATGAAGCCCGATGATTGTGATCAGTTGGCCAAGTTAGATGCCTGTCTTAAGGACATCATAGCTCCTTTTCAGATTATGTCCTTAATTTAGATGCTGCCACTCTCACTCTGAACAGTTGTGTGAGGAACCTTGGAGTCATTTTTGATCAGGATTTGCCCTTTAATTCACATATTAAAGGGTACCTGTGGTGGTCGTCTAAACGCATTCAACTTGAAAACATTAGGCAAAGTATTCGTTATTTGGTTAAATAATTATTGCCAGCCATATACCACCAGAGAAATATGCAAATATGACCGCAGGCATGGCCAGCCAATGAAAACTCTGCGCGCAGCCGTGACACATGCAGATGTGATGTCATTACGTTGATACTGAAAAGTCAATACTCCATCTGTATGAGCGACTAGGGTGCTGTTGTGAGTGTTTTTATTCTATTATGGCTGAATTGTCGGACTCTGAGGAAGAATTCGTCCAACATGGCTACAGGTTTGAGCCAGAAAGGTCTTCTGAGGGTGAAAGTGACGAAGTGGTCCTCACACACAATGCAATTTCGTCTGAAAGGATTCGTCTGTGCTCTGTTCCGAGATTGCGCAATCACTTTTCCGCTACGATCTTCTGACAAGGTGAGCTGGGTTTGGGTACACAAAAGAAGTGTTTATCTTTGTTTTTTCGCTTATTATTGAGACATCCAAAGGCTTTACATTCCGCCATGTTGCGATATCCATATCGCATTGTATGTTTTTGTTGTTACAAGAGCGCCAAGTGTCTGCTGCTCTGTAGAATCATCGGCCGTCTGGCGGCCGTTACGACCTCAGATCAGACGAGACGACCCGCTGAATTTAAGCATTTATTTATTTATTTTCTACTTGTTTTAGTTCTGCATTTAATATGAACCCTGAGTTTGAAATAAACGTTTGAATTTGAATTTGAATATCCCGAAAGCCACTGCACATCCGGGCACTCCAGGCTCAGCCAATATTGATCCAGATCGCGGTATCCACGACACTACGTCACAGGAAGCGTCCTGGCAGGCCATGTAGCTGCCAGTATGGCTGCACCCATGTTTTGCTGACATAGCTGAACCAGCACATCAGCAATGGATTTATATCACATTGCTTTGAACTTGAACTTGAACTTAAACTTGAACTAGAACGTGAGACAGGGGCTCAATATAATATCTTTTTTTTCACGACCACCACAGGTACGCTTTAAAACTGTTTCTAAGACCGCCTTCTATCATGTGCGCAATATTGCCAAGATCAGGAGCATCTTGTCTCTGAATGATGCTGAGAAACTGATTCACGCCTTTGTCAGCTCTCGATTAGATTATTGTAATTCGCTATTATCTGGTTGTCCTAAAGTATCTTTAAAAAATCTTCAGTTGATTCAAAATGCTGCTGCTAGAGTTTTAACTGGTTTTAGAAAAAGAGATCATATTTCCCCGGTTCTGTCCTCCCTCCATTGGCTTCCCATAGAATTTAGAATCAAGTTTAAAATCCTTCTTCTTACTTTCAAAGCTCTTAACAATCTGGCCCCCCAATATATAAAAGATCTGATAGTACCTTACCATCCTAATAGAGCATTATGCTCCAAAAATGCTGGCTTACTTGTGGTGCCCAGAATCTCCAAAAGTACAGTGGGAGGCAGAGCCTTCTGCTACCAAGCCCCTTCTCTCTGGAACCAGTTACCACTCTGGGTCCGGGAGTCAGACTCGGTCTCTGTTTTTAAGGACAGGGTAAAATCCTTCCTTTTTAATATAGCTTACGTTTAAGGAGGGTTTTTGTGTCTCTTAACCCCACTCTTGTTTTATTTGATCCATACTGCTGGTTGACCTCCAATATTGTACTTGGCCTCTTACTGCTATGTTCTTTATGTCTGTCCTCTCCATCCTCCCTATACCCTCATCCCCAGCCAGGCACAGCAGACGACTACCCCTCCCTGAGCCTGGTTCTGCTAGAGGTTTTGTCCTTCCAAATGGGAGTTTTAACTCTCCACTGTCGCTTAGTGCTTGCTCATATGGGATCGTCTGATTGCTGGGTCTTTCTGTGATTGTGTGTTTTTTTTTTTCCTGCACTCTGGCACCACGAGACGGCGTTTGTTGTGATGTGGCGCATTATAAATAAAGCTGAATTGAATTGAATTGAAAAATGTGGGAAAAAATTCCTCGCGGTTTCCCAATTCAACAGGGAGCCCACCACTCCCGTGTCAATCAGCAATGGCACTGTCAGCCAGTCCAGTTTGTTCCACCATACAGTAGAAATGCGCGTCGGTACTCGGGGACACGGTGTGAATAACTGTGGGAGTGGGAGAGTCCTCCTTGTGTCTTGGACTCCCTTGCTTGAACTTGTGGCATGCCCTGGTGAAATTATGCAAGAGTCCACACTTGCCACAGTGCTTCCCTCTCGCCGGACACTCCCTGGCCTTATAGCGGTGCTTTGTGGACCCACAACCCAAACACATGGGTGTTCCTGGACTGACCTCATTTTTACAGCATTAGCGTAACTTCCATCACCCTCCATGCTGTCGTCGCTGTCCGGGTCCACTGCTTGCACCGTCGACTGTGGTTCAGATTGGCGATGTAATACACTTCCACTTAGCTCCCGTGATAGCTTGTCTGCTCCCTCCAAATGCTGAGCTAAATCGATGGCCATGGATAGCGTCAGTTCACCCGAGAATGTAAGAAACTTCGACCTTGTAGCAGCAAGATAGTATGTTCCTCCAACTGATCGCAAACCATCTCCTCCTCTAACAATCCAAATGGACAGTCCCTGGCCAGTTGTCTCAGGTCTGCTACAAACCGCTGAACTGACTCGCCAACCCGCTGGCAGCGCTGTTGAAACTGAATCCTGCTGATGATGATGTTTTCTGGGGCGCAAAAATGTTGCACCATTAGCTCCACCACTTCTTCAAAGCTATCACACTTGCCCAAAGTACTCAAAGTACTCCTCTGATTCAGAGGATCAGAAATTGTGTGTGCCCACCCGCAGTCAGACACACTCCCAGCAGCCCCCCACCAGCACAGCAGCGCCACGGAGGCGGTAAACCCCAGTTACAGCAGATATGGGAGGAGACGGAAGCCCAAACGGCGTGTGGACTGATGTTCTATTGTTCTATCTAAGATGCTGGGGGAGCGGTGTAGCACCTTGGGGGAGTCAGATTATTTAGCATCTCAGACAAGAGACAGTGGATAAGCATGGGAGAACAATGCTCAGGAGTTTCCTGGCAAGATAGCAGGAAGGAGTCAAGGACGTAGGGGGTTGAATGCAGTGTAATGCAAATGTCATGTTGTGTGTGGAGAAATGCCATGAAACTTGTGAGGAGAGATTTGGGTTAAAGAAGAGTGCCTGCTGAAATGTGTCATTCTGTTCTGTACTTGAAAGATGTGAAGTGTGTAATAAACCGTCTGTCGTGAATATGTCACTTATTTTACACACTCCACAATAGCACCATTTCACAACAACAGTCATCTCATAGCACTTTCAACTGTAGGAGGAACCCCCACAGTTGCAGAAAGACCCCAGCAATCAGGTGATCCCCTGTGAGAAGCACTTGGTGACGGTGGAGAAGAAAAACTTCCTTTTAACAGGAAGAAACTTCCAGCAGAACCAGGCTCAGGGAGGGCCAGTCATCTGCTGTGATTGGCTGAGGGGTGAGGGGATAGAGAAGATGCAGGAAAGAATACCCTGTATTGTCTGCATCACAGTCTTTTACTATTACAAATATTACTGAGACCAAAGTTATCGATTTAATTCAATCACTCAAACCATCTAAAGCAAAGGATGTTTTTGGAATGGACACGAACATGCTCAAAGATTTAGGTTCAGCTCTCGCCACTCCTATTGCTTCAATCATTAATCTTTCAATTTCATCTGGCCATTTTCCAAAGGCCTGGAAATCTGCTATTGTTACCCCTGTTTTTAAATCCGGTGACTCAACTCTTCTGCATAACTACCGACCAATAAGCATTCTTCCGGCCATTTCCAAAATTGCAGAAAAATGGGTGGCAGAACAGATTGTCCATTATTTAAACAGTAGTTCCCCCTCTCTCCATGCCATGCAGTTTGGTTTCAGATCCAAGCATTCCACTGAAATGGCTACATGCCTCTTCATTGAGAAAATAAAATCTTTTCTTGATAAGGGTGGAGTTGTAGGGGCGGTGTTTTTGGACCTCAGGAAAACATTCGATACAGTAAATCACTCTGTTCTTCTTACCAAGCTCTTTAAATTTAACTTTTCTCACAATGCTGTGAGCTGGATTGAATCATATCTGCATGATCGAACACAATCTGTATCAGTTAACAACTGCAGATCTGATTCTCTTAGGCTAACTTCTGGAGTCCCTCAGGGATCAATATTAGGCCCCCTTTTATTTAGTCTTTATATTAATGATTTGCCCACTGTTTGTTCTGAAGCTGAATGCTTAATGTATGCAGACGACACGTTTTTTTTGTTCATGATCGCTCCAAAGACACTGTTGCTGCTAAACTTAGTAAAACAATGTCCTGTGTCACAACTTGGTTGCAGGAGTGCTGTCTACAGTTAAATGTTTCTAAAACTGTAGGCATGTATTTCACTAAAATAAATAGAGTGTCACCTGACCCTGACATACATGTTAATGGAGGAAAAATACAAATTGTTAGCCAATATAAATATCTTGGGTTAATAATAGATTCACAGCTTTCCTTTAAAGCCCATATTGCTAAATTGTGTAAAAAAAATCAAGTTAAATCTTGCAAATTTTTGTGCAATTCAAAATGAAATGTCAACTGAAGCTGCAAAAATATACTTGCATTCAATGATTCTGAGTCACTTCAACTATTGCCTAACTAGCTGGTCCCAGGCGGGTTTGAGTGCAAAAAACCCATTGGAAGTTTTGTACAAACAAGCAGTTAAAGTTATGGATAAAAAAACCTAGGCATTATCATCATTGTGCAATTTTAAAAAAATACAGTCTTTTAAATTGGGATAGTCTTCATACATTTGCAAATTTAAATTTGACTTATAAAGTACTGCATGATTTGGCTCCAGATCCTCTGGCAGAGTTCATCAGCCAAAGAAACAGCTCTGATCGTGTCACTCCAGGCTCTGTCAGAGGTGACGGTTTCATTCCTCTGCGCAGGAGCACTTTCAGTAAGTCAGCCTGGTCAGTGAGGGGCGCTAGTGAGTGGAACTCAGTACCTGAGGAGGTTAAACTGCTCACAACATTCAAGGCCTTCACAAAAAAATTGAAAATGTGGCTTATAAACACCTACAGCTGCCAACACTAAAAGATAAGTCTGCTGTGATGTTTGATGTTGTGATCAAATGTACAGTTTGTCATGTATATGTTATTTGTTACATTAGTGCCCTCTTAAATGTCTAACCATGTTTTTTTTCTTGTAGATGCATTTTACTGCTTTTTTACATCTTGGCCAGGGGACTACAGATGAAAACTAGCCTTTTGGCTAATTCTGGCTTTTTTTAACCATGTGTAATCATGTGTTTTATGAAATTGCATTGTCCCTTTTCAAATAAACTAAACTAAACTAAACTAATGAAAAGAACAGACATGTAGAGAGCAAACAGCACGGTGGGGACTCAATCTATGGGAGAGAACAAACAAATGTTAATGACCAGCAAAAAATATACAGTATATACAGCGGTACCTCTACTTACGAAATTAATTCGTTCCGGAAGTATTCTCGTAACGTGAAAATTCCGTAAGTAGAGGCGCATTTTACATGTAAATGCCGTAATCCGTTCCAAGCCCCCCAAAATTCGGGCATAAATTTTTTATAAATCATAAAAATGCATCAAAACATGTAACAAATACATGTTACAATTAGATTACTGCACAATAAACATAAAATGAGAGTTTAAAATGAGAGAAAGAATAATAAAAGAGAATAATAAAAGAGAAAGAATAATAAAAATTATGTTTATTTACCTTTTAACTGCTATCGTCGTCGTCACCTTTTGCCTTCTTTGGTTCATGTTCTGTCTTATCAGTGGTTTTTGCCTGACGTTTTGTGAAGAAACGATCCAAGGACGTTTGCTTTTATCGGCTTGTAAGGGCTTCCTTTTGTTTTAATACCGTGCTGATCGTTGATGTTTTTTTTTTCCCAAAACTTTATTAAGAACAAGGTGAAAGTACAGAGTTATAACGTAGATGGTGAGAAACATGGCAGTTAACAATTTTTTTTTCTCTAAATTGTGTAGTTCAGTCAACAGTCTTACAAGAGGTAAGAAGGATAAAATAAAGTAGTAAGAATAGTAAATAATAATAAGATAAAGCGAGATCAACCAAACGCATCCATTCGTGGCCAATGGGATACCAGGAAGATGCTAGGCGATAGCCAATGGCAGAGCAGCTACAGGTATGTTTACGTTCGGTAAACTACGGGAGCTGCGAGGAGCGCTTACTTTTTTGCCTTTCGTATCCTGAAATTTCGTTCGTATCAAGAGGCAATATTTTCCCGTTGAGGCGTGTCGTAACCTGAAAATTCCGTATGTAGAGACGTTCGTAAGTAGAGGTACCACTGTATATATTTCATTGCGAGTGAAGAAAGGAGTGAGGCCCAGTGCATTACTGGAGGTCCCCCGGCTGAATAAACCTATTAGCAGCATAACTAAGGGAGGGTTCAGAAACACATGATCCCTCCCTAATTGTAGGCTATATCAAAAAGGTAGGTTTTAGCCCTATTCTTAAAAACAGAGATCGAGTCTGACTCCCGAATCCAGATTGGCAGCTGGTTCCACAGGAGAGGAGCTTGATAACTGAAGGCTCTGCCCCCCATTGTACTTTTGGAAATTCAAAGTATTACAAGTAATCCAGCATTTTGGGAGCGCAGTGCTCTGTTAGGATAATAGGTAATATCAGATCTTTTAACCCCTTGCACTCTGGTCAAGTTCCCTAAAAAAACCCAAAAAATAACATACCCAAAGTAAATCAAAAGCTGTTCTTCAACCCTTTGCAGCATCTTCATGGGGTTGGTCTCATTTAAAAGAAAACACTTTGAATTTTTTGGCAAAACAGGCTTAATCTCTCTAAGTGCTCCTGCCACTGAGTTACAGTCATCTAAACATAGTGAACTTGAAGAAAATAAATTTGGCCTGGGTGGTTTTTGGATACAAATGCTTGCAAATAACACACAGCTTCAGATCCGGGCTGGAAAATGCAACAGAAATGTAGAACCAAGTGTTATCCAGCTGAGGTCAAAATTTTGTAACAATACCATAAAAAATGAATATATTACACAGCTTTTTTCTCAGGCTGTTCCCAGGCGTTTTTGAACTGTGCCAAATTGTGCCAAATGGCACAGTTTGGAAAAACATCTGTAACTTTTGAATGATTCAATGTAGAAGCTTCATCTTGGGCTCTAATGAAAGGTCACATTCAGGGCTGTGTGTGTGGGGGGAGGTTGTTTATTCATTCATGAATGAATGAATGAACAAACAAGCCCCCACACACAAAGAAGCATGCCACATAAAAAATGTGTGGCTTTTTTTTACAAGAAAAAATAACTTACAGTGCACTAAAAATTATACTAGAATATTTGTAATGTAGAAGATAACAACTCTCCCCCCCCCCCCCGCCGCTACAGAGGACAGACATCGCCCATCGCTACATGACGGAAAGCGGTGACGGTGCACCGCGGTCTACTACGCACAGTTGCACTAAAATATCTGTAATATATCTGCAATCCGCTACAGAAGAGTAGCGGGGGGGGGGGGGGGGATTCACAACATGACGGGGGGCCGTTCGCAACATGACAGACCTGTACAGCAACGTAGCTGGTGAACTTCTCTTCCTCATTGTCAGACGAACGTGACGCTGGTCTGCTTGTTACGGACTCGTGGTTCTGGTCACGCGACCCAGTCAAACCATAATTCCATTATTGCGGTTTTGCGCTTCCATGATTGCGGTTTTGGTGAACGATTTTTCAAAACCAATAAAAACAGCAGTAAGAAAAAAAGACTGGTGAATGCCTGTGTGTCACCCAGCCTTACACAAAACAGCTTTCGAACTTCTGTGCTTCAATTGGTTGGCTGTATTCGCAGCCGTTGGTAGGCGGGTCCTTCTTGCTAGGTTTTCAGTCATTGGTTCTTCAAGGTTTCAGAAACCCAATTCAAGGCTCTTATTAGTCGAATGAGAGGTCAGTCACATCTAAACCAATCAAAGCACTCCTTTGGCTTTCTGTTTGCGGCTGTGTCTGTAGTGGAAGAATGGAAATGCAGCTTTTTTTTTTTCCTTCAGGGCGCCCTAGGACGCACAGTGTGCGTCCTAGGGCGCCCTCGTGCGCTCTAGGATGCAGAGACGTGCCCGCCCGCGGTACACCGGAGTGCAACAGGTTAAATAAAAAGGAGCCTTGTGGGAACATATGAAGGTTACATATGCCCCACAAATATGTTGCTGTGTGTTTATTGTGTACTGCACGTCTCAAGGAACAAAAGGGACTGAGCCTCCAGGGGACAATGGGAGAGTGTGAGATTTGGCCTTTGTTTCAGAGAGACGGACTGGAGAGACTTCTGGACGACTGGAGACAAAAGGGACAATGGTGTGAAGTCAGGGGGGTTACATCGTGACTGGGATGAAGTACCATGTGACTGTTTGTTTGATTAAACACCATGTGACTGCAGTGTCCGGGGCCGGGGTATAAAAGGGAGATGAGAGGTTGTTCTGCCTCTTTTTCATGCTTGAGATTGTTGGAGTATGTGATCTGTGAATAAAGCTGAATCTGAGGAATAAACTCAGTCTCATCCTTCCGCACATTCTCCACACTGGTGACCTTATGACGTAGAATGAACAGAGATACTTCTCCCAAGCGATTTTCGGCAGAAGCCAGCCTGGTGGCTGCCGCCACATGCCAGCTGCCCGATTTCTGGCAGCATAGTCCGCACTCCTGGTTTAGCGCGGTCGAGGCGCAGTCAACCTCCGGAGAATCTCGAAGGACGACACGAAATTCTACCATGTGGTGGCGAAGCTGGACAGTCACACAGTCCAGAGGGTGGAGAGTCTGGTCAATCATCCACCAGACAGCGACAAATACAACGCATTGAAGACTGCGCTTATCAGCCACTTCACCCCCTCGGTGCAGCAGCGAGCAGAGGGGCTCATAGCATTGACGGAGTCGGAGAACGACAGACCCGCAGACCTGATGGTGAAAATGCTGAGGCTGAAAGACTCCGAGGATGGTGAATTCATCTTCGCCCACCTTTTTCTGCGGACCCTGCCGCCAGCGGTGAGGGTTACCCTGGCAGGCTCACCTCTTCTGGACCAGCGAGACTACCATCAGCTGAGCAAGGAGGCGCAGCGGCTCGTCGACGCCCACAAACGGAGCGCGGTTTCGGCCGTGGCAGCAGAGCTAGGTGCAACGCCCGGAGACGGCACGGGGCCAGTGGTTGCAGCACCAGACGCACCGACGACGGCGGCGGCGAGGACCAGGCAACACAGAGCAGACGACGTCCTGTGCTTCTATCATCGCCATTTTGCAGAGAGGGCACACAAGTGCCTCCCACCGTGCCACTTCAAGCGTTGGGGAAACGCCAAGACCGGGGGGGCGGTAGCGGCTGCGGCCCTCGGGGAGGAGAACAAGCTGCTTTACCTGATGGATGCACGCTCGGGGAGGCATTTCCTCGTAGACACGGGCTCCCAGCTAAGCTTCCTCACACCTTCCTACGCGGACCGGCTGACCCCATCTAAGGGCCCCCTGGTGTTAGCAGCAAACGGCTCACCGATTAAAACCTTCGGTGAGAGGACTCTGCTTCTGTCTTTGCAGGGCCGTGCGTTTGAGTGGACTTTTGTTGTAGCGGCAGTTAATTTCAACATGTTAGGGGCTGATTTTTTGTGCTCACATGGTTTATTGGTTGATCTTGCTAATAGACATCTGGTTAATGCACTGTCTTTTCTCTCTATTCCCTGCACAGCTCAAGTGGCGCCGCCAACTGCACAAGCCAACGTCACAGCTGCGGGTGGTAAGTTCCACACACTCCTCACACAGTTCCCAGCACTCACAGTCCCAACGTTTTCGGCGACAGTGGCTAAACATGGGGTGGAGCATTATATCACCACCACAGGCCCACCTGTTTTTGCAAAAGCTCGGCGCCTGGACTCAGCTAAACTGGCCATAGAGCGCTTATGACTGGCGCCTAGCGGCTGCCCCGGCCTTGGATGCGCTCTGCAGAGCGTGCCCAAATGCCAAGTCACGTTTCGTTACCTTGTATTCATACATGTGTAATGACAATAAAGTTGAATCTCATCTCATCTCAAGGAGTTTGCCAACCTGGAGAAACTGGGCATCATCAGGCGTTCAAAAAGCCCCTGGGCTTCACCATTGCATATGGTCCCAAAGGACAATGGCTCGTGGCGACCCTGTGGTGATTTCCGCAGGTTGAATAACGCCACTGCACACGACCGCTACCCGATCCCGCACATCCAAGATTTTTCGGTTCATTTGGCGGGGGCGCGCATTTTTTCTAAAATAGATTTTTACGAGGTTACCATCAGGTTCCAGTGCACGCTCAGGATATACCCAAAACAGCGATAATAACTCCATTCGGGCTTTTTGAGTTTTTACGCATGCCTTTTGGACTCAAGGGTGCGGCGCAAACGTTCCAGCGCATGATGGACGCGGTCCTGCGCGACCTCCCTTTCGTGTTCATCTATCTGGACGACATTTTGGTAGCCAGCACGTCTGAAGACGAACACGAAAGCCACCTCACAGCGGTTTTCAGGAGGTTGGCAGAACACGGGTTAATAATCAACCCAGCGAAGTGCCAGTTTGGGGTGGCGCAGATCGATTTTTTGGGGCATTGCGTTTCGCCAGAGGGAGCAGTCCCTCTGCCCGATAAAGTGCGCGCGATAACAAATTTTCCCCAACCTCAGACAGTCAAAGCGTTACAGGAGTTTTTGGGAATGGTTAATTTTTATAACCGTTTCCTCCCCAGCGCAGCGCAGCTCATGCAACCATTGTACACTGCACTAAAAAAACAAAAACCCACGAGTAAAATTGAATGGTCTCCCGAGCGGGAGCGCGCATTCTCGCAAGTCAAATCAGCTCTGGCAAACGCTACCTTGTTGGCACACCCAGTTCCAACAGCCCGCATAGCGCTCACCACTGACGCGTCTGATTTAGCAGTGGGGCCGGTCGTGGAACAGTATGTAGCTGGAATCTGGCAACCGCTCGCGTTTTTCAGCAAAACCTTGCGCGATAGCGAGCGAAAGTACAGCGCGTTCGACAGGGAGTTGTTGGCGCTACAATTGGCCATCCGCCATTTCCAGTTTTGGCTGGAGGGGTGCCGTTTCACCGCGTTCATAGACCACAAGCCGCTGACTTTTGCGATGGCCAAGATCTCAGAACCTTGGTCGGGCTGGCAGCAGAGACAGCTGGCCGCGATATCGGAGTTTACCACCGATATACAGCATGTCACAGGTAAACAGAATGTGGTGGCAGACTGCCTCTCACGTGCTGTGACGGCTCCAGGCCCCATGGGGGCAGATTCTGCAGCCATGGCCGCGGGCCAGGGTAGTGACGCGGGAGCGCGCGCAGTCCCGGTCCGTGTAGGGTTAGATTATGCAGCCATGGCCGTGGAGCAGACTAGCGACACGGATGTACACGCGCTCCAGTCTGGACCAACAGGGTTAAGGCTGGAGCATAGGGTTCTACAAGAGGGTATGCCCCCGCTAATCTGCGATACCTCCACTGGGCGGCCGCATCCAGTGGTGCCAGCTGTGTGGTGCTACCGTGTTTTTGACTTGGTCCATTCTCTGGCGCACCCGGGGGTGTGCGCATCAATCAAAGTGGTAGGGGAGAAATTTGTATGGCTGGGATTGCACAAACAGGTCAAAGAATGGGCGACAGCCTGCGTAGCGTGTCAGTGAGCCAAAATACACAGACACACGAGAGCCCCTTTGGAGCCTTTTCACATCCCGGCTAAGCGCTTTGATCATGTGCATGTCGACTTGGTGGGCCCCCTTCCGTCTTCACAGGGGTACACACATCTTTTGACAATGGTGGACCGCACCACACGCTGGCCGGAAGCGGTTCCACTGGCATCAACCACAGCTGAAGAGGTGGCACGCGCGTTCCTAACGGCTTGGGTAGCGCGCTTTGGAGGCCCGTCGGACATAATGTCCGACAGGGGTCCTCAATTTGTTTCCGAGCTCTGGTCATCGATGGCCCGCAGCCTAGGGGTAGCGATCCACTGTACTACTGCGTACAACCCCCAGGCTAACAGTTTATGCGAACGTTTTCATAGGTCATTGAAAGCAGCCCTCAGAGTGTCACTTACGGATACAAATTGGGTAGATAAGCTTCCATGGGTTTTATTGGGGTTGCGTTCTGCACCTAAGGAGGATTTGCAAGCCTCCCCAGCGGAATTAGTCTTTGCTCAGCCCCTCCGTCTGCCTGGGGAATTTCTCCCCGATAATCCTGCGCCAAATTGCCCTCCCGCTCAGCTGCTGCAGAGCGAGACAGGATCAAACACGCTTCCGGGCCCGGTTCATCACAGTTTTCCACGCATTTTTGTGCCAAAAGCTTTAAAAAAATGCAGAGTTTGTTTTTGTCAGACATGATGCTCATCGCCCAGGTTTACGGCCGCCGTACGATGGGCCTTTCAGGGTGCTGGAAACAGGAGAGAAGCATTTTTTGCTAGATTTGGGACACAGAAAAGAGTTGATTGCTATCAACAGACTCAAACCCGCTTTTGCTTTGGCGGATGAAACAGTGCAGTTGGCGAGAGCCCCCCGTCGCGGCAGGCTCCCTAAGGGGCACTCTCAAGAACACCCACTGAGATTGACTAACAGCTCTAATCCACAGACAACATTTCCACAGCAGGAGGTCGTGGAGGAGGCAGAAAAGCCGGCTTACAGCAAATACGGCAGGAGACTCAGACCTAGGCAATGGGTGGATTGATATGTAGTAATGTTATTATTTCATGCATCTCTGGTATGTTTGTTCCATTTTAGACGTTTGGGGGGGGGTCATGTGGGAACATATGAAGGTTACATATGCCCCACAAATATATTGCTGTGTGTTTATTGTGTACTGCACGTCTCAAGGAACAAAAGGGACTGAGCCTCCAGGGGACAATGGGAGAGTGTGAGATTTGGCCTTTGTTTCAGAGAGACGGTCTGGGGAGACTTCCGGACGACTGGAGACAAAAGGGACAATGGTGTGAAGTCAGGGGGGTTACATCGTGACTGGGATGAAGTACCATGTGACTGTTTGTTTGATTCAACACCATGTGACTGCAGTGTCCGGGGCCGGGGTATAAAAGGGAGATGAGAGATTGTTCTGCCTCTTTTTCATGCTTGAGATTGTTGGAGTATGTGATCTGTGAATAAAGCTGAATCTTGAGGAATAAACTCAGTCTCATCCTTGAGAACATGGAAAGGAGACGTGTTAACCACGGAGAGGAGACGTGTTAATTTTTGTAATTCTTCACCTTTTGGGATCAGTCTTTATTTTCAATACGTGTGTTGTGGTGAATCCTGGGCATAAATCCATTCTTCATGACCCTCCGTGTGCTCTTACGCAGGGCACGGAGAGGGAGGATGAAATAATGAGGATTTACATGCAGGGTTCACCACAGCACATTTAATACAGAAAGACAGACAATTCCCAAAAAGGTGAAGACGTACAAAAAACACAAACACACTTACTGATGGTGTTCGGGGGCCGGCATCGCCCAGAGAACAAATGAGAGGAGACGTGTTAGCCATAGGTGCGCCCCAGAGCCGACATCGCTTCAAGGACGCATGAGAACCACGGCGAACATGGAGTGACTAACATGTCGTGAGGGTGCTGAAAATACTGGCAGACTAACAGCACAGATGACACTACTATGGACCAGCAGTGCGTGACTGACAAATGGCCACTAAGTACACGCACTGCTGGTGATGGTGTGATGAGAAGCACCTGGGCGAGGACCGGGAAAGATGATCAGCGGGAGGGAAATCAGCTGGTGATAATGAGAGAGGGGACGTGGCCAGACCGGTGAGCATCAGCATGCGCTCACAGAAAGTAGGTTAAAGGTGTGACTAAATCTATGAATCCTTCCCCTTCTCCTGCACTCCTCCTGTGTAAAAGCACACGAGGAGGCTTATGACAGTTGGAGCTGAAGCGTGTGATGTGGTCTTGCTGTTTATCTAAGACTGCAACAAAATGCGAAGGCATAGCTGTCAAATTAAAACAAGAAACCAGAGAAACTGTGCGCTATAAAGCTGCTGTCATTCCAGTCAACAACACCGGAGTCCGTTCTGTTGCTGACGTCATTGGGGTAATTCGGTGGGCGGCACCACAGTCCAGTCAGCGGCTGCAGTTTTTTGATGATAACTAGTTTATGCAGGCGCGGTTGTAAATATTATATTGATCATCGACAATGACTTTTGGGTTTACACAACATGCTAAAAAATGTCAAATCGTGTCATCAGACCTTTAAGGTCAGTTGGATTAAGATTATATCAAAGGGAAACACAAATTATGGTATATTATCCCAGAACTTATTTTTGGAAAAGTAGGTGGAATAAATCTTCTTCTGCATTGTAATTTTGATCTAGACAAGATCCCTCTCAAGCTGTCTAGCTTCCATAAACAGGCTCTGTTCTCCCTAATCGGGTGTGAACTCTCCAGGTTTTTTTTTTAATATAGATCAGTGTGTGATGAAGGGTTTACTGTGAAATACCTTGTGATGATGCCACTTTGCGGGTGCGCCACCTCACTGCCCTATAAATAGGGGCGTCCACCTTTTTGGGCTCTCTTGCTCACACGTCCCACACTGTGATGCACCTGCTGTATTGCAACCTGAATTATAATAAAGCCCCGTTCTAGTGCAACCTCTCATCTGCCTCCCTTCATGCCAGTTTTACAGACAACGTTTTTGCAACTGAGGATTAAGTAAGCCAGTTTAGAAAAGCTTGGGCTCCTGGACGCCTCCCACTTGAGGTGTTTCGGGAACGTCCCACTGGGAGGAGACCCCAGGGCAGACCCAGGACTCGGTGGAGAGACTATGTCTCCCAGCTGGTCTGGGAACGCCTTGGTATCCTCTCTGGAGAGCTGGAGCAGGTGACTGGGGAGAGGGAAGTCTGGGCTTCTCTGCTTGAACTACTGCCTCCGTGACCCGAACCTCTGGAAAAGCAGTAGAAGATGGATGGATGGATGGAGGATTAACTAATGGAGGTGTGCGTGACACCCCTGCAGCCTTTCTTGGAGCTTCCTGAGGAGCCACTCTGTTGTGCATGTAAACTGGCTGTATTACAATAATGGCGGCCAGGTTGGTCATGGGACAGACCAGGGTGGCTGCTACCGGTTTCCAGTGGTGACGCTGCCCGTGGTATAAAGGAGTGGGAGGAAGAGGCTCCGCCTCTTTCGTCGCGGGAGCCACCTGGTGAGCAGGCGAGTGCCATAAGCCTCTTTATATATGTAACACACTCTGATTAATAAAGCTCCGTAAACTGCAGTGACCGTGTGTTTGCTTTACTCCATTATGGACATAACATTTGGCAACGAGGTAAAAGCAGGAAAGGATGAGTTTTTTGCTGAGTTTCGGCCATTTCTGGAGGCCCCAGGCATGCCGCCCGTGCCATGGCCTTGTTGGTTCACTGCTTTTACCAACTACCTCGTGGTCTTGAACCTCGGTGAGCGTGAGAGGCTTCACACGAGGGCTGTGTTAGTCCATAAGTTGGGTGCTGAGGGGCAGAGAGTGTTGGAGAGCCTGGGAGGGGCTGATCGTGTTGATGGTGTGGTGGAGTTGATGGCGAGCCAGGAGAGCGTCACAGTCCGGTGATGACGTTCGTTGACGAACTCCAAAGGCTGGTGACGGGGTGTGATTTCAGATGCCTGGAAGAGGAGATGATTCTGGACCAACTAGCGAAGCACGTTTGCAGTGAAGCGGTCCAGTCCAGATAGTTGGAGAATCCAGGAGAGTTGACGTTGGCCACAGCTATCGAGCTCGCCCAGCAGTTCGAGGCAGCAGTGATCATTGTGAGAGGCCTTCCTGAAGGGGCTTTTCTGAGTGAGGATGATTCTCGTGCTAAGGCACTGAGTTTGGACTCTAATGATGGTGATGCTGGTGGTGACACGTATGCTTCTGTGGTGAAGATAAGGTCCACCCTTGGTACGCTACGTTGTTAAGGTTGCGGGTCCGCTGTTCACCGCTATATGGCCAGTGTGTGCCCAGCCAAAGGAAAGCGCTGTGGCAAGTGTGGTCTGTGGGACCACTTTGCCAGGATGTGCGCCAACTTCGAACGCAGGAGCCGTAGGAAGGAACCAGGTGCTACGCAAAAGTCTCTGACTATAGTGCACATGGTCTCCCCAGAGACCACGGGGAGGATCGGTTGTGATGTCATGCTCGACGGTGTCGTGGTTCCACTGTTGGTGGACACAGGAGCTGTTATCTCGGTCTTGATCCTGGCGACCGTGAGCAGTTTGTTTCCCCACCGGCAGATTAAACAGCAGGAGAGAGACCATTATAGCTATGGATTAAACAGGCTGGCAGTTATGGGCTTTGTGGAGGTGGAGGCCTGTTACAAGTCTGTTGTGGTGCCCCGAGCCCGCATCCATGTCACCGCTGCAGGGGTTAGCATCATGGGGTGTAACCTATTCTATAGCCTGGGTTTTTCAGTCGCCAGTATGCCGGGTGAGGAGTGGTCGGGCTGTGGACTGTGGAGCCGGCCGACTCCGCTGATGGATGGCGTGGAGGTGAGGGAACCGGACTGGTTGGACATGTGTAACAAGGGAGAGCACATTTGGTGCTACGCGAGGCTCTCGCGGGTTGGACCTGATGCTGGTCTGTTTGATGCCCAAACTGAGGGTGAGGGACGGCATGATGGGACCCCGGTGGCGGACTGTAAGGATGAGGCGCCCATGCTGGATCCAGAAGGGGTGGGACCAGAGAGCAGGTTATTGCATCGCTTGGGAAAACAGTTGGCCATGGGTAACACGGACCGGGCCTACGAGTTGACTGGATCGTTGATGGAGACCAGTCAGACCCAACATCACCAGAGGAGGAGGACGCAGGCTTCCCGGCAGGTTGGCGATATGGTGCAGCCCAGGGTTGAGGCTCAGATGAGAGGTGAACACAGCTTGCGCGAGTGGCGCGATGAGAGGAGACAGTTCCGGGTGGAGGCTGTTCGGAGTGACGGGTATCTGTGCTTGTCTGACCAGACCTGGAAACATCCAAACGAGCTGCACTGAGTAGAGGAGATGAAGCAGTGCGGTGGGAGCCCTGAGGTCAAGAGATGGAGGCGACTGCAGAAAGACCCGTCTAAGGACTGAGAGTGTTATGTCTTTATTACCTCCGCCAAGGAGGTTATGTTTTCATCGGCGTTGGTCTGTCTGTCTGTCTGTTTGTTAGCAAGATAACTCAAAAAGTTATGGACGGATTTTCATGAAATTTTCAGAGATTGTCAGAAATGTGGTATCGTACAGATGATTAGATTTGGGTGGTGATCCGGATCACCGTCTGGATCCAGGAATTTTTTAAAGGATTCTTTTTTTTTTGTATTCAACATTAAAAAAGCATCACATTATAGCTAATATATGCCACTTGCGAATGGCATTTTTTTCATGGTCAAGGAATCTATAAAGTTAGACAAAATAATGTAGGATTAATATTTATGATGTTAAACACTGTATGGGGGGAACTGTGGTGCTTGGTGGAGGTCTGCGCTCTCCGAGTGCTTTTCTAGTTTTCTGTCTCTTTTTTTCTCCAGTCCTGATATGTTCATTTACTGCTGGTCTGGTACCCCGAGTTGATCTGAAACAAAAAAAGTTATTATTGGGAAAAGAGTTAAGTGGAAATTAAATTTTAGTCTGAGGGGTTTGAATGATAATTGTGGGATTTTTGCTGACTCTAAGATAGTAGTTTGATGGGGTAAAATTTTATGAATATGTTTGAGTGCCCAGGTTTGGGGTGGAGGGGTGTGTCTAGCCCGTGTAAAATGTTTATTCATCTGTATTTACATCACCAGTGTTTGTTTCTTTATGACGTGCCCACTGTGGGGGTGAGGGTTGGGGGGGGCACCAGTAGCTGTTATGTGTCTTTAGTTTTGTGTCTTTTATGTGGAGCTGTTCTGGGATCATTTTATTTTATTTTATTACTTTAGTTACACAGCTTAGTTTTGTATGTTTGGTGGCAGAATAATCTGCCCAGCCATGTGGGGGTGCTGGTAGTCTGCCTGCCCCCCCCAGCCTAGTCATATGCATGGATTGGTTGTTTATTTGTTTCTGTAATTCGGGGGGGGGGGGTTGTTGTGTATGTAAATAGGCTGTAGAACAATGATGGCGGCCGGGTTGGTGATGGGCTAGACCGGGGTGGCTGCTACCGGTTTCCAGTGGTGACGCTGCCCGTGGCATAAAGGAGTGGGAGGAAGAGGCTCTGCCTCTTTCGTTGCGGGAGCCTGATATGTCCATAACTGGTATAAAGCAAACACTCTGTTGCTGCAGTTCTACGGAGCTTTATTACATACAGAGTCATATACACACCCAGGCTCACGGCGCACGCCCGCTGACCAGGTGGCTCCATGATGAAAGAGGCAGAGCCTCTTCTGCCCACTCCTTTATACCATGAGCTGCATCACCACCGGAAACCGGCAGTAGCCACCCCAGTCTAGCCCATCACCAACCCAGCCGCCATCTTACTACTACAGCCTATTTACATACACAACATTTATCCCCCCCCTTCAAAAAAATGTCAAGTGCACAGATAGTTCCTCCCAAATTTGCTTCCCGACTCACACACTAAAACAAAACAATTACAAAGACAAATAAACAACCTGTCCATGCGTACGACTGACTGGGAGGCCAGGTGGACCACCAGCACCCCCACATGGCTGGGCGGATTATTCTGCCGCCGAACACTGAACAAAGCCGTGAAACTACGATACAAAATTAAAATAAAACAATCCCAGAACAGCTCCACACAAAACACACAATTACAGGACAAATAACAGCTACTGCCCCCCCCAACACTCACCCCCACACTGGACACATTCCAAAACGTTGGGGATGTAAATATTCAATCATGACCAATTTACATGAGCCAAACACCCCACCACCCAAACCTGGCCACACCAATGCCATTCTAATAAAGTTTCACCCTAAAATGACCAAAATCACATGATTTACACACATAAACCCTCAGGCCAAAATTCAATCAATACTCATCATAATTATAATAGAAAACTTCCCTCAAATTAGCATTCTCTGTCATGCTGTGGTCCTCGCGGATCACCATAAGACACCAAGAGTCCACCGGAGAGTTTTGCAATGATGGTGATTTATTTACAAGACACAAGACACGCATACAAGACTATGACTGTGGCGAAGATACACTGAACCCTGAGCATGGGACCGTAAGGCTAACCCCAGCCACTTACGGTCTACAACATGACATGACATGAACGAGCAAAAGCACGAGAATATACACACGAACCTGACAAGACGAGGACGATGAATGTCTGACGAGGTTTAGACGATGTCTGACGATACTCCTGCAATCTAACTGCCATCAGCGCACGCCTAATAAAGCCAAACACTAACGAGCAGTAATGACAGTCAGCTGGCCAACCTTGACAGCCAGGAGCCCCACCAAGCACCTTCACAATAAGAGCCCGGTGAAGCCAGAATATAACCCACAGCTGTCAAAGCCGGCAGTGAGCTAAACGTAGCCCGAGCGCGGACAAGACCGGCACTCGGGTCATAACACTCTCTCTTTTTTTCCTCTTTTTTTAAATCAAACCAGGGAACCAAACCAGCAGCAGACAAACATAAATAAAGGAACAAACACATTCGGACTGGGGAGAAAAAGAAAGAGAAATTAAAACAATTCTCTCAGTCCTCAGGCGGGTTGTTTTCTCCAGACGCCTCCGTCTCTTGACCTCAGGGCTCCCACCGCGCCGTTTTGTCTCCTCCACCCTGTGCAGCTCATTCTGATGCCTCCAGGTCTGGTCAGACAAGCGTAGAAACCCGTCACTCTGAACGGCCTCCACTCGGAACCGTCTCCTCTTGTCACACCGCTTATGTGAGCTGTGTTCACCTCTTAATCAGGCCTCAACCATGGGCTGCACCACATCACCAACCCACAGGGAAGCTCGCGACCTCCTCCTCTGATGGTGTTGGGTCTGACTGGTCTTCATCAATGGTCTGGTCGACTCCTGGGCCCAGTCTGTGTTTCCCATGGTTTATAGTCTTCCCGAGCGATGTAACAACTCGCTCTTTGGTCCCGCTCTTTCTGGATCCAGCGTGGGTGCCTCGTCCTTACAGGCTGCCTGTGAGGTCCCATCATGCCATTCCACACCCCCAGTTTGGGCATCAAACAGACCGGCATTGGGACCAACCCTTGGCATCCTCACATAGCGCTGAACTTGCTCTCCTTCTTGACACATGTCCAACCAGTCCAATTCCCTCACCTCCACGCCGTCCATCAGCGGAGTCGGCCGGCTCCACAGTCTGCAGCCCAACCACTCCTCACCCGACATATTGGCGATTGAAAAACCCAGGCTTTAAAAGAGGTTATACCCCATGATGTTAACCCCCGCAGCAGTGACATGAATGTGGGCTCAGGGCACCACGACCGACCCATAACAAGCTTCTACCTCCATAAAGCCCACAACAGCCTGTCTGTTCAGTCCATAGCCATAATAGTCTCTCTCCTGCTGTTTAATCTGTCGGTGGGGAAACAAACTGTTCATGGTCACCAGGTTCAACACTGAGATAACAGCACCTGTGTCAACCAGCTGCTGAACCACAACACCGTCGAGGATGACATCACAGCCGATCCTCCCCATCGTTGCTGGGGAGACCGTATGTACAATGGTGGGAGACTTCTGGCATCTGGTTCTCTCCTACGGCTCCTGTGTACGAAGTTGTCACACGTCCTGGCAAAGTGGTCCCACAGACCGCACTTGCCACATCGCTTTCTTCTCGCTGGGCACACACTGGCTTTATAGCAGTGAAAAGGGGACCCACACCCATAACAACGAGGTGTACCAGGGACAGACCTTATCTTCACCACTGTGGCATACGTGTCACTTCCAGCGTCACTGTCAAGAGGGTCCCAACTCAGTGCCTTCGTGCGAGAATCATCTTCACTCAGAAAAGCTTCTCCAGGCAGGCCCCTCTTGATGATCTCCACTGCCTCAACTCGCTGGGCGAGCTCAACAGCCGTGGTCAACGTCATCTGTCTTGGAAACTCTAATAACCTGGATCAGACCGCTTCACTGCAAACGTGTTTCGCCAGTTGGTCCCGAATCATCTCCTCTTCAAGGCGTCCAAACTCACACCCCCTCACCAGTCTACGGAGCTCAGCAACGAACGTCATCACCGGCTCACCTAACCGATGGCGGCGCTGTTGAAAATGGCTGTGCCAGACCGTGACACTCTCATCAGCGCGAAAATGGCGCACCATCAATTCCACCACGCCATCAAAACTGTCGGCCCCACCCAGACTGTCCAACACTCTCTGCCCCTCAGCGCCCAACTCACACGAAGCCTCTCACACTTGCAGAGGTCCAAGACCACGAGGTGTTGGTAAAAGCCGAGAACCAATGAGGCATGGCATGGGCGGTGTGCCTGGCGCCTCCAAAAACGGCTGAAATTCAGCAACAAATTTATCCATTCCCGCTTTTACCTTGTCGCCAAATGTTATGTCCATAATTGGCATAAAGCAAACACTCGGTTGCTGCAGTTTTACGGAGCTTTATTACATACAGTGTCATATACTGTCATATTCATATATAAAAAATATACGTACACAGGCTCACGCCACTCGTCCACTGACCAGGTGGCTCACACGATGAAAGAGGCAGAGCCTCTTCCCCTCAATCCTTTATACCATGAGCGGCGTCACCACCGGAAACCAGCAGTAGCCACCACGGTCTAGCCCATGACCAACCCGGCCGCCATCTTACTATTACAGCCTATTTACATACACAACAGAGCCACCTGGCAAGCAGGCGAGTGCCGTTCATCAGCCTCCGTCGGTCTATGATGACCATGGAAGAGAATCCTAAGCGTCTACTCTGCTGGAACAGCACCGCCTGTGGCTGAACAGGCCGATACGCGAATGGCAGTCCTTGTCACACAGGTCGCACTTGTGGATGTTCTCCGTGCTGCTGGATCTGTGGCGGTTCTTCCTGTGGGTCCTTTTTTCATCTGCTGCAGTAGTCAGTCTCTCTTCACCCGCCTTGTGCTGTCTGGTCAGGGTGCCTCTCCCTTTGGAGCGGTCCGTTGCAAGGTCCTCCCAGCGCTCTGTGTTGATCTCCAGGGCCTTCATATCTCTCTTGCAGACGTCTCTGAAGCGCAGCTGTGGGCGGCCAGCGTCTCTCCTGCCAGTCGCCAGTTCTTCGTAGAGGACGTCTTTGGGGATTCTGCCATCCTCCATATGGTGAACGTGGCCTAGCCAGCGGAGCCTGCGCTGCCTGAATAGAGTGAACATGGAGGGAAGGCCGGCGCGGGACAGAACTTCTGTGTTGGGCACTTTGTCCTGCCCAGGATGCCCAGGATGTGGCGAATGCAGCGCAAGTGGAAGAAGTTCAGTCTGTATTCCTGCCGGGCGTATGTTGTCCACGTCTCACTCCCATAGAGCAGTGTGCTGATGATGCAGGCATTGTACACTGCCATCTTCGTCTTGACAGAGAGTTTGGGATTCTCCCACACTTGTGTGGTGAGGCGAGCCAGTGTGGAGGCTGATTTTCCAATCCTCTTGTCGATCTCTGTATCAAGGGAGTGGTTGTTGCTGATCGTGGACCCCAGGTACGTGAACTGATTCACGACCTCCAGCTCGTAGTCGTCGATGGTGATGGTTGGTGGTGCTTCCGTGCCTCGCGCCAAGATGTTAGTCTTCTTCAGGCTGATGGTAAGCCCAAAGTCCATGCATGCCTGGGAGAAGCGGTCCATCAGGGTCTGAAGCTCCTGCTGTGTGTGGGTCGCGACTGCAGTGTCATCTGCGAACAGCATATCTTTGATTAGAGCCTCACGTACTTTTGTTCTGGCTTTCAGGCGGGCGAGGTTGAAAAGCCTGCCATCAGATCTTGTATGCAGGTAGATTCCCTCTGTTGCTGTGCTGAAGGCATGCCTCAGGAGCATAGCAAAGAAAATCCCAAAGAGGGTTGGCGCAAGTACACAGCCCTGTTTCACTCCGCTGTGTATATTGAATGGCTCTGAGACGTTGCTGTCATACTGTACCATCCCCTGTATGTTGGTGTGAAACGATTCGATGAGGCTTTGCAACTTTGGTGGGCATTCTGTCTTTGGCAGGATCTTGAAAAGGCCCTCTCTGCTGACTAGATCGAACGCTTTGGTGAGGTCGATGAAGGCGACGTACAGGGGCATTTTTTTTTTGTTACTTATTTGTACCCGTAGGTAGATTTGTTTTGCAGTCTGGTGACAAGCTGCTGGTCGCTGCGTGCGCAAGCACCCCTTAACTCCCTAACCTGCATGTTTTGGGCATGTGGGAGGAAACCGGAGAAATCCCGGAGTAAACCCACGCAACACGGGGAGAACATGCAAACTCCACACAGATCACTGTTGGTCGGGGGCAGGGATCGAACCCACGATCCCCACGCTCCCCCGGCCGAGGGTAAAACTGTGCTGCCACAGTGCTAACCACTGTGCCACCGTGCAGCCAGGGGCATGTTCTGTTCTCTGCACTTCTCCTGGAGTTGGCGGATGGAGAATTTCATGTCCACCGTCGACTGCCCAGCACGAAAACCACACTGAGACTCGGAGTAGACATGTTTGGCAAGCTTGTGTAGATGAACGAGGACAACTCGTGCGTAGACTTTGCCAACAATCCTGAGAAGGAAGATGCCCCTGTAGTTGTTGCAGTCGCTTCTCTCCCCTTTGTTTTTGTAGAGGGTGATGATCTTGGCGTCCCTCATGTCCTGTGGTACGGCACCTTCCTTCCAGCACTGGCAGAGGACGTCATGCAATGGCAGCAGTAGGGTGGTCTTGCAGTGCTTGATCAGGTCGGGGGGTATGCTGTCGTTGCCGGGTGCCTTGCCAGCGGCCAAGTTATTAATGGCCTTGCTGAGTTCGTCGATGGTTGGCTTGGCGTCAAGTTTGTCCATGGATGACAGGCAGTCGATGGCATCAAGGGCTGACGGTGTCACGGTGTTCTGTCTGGAGTAGAGGTCGGAGTAGTGCTCCACCCATCTCTCCATCTGCTTATTCTTTGTGTGAGTTATGTGAATGCCATAAGCCTCTTTATATATGTAACACGCTCTGTGTAATAAAGCTCTGTAAACTGCAATGACCGTGTGTTTGCTTTACTCAATTATGGACATAACACACTCATTCTGTGGCCCTGCTGGACAGAGGCTTTCGAAAACTACCTCACAGCATTGGACCGAGGGAAGCTGGATCAGGTGAGGATGCGAGTGTTGCTGATCCACAACCTGGGCATCAAAGGTCAGAGGATTCTGCAAACACTCGGCGGGGTGGACTCATATGAGGACATCGTGAAGCTAATGGCTAACCACTTCACCCCTCCAGGCAGCTTGACGGTATGACAAATTCAGTTCTGCCAGAGACACCAGGGAATCAGTGAGACTATTCAACAGTTTGTTGCTGACTTGAGGCAGTTAGCTAGTGTGTGCCGGTTTGGGCCATTAGAGGACAAGATAGTATAGGACCAGTTAGCTCAGCACACAAGTAGTGCTGCGATAAGGACTAGGTTGATAATGGCGCCAAATGACTTGGCAGTACCTGGGGAAGTTGAGCTAGCTTTGCAGCTAGAGGCTGCGGATAAGGTAGCCTCGGAGCTAAATGGGCGCCAGTTTCAGAAGACACCAGAAGGGGCAACATCGGCGAATGCAGTGGACTCAGAGGACGAAGGGAGCATGGTGGATGACTACAAGGCGTACGCAGTGAGCCGTAGGTCTGCTCCGAAGGACCCTGTCTGCAGGGGTTGTGGGTCACCGATACACCAGTATTATGCGCAAGCAAACCTAGCAAGAGGGAAGTGGTGCAGCAAGTGTTGGTGCATGAAACATTTCGCCAGAATGTGTCAGTCCCCAGCATCGTGGAGCCCAAAAAGTAAACCAGCCTGCCCGCCTATGACGACCATCCACTCGGTGAGCACTAAAACCGATGGGCTTTCTTACTGCGTGGTGGAATTGGATGGTGTAGCTTTGCCATTGAGACTTGGCACGGCGGTGATGCTGTCGGTGCTAAACTGGGCCACGGAAAAAAGTTTTTCCTGCAGAGACCAGGGCAGTGACTGGCTGGATCGCAGCTGGTGGGACATCGGACCCTGCTGAGGTTTGTGGCAAAAGTGGGAGCGGCGTGTTTACGACTGGCAGATGGCTTGATCCGACACGCAAACCAGCTGCGGCATGTCCAGGTAGGGCTTTTGACTGACGGGGACTGCACAGGAGTCGGCAAAGGTGGTAGGAGACCTGATCTCCTGTGTTTCGATGATCGGCCCTGCTCGTGAGGGCCTGTCGCCTCCAGGGGTGCGTCCACCGTGGGGCTGCCGCAGGGCCCCCCAGCAGACCCTCCCTTGCCATGGGAAACTGTGAAAGAGAGACTACGGGCACTTTAATTAGGAGCACAGCTGGTATTACAGGTAAAAGTAGCAGAATAAACCACTTGGCCGTGCGGGTCGGGTGGCAGTCTACCCACCGGCTCTAGTTCCTGAGTTTGTTGTTGTTTAATATGTTGGGGGTTTTATGTACTAAATTTGGGTGGGTTTTTATTAGGCGTGTTTTTCTGCTTTTTACGGGGGGTGATGAAGGGTTTATTGTGAAATATGGTGTGATGACTCCACCTTCAACCGAGCTCCACCTCACCGCCCTATAAACAGGGGCGTCCACCTTTGTGGGCTCTCTTGCGCGGACGTCCCACACTACGAAGCAGCTGCCGTATTGCAACCTGAATTATGATGAAGTCCCGTTCTTGTGCGACCTCTCATCTGCCTCCCTTCCTTCCAGGTTTACTGACATAACAGCGATGGGAGCTTAAATCGAAACAATTCTCCGCTGAAATGAAGGGCAAGAGCAAAATTATCTTCTGATCCCGATCAAATTTTGCCACCAGTTACACATATGATGATTGTCAGTTTAAAAGATGATTTTCCACACAGCTAAAGTTGCCGGCTGTCGTATAATAACAGAGTAATATTTAGTTTTGGTTTAAAGGGCTAGCAGACAACATCTCCATCATCCAACATCACCAAACTGTAATGGTGTTTAATGCTGTTACTGATGCACCATGAACACGTCTTTTCTTTTGATCAGAGTTTAAACATTTAATTTGTTCAAAGTTTTTATGTTGACTGTGTTGACTATAAATTTACTGTTGCTTCTGCAGAATGCAGATGTATTTTCTTTTAATTAGAGTTTATAAAATTCCATTATTCAGTGCTGACTGAGTTTACAGTCAATTCACTCAAACAGAAATAAATCTATATGTCGATAAATGTTATCAAGCAGCCTCCCTTTTACACCGTGTGGCAGGTTGCCTGTTGGGATTTTTTGGGAGCTTGTTTCCATAGAGCTGGTTGCTTGTTTGTCTGGTGAAACCTGGCAACACTGCATGCCCTCCTCATGTAGAGGGCTGAACAGTCTGCTGCTGTTCTGTGAGTTGTGTGAGATGATAGGAGGAGATGTCAGGAAATTCCCATGACTGTCGCAAAACGTGCTGAAATTTAAAAAAAATTCTGAAGGGATGAGAATGTTGAATAGTTTTTCTTTTTTATTTGAAATCCAGGTTCTTGTGCTTTAAAATGCATTTGTCTAAAAATTACATACACCACTCACAAAAAGTTAGGGATATCTGACTTTCAAGTGAAATTTCCGGATGCACCTAGAACGCACTGTAACCGTTGCAGGTGAACTTAATTTGACCTTCTCTAAGCTTTTGAATGCTCATGTCCAGCTGTTCAGTGCTTCAGTACTTTTTGCAGAACTTGCTGTTCTCTAGCAAGGTGCTTAACAGCAAAATTCACTACAGATATTTGATCCATGAATCAACAACAAAAATGTGGTTCAGTTCTAACTGGCATTTAAACAGTCTGCTGTGTATGTAAATACGCTGGTAGAAGTCGGATGGCGGCTGGGTTGGACGTGGGATAGACGGGGGTGGTTAACTGCCGGTTTCTGGTGGTGACGCCACTCCTAGTATAAAGGAGGTGGGCGGAAGAGGTTAGTCTTCTGTTGTCGTGGGAACCACCTGGCCTGCAGGCATGTGCCATAAGCCTTATCTGTGTATATCTAGTTTGTATCCTGAATAAAGCTCCGTAAACTGAGTTGCCACTTGCTCATTATTTGCCTAACCATGGATGCAACATTTGGCGACGAGGTAAAAGCGGTAGTGAAACAATCTGTTGCCAGTTTTCGGCCATTTTTGGAGGCCCCAGATGAGCTGCCCGTGCCATGGCCCTGCTGGTTTGCTGCTTTTACCAGTTATTTGGTGGTTTTGAACTTCGGCGAGCTGGAGAAGCTTCGTGTGAGGGTGGTCTTGGTCCATAATTTAGACATGGAGGGTTAGAGGATACTGGAGAGCCTTGGGGGGGGGGGGCTGCTAGCTTTGATGAAGTGGTGGGGATAATGGCGTGCTATTTTTGCGTGTTGGAAAGTGTCACAGTCTGACACATCCGGTTTCGACAGCGCCGCCAGCGGTCGGGAGAGCCAGTGAAGAGATTCTTGGCAGACCTCCAAAAGCTGGTGAGGGAGTGCAAGTTTGGGTCCCTGGAGGGAGAAGTGATTCAGGACCAGCTGGCAGAGCACATCTGCTGTCTGGCGGCCCGGTCCAGGCTTTTAACGCACCCAGGAGAGTTGATGTTGGCTGCAGCTATCAAGCTCACCCAACAGTTCAAGGCGGCAGAGACCATCGTGAGGGCCTTCCTGAAGGGGCCGCTCTGGGTCAGGGTGAGTCTCGCCCTAAAGCACTGTTTTTGGACCCTGGTGATGGTGACAGTGGAGAGGAAGAATATGACTCCGTAGTTAAAGTAAGGTCCACCCCAGGTACGCCACGTTGTTATGGATGTGGGTCCCCTGTTCACCACTATAAGCTAGAGCCAGAGTTTGCTTGGTGAAAGGAAAGCCTTGTGGGAAGTGTGGTTTGCTGAAGCACTTTGCCAGGACGTGTGCAAACTTCGAACGCAGGGACTGGAGGGGTGAGCCACTCCAACCATTGTGCCTACAGTTTCCCCTGAGACGATGGGGAGAATCGGGTGTAATGTCAAGCTAGATGGCGTCGAGGTTCCCCTGCTGGTGGACACTGGAGCAGCTATCTCTGTTTTGAACCTGGCGACCATGAGAAGTCTGTTTCCCCAACGACAGAGTAGAAAGCAAGAAGGAGAGTATTATGGTTATGGACGGAACAGGTTGGCTATTTTGGGGTTTGTGGAGATGGAGGCCTGATATAAATCGGTTGTGACGCCCCGAGCCTGCATCAATGTCTCTGCGACGGGAGTCAATATCATGGGGTGCAACCTTTTTTATAGCCTAGAGTTCTCCATAACCAACATGTCGGGTGAGGAGTGGTCGCGATGTGGACTTTGGGGCCAACCAGCTCCGGTGGTGGATGGTGTGGAGGTGTGGGACTCAGACTGGCTGGACAATGGAACCGTTGGAGAGCATGTTCGGCACCACGCGACGCCGCCTCAGGACAGACCTGATGCCGGTTCTCAGGCTGCCCTGGATGAGGGTGCTGGGTGGCACGCCAGGACCCCTGAAGTGGCCTCTAAGGACGAGGCGCCCACGCCGGAAAAAGGGGCGAGACCGAGGAGCGTGGTGGTAAAGCGCTCACAGCGAAGGCCTGCTAAGAGAAGGACAAACCAGACCCGCGAGTTGACCGGTTCAGTGGAGGGGGCCAGTCGGAGATGGAGTGATCCAGAGTGGAAGAAGAAGGCTTCCCTGCAGGTTGAAGATGAAGTTCGGTCCAGGGTTGAGGCTCGAGTACGTGAAAATCACAGTTCATGTGAGCAGCATGATAACCAGAGGCGTTTCCAGGTGGAGGCTGCCCAGAGGGACGGACATCAGCGATGGCAAAATGAATTATTAGCTTGGTAATTTCATATATATCTGAACTTGCTTTGATTGGTCATTTATTACAACTGTGATGCCCAGCACAGTTTATTTTGTTGTGTGCCCTGCTGTGGGGTGGGTGTTGGGGTGGGGGCCGCCAGTAGTTTATGTGTGTGATATAATTTTGTCTGTCATGTTCATATGGAGCTGTGGTAGGGGATTATTTTATTTTGAAACACGGCTTTATTTTGAGTTGGACTGTTCTAGTTTGGGGCGGCGCGGTGGCGCAGTGGTTAGCACTGCGGCAGCACAGCAACTCACCCTTGGCCGGGGGAACCTGGGTTCCATCCCAGCCCCCGACCAACAGTGAGCTGTGTGGAGTTTGCATGTTCTCCCGTGTCTGCGTGGGTTTACTCCAGGATTTCTCCGGTTTCCTCCCACAGGCCAAAAACATGCAGGTTAGGTTAATTGGCATCAAACTGGGGATTCTAAATTGTCCTTAGGTGTGACTGTGAGAGTGAATGGTTGTCTCTCTGTGTTGGTCCTGTGATGGACTGGAGATCTGTCCAGGGTGGACCCTGCCTCTCGCCCAAAGATGCTGGGATAGGCTCCAGCCCCCCTGCAACCCAAAAAGGATTAAGTGGAAGAAGATGGATGGATGGATGGATGTACTAGTTTGGTGGCAGAATAACCCGCCTGGCTGTGTAGGGGGCGCTGACAGTCTACCCAGCCCCCCAGCTTTAGTTGTATGAATGGATAATCAGTTTGTTTATTTGTGTACATATTTTATGTTTAGCGCGTGAGTCAGGAGACAACTTTGGGTGGGTTACCTTTGCACCTGACACTTTTTTGAAGGGGGGGAGGATGTTGTGTATGTAAATAGGCTGGTAGTAGTCAGATGGTGGCTGGGTTGGACGTGGGATAGACGGGGTGGTTAACTGCCGGTTTCCGGTGGTGACGCCACTCCTAGTATAAAGGAGGTGGGCAGAAGAGGTTAGTCCTCTTTCGTCGTGGGAACCACCTGGCCTGCAGGCGTGTGCCGTAAGCCTTATCTGTGTATAGTTTGTATCCTGAATAAAGCTCCGTAAACCGAGTTGCCACTTGCTCATTATTTGCCTAACTATGGATGCAACACAGTCATCTTCATCATGCTGCCCACATTTTGACATCATGAGACCAAGACGACACCTAACAACTGATCAACAGTACCTCACCATTGTGAGGCTTCAAACAGAGTGTCATCAGCAGGTTGCAACAGAGATACAGAGAGACTGGAAGAGTCACAGAAGGACATAGAAGTGGACGTCCTATGGCCACATCCCACCCACACTGCTGACTGCTTCATTGTGAACAGTGCCCTGTGGAACGAGATGATGAATGCCACTCAACTCAAGGCACATCTAAGGGAGATGACAGGCACCCAAGTATCACGTCAGACCAAATCCATTTACAGCCATGTGGTCTGCGTGCTAGACGAATTGCAAGGTTACCCAACCACACCACCAGGCACAGGCGCCATCATCTTGCATGGGACAGGAAGCATTTACTCTGGACGAGGGACCAGTGGGCCTCAGTGCTGTTCTCTGATGAAAGTCAATTCACATTGAGCAGAAATGATGGCCACCAATGATGTTGGAGATGTCAAGGAGAGCGTGGTGGTGGTGGTGTTATAGTCTGGGCAGGTTTGTCTAGTCACTACAGAACTGCCCTGCACCTTGTGAATGGGACAGTGACAAGCCGATACTACCTGAATAACATCATTAATCCAGTCACTGTGCCCCTGCATGAACAACACAGGCCTAATTTCATCTTTACTGACACAGTGCTCCAGCTCATCAAGGTTGCATCATTAGGGAACAGCTGCTGGAGGCCGGGGTACCTCAAATGGAGTGGCCTGCACTTTCGCCAGACCTGAATCCCAGAGAAAACCTATGGGATCAGCTGAGTCGCCATCTAGAGGCTTGTGACCCTGCACCCCTTAACCTCAATGACCTGAGGGCCGCCCTTCAAGAAGAGTGGAATGCCATGCCTCAGCAGACAATAAGTCGACTTGTGAACAGCATGAGACGTTGTTGTTAAGCTGTAATTGATGCTCAAGGGCACATGACAAGTTAATGAGACATTGACATTCTTTGTTGTGGTATAGCCACCACTATTGTTAGCTTTTTTTTTTCCAATATATTGTTTGAGATGAGGAAATCACGATTGCATGCTTCTACTTAAATGCCCTACTTTCATATTATAGTGGGAACTTTTTACATTTTCCATAAATTTCACCTGAAAGCCAAATATCCCTAACTTTTTGTGAGTATATTCCTCTTAGGCATATTCAACTTTATTCAACTTTATTTATATAGCGCCATTTCACAACAACAGTCATCTCATAGCACTATCAACTGTAGGGGGAACCCCCACAATTGCAGAAAGACCCAGCAATCAGGCGATCCCCTGTGAGCAGCACTTGGCGACGGTGGAGAAGAAAAACTCCCTTTTAACAGGAGGAAACCTCCAGCAGAATCAGGCTCAGGGAGGGGCAGTCATCTGCTGCGACTGGCTGGGGGGTGAGGGGATAGAGAAGAAGAAAAGAACAGACATGTAGAGAGCAAACAGCACGATGGGGACTCAATCTATGGGAGAGAACAAACAGTTGCTAATGACCAGCAAAAAAAATTTCATTGAGAGTGAAGAAAGGAGTGAAGCCCAGTGCATTACTGGAGGTCCCCCAGCTGACTAAACCTATTAGCAGCATAACTAAGGGAGGGTTCAGAAACACATGATCCTGTGGCTTATATTATTCATATAACCATACCTACATATGTATAGACTTAAGAGGAATGTTTAGTGATTGCATATGTGAAATGACCTCACATCTCAGAGCAGGACAAGAGGTCTCGACCGCCGGCGAAGATCAAGGAGCAGACGGAGACGCAGCGGTGGAGACCTGAATGGACTTCCTGACCCCCCAGGGTCAGGTGGAGGAGAGAGAGGACAATAGAGGGAGATAACGCTTTGTGGGATGTCGACTTTGATATGCAATGTCTTTTGTGATGTGATGTATAAGTAGGAAGGTCTGCCTCAAATGCAGCCTCTTCATTCTGCTTCTGCATTTGAGATGAGACATGTTAGGGACTGGAAGCCGACAATAAAACTTGATTTATAAAATCACTTTGCTTCCTTATTCAGGCTCCCTACATTGGTGACCAGACGTGAGGATGGACCAAAGACGTTCTCCCGCTATAAGCTCATCAGAGGCGACCCAGGCAAGCGCCATCACCAACGCAGACAGGGGAACGGATGGAAGACGTTCCCCCACAGCAGAATCGTCAGAGAGGGCTCAACCGAGCACCGTCCCCAGCCCCGCCGTGAGAACAGAAGAGAGGCGTTCTCGCCTTGCAGACTCATCAGAGGCGGCCCAGGCAAGCGCCGTCACCGTCAAACTCCCAGAGTTCTGGCAAAACAACCCAAGCTCGTGGTTCCAGCAGGCTGAGGCTCAGTTTGCACTGGCGGGGATTACAGGGGATGAAACCAAATTTTATCACATCGTCGCCAGACTCGATGCCGCCACGACAAGATGCGCGCGGAGCGTGATACAACAACCGCCCGCCCACGACAAATACAAAGAACTGAAGGCGACCCTCATCGAGAGCTTCATCCCCTCGGCCGAGGAAAGGGCCGGGAAGATTCTGGCGATCTATGGCCACGGAGGATGCAGATCGATGGCCCTCATGGAAGACATGCTGCAGCTGAGGGAGGCAGACAATGACAACTTCCTCTTTCAGCATATTTTCCTCAGCACTCTGCCATCACATATGAGAGGGACCCTGGCCAACATGCGGCGCAGCACCCAGCAGGACTTCCGCGCGCTGGCCCGAGAAGCGCAGCGGCGAACAGATGGCCACAGCAGCATCTGCAGATCTCGGCGCGGAAGCCCAGAGCAGCGGAGAATCACAGACGACGGAGCAGATTCCGCCCACCATGGCAGCGATGTGACCAAGGCGCAACAAGCGGAATGAGGGAATATTCCCCTCCCTTCTGCTTCCAGTCTGAGATGATTATCCCAGCGTGGGTTCTCTACACTATATTTGAAGAGAAACTTTGTGAGGAAGTCCGTTGTTTCTTCCTTGGTGAAAATCCTGGCACATCAGTGCCTTGATGCTACCTATCGGGCGGGAGTGAAACTACAAATGATGGTTGTGGGCATGCGTCAACCGCTTGGCCTGGGTGGATAAAAAAGTGAGCATGAACAGCGCCGCGTGCATGCGGGGCTGGTCCAAAGCATACATGGATCAAAGCGGAGTGGAGGGAAATGTAGCATGAATCCAGCTTAACCGTAGCTGCTCCCCTGTTGTTCTCACCTGTCCTGTGTTTTGTGATTACTCCTGTCTGTAAATACATGTGTCAGGTGTGGCATCATCAATGTCTTCTTGTCAGTGAGACTCTCATGTCTTTGTGTGATCCTCATCTAGTCAAGCCTTGTCAGTCAGTTTATCTGCACTGTGTGTCTGTGTGTGTATATACATGTATATATATTTTATAGTAATATGTACATATGTATATTAGCTGCTCTTGCTTGCTTGTTTTTTTTTTTTTTTTTCTTGCCTTCTGATTGTTGCTCTGAGTGTTGCTATCCCTGTGCTGTTGCAATCCTGGAATTTCCCTGTTGTGGGACTAATAAAGGCTTATCTTATCTTTTGTTTTGTTTGCAGCCCACGCACTACCATTCGTGTTTATGTTTTTGTTAATAAATTATTGTTCTGCACCGTATCTCTGCCTGCGTCTGAGTTCTCTGCCTGCCAACTTTGACACAAATAACCCAAAATATTAACAATATTAACCATTATAAAAATACAGCAAATATTTAAGGTATAAATATTTGTATCACAACTTTATTTAAAAACCAAATTAAAGATTTATCCATAAATAATTAAATACAGATGACCGTAGAAGCAGGAATAACAGCAGTGGATCCTCACAGATGAATCTGAGACGTGAAGATCTTCATAAGAACACCTGCTATCAAACTCATTTAACTCTGAGTCAGCATGACTCTTAAATCTTTCATGTCTAATTCAAATCTTCCTCGCTGTTCACTTTAACCAACATTTCATCAGCCAATCAGAAGAGGCTGTGCTGATGACTCCTCAGTGATCAGAAGACTGAAGCTGAGAACATGGAGGAGCAGTGGCGCCTCCTACTGAAGAACCAACATGATGATGATGATGACAGAACAGAGCGGACTAGAAGGTTACTGCAGTAGAACTCAGAATGAAACCAGGACAGCAGCGTTATGAAGCTGAGCAGAACAGAGTTGTTCAGTGTAGATGTGAAGTTCTGATGGCTGTAGGGGATAAACTAGAGGTCCAGGTTCTGGTAGAGCTCTACGGTCTTCTATAGTCCACCAGTGTGATCAGGTGGTTTTCAGGGCTCGTTAGGTGTTCCTGGTTCTGTGGAGGTAACGAGATAGTGGAGGCTCTTCAGAGAGGGCAGAGGTGAGCTGATGATCTTCTGGGATGTTTTACTTCCACCCCTCCATCAGTCTGAGGTTCACTTCCTCAGTCAGGGGAAAAGTCAGTCCTACGTCCCACACACCTGAACCTGTGGCTACCTGTGGTTAGCTCCGCCCACCTGTACAGTGACACCTGAACACAGGTTTTAGCTTCACTCACAGACTCAGAACTGTTCAGTGACTCCATGATTTGTTAATGTCTCCAGGACAATAAAGTTTATTGATGTTTAGTCCAAATATGAGCAGAGATCTTTGTTTTATTTTGACACTGAACTTTCAAATAAGACGCCTGTCAATCACACAGGTGAGTTCAACTTCATGTTTAATAACAAAAAAGACTAAATCAGAAATACAGACTCCATGTTGTCAGTACAGTTGGAATGTCTTCCAGGTGTGTCCATCACGTCTCAGGTGTGTCCATCATCTCAGGTGTGTCCATCACGTCTCAGGTGTGTCCATCATCTCAGGTGTGTCCATCACGTCTCAGGTGTGTCCATCATCTCAGGTGTGTCCATCACGTCTCAGGTGTGACTCAGGTGTGTTGTGGGTGTGTCCATCATCTCAGGTGTGTCCACCACGTTTCAGGTGTGTGTGAGGCTGAGACAGGTGAGCTGTGGAGGACGGGTCAGTCTGGTCAGAAAGTCTCTGTCTCCTCTACTGAACCGCCTCACGTCTGAAACATAATAATCATTAAGATGAAATTACAGTCTGACCACATAACACAACCATGAAAAATCAAATCATGTCAACCATGATGATCAATTCAGATCAAAGGAAACATGACTGCATGTAAACACATGAACCAACAGATTCAACAGGACTGAAGAGACTAAATGATGAACTAATGGGAACAAAGTGAATTCCGTTAAAATGTAAATGAGTAAATGTGGGTGTCACCTTCTGGCGTGTGTCTGGTGAACTTCCTCCTACAGGTGAGGACCAGCGACTGACGGGTAACAACGCTGCTGCACGTGCTCAGAAGGAAGCCGAGCAACGGCCAATCAGAATCGGCCTCATCAGTCACCTGACAGACAGACACAGGTGAGAACAGGTACAGGTGAGGACATGCAGGTGTGGACGACCCAGGTAAAGGACTCACCAGGCTCCGCCCCCGAGGGTAGACTCTGATGTGACCTCTGACCCTCAGCGCTCTCTGAAGCCCCTCCCACTGAGCCTCGTCCAATCCCAGCAGAGGACGAACCAGTCCACCCGAGACCCAGACGTGAGCCTCACCTGTGCCGTCGTCAATCACCAACCTGAGTACACATAATTAACTCGTTAACAGCTAATTAGTGACGTTAATTAACAACGGTGAACAAGAACGGTTCTCACTTGGCTGATGACTGAAAGACGGACGAGGTCGAGTCACACTGAGGATGACTGCAGGACTGACAGAGAGAGAGAGGGCGGGGTTAATTACTTCATTAATCAACAACTTACCTCATTTCTCCTGTAAATCTGTCAGTTTCTGCTGTTTAATGCAGTATTAACATGTGAACTTACTGCAGTATTTACTGGAGTACCTGTGTGTTTATATTTCAGCCTTGAACTGCAGTACATTTACAGCTGAGAAAATCAGGACTGAAGACGCCAACATTTTCCTCATCAAACACATTTCTGAAGGAGCCACTGACCTGAGATTTTCACCAGATATCAGAACCCAAGTAACCCATACAAAGACATCAAGGCAACTGTGTTCACAAAACACGTTAGATTTAATACAGTGGAATCACACAGGGAAAAAGTATTGAACACGCTTGGTGAAATTCATTTAATATTTAGTAGAAAAGTCTTTGTTGGTAATAACAGCTTCCAGACACCTCCTGTATGGAGAAACTAGGAGCAGTCATTGCTCAGGAGGGATTTTAGTCCATTCTTCCACACAAACTGTCTTCAAATCTTGAAGGTTCTGTGGGTGTCTTCTATGAACTCTGCTCTTCAGTTCGTTCCATATATTTTCAATTGGATTCAGGTCAGGTGACTGACTGGGTCATTCTAGCAGCTTTATTTTCCTTCTCCGGAGCCAGCTGAGAGTTTCTCGGCTGTGTGTTTGGGATCATCGTCTTGCTGAAATGTCCACCCTGGTTTCATCTTCAGCATCTTGGCAGATAGCAGCAGGTTCTTATCAAGGATGTCTCTGTACATTTGTCTGTTCATCTTTCCTTTAATTGTACAAAGTCTACCTGTACCATGTGCTGAAAAACACCCCCACACCATGATGCTCCCACCTCCAAACTTCACTGCTGGCATGGTGTTTTGGGACTTTGGTGCAGTGCCACTTCTCCTCAGGTGTGTTGTGGCATCCAAAAAGTTCAATTCTGGTCTCATCTGACCAGACTATATTCTCCCAGTGTTTTACTGGCTTGCCCAAATCTTGTGCTGCACAGGATTCAAAGATTTTATTATCAATACTTCTCTACGTGCAGGACATACAGGGGAACTGAAATGGCATATTGCTTTCTTCCAGGGTGTCATCTGTGGCTTTACTCCTTATCTCCAGAAGGCTGTGGTGACTGTAGCTCATGTGCAACATTGCATATGTTCAATAAACAGTTTAACAACACTGTGACACAAAACACAAAAAATAGAGAGAAAAATAGCAAGAAATGGTGAGAAAACCTGAATTAAGGAGAGACTGCTGCGTGTTCACGCGCCTCCATTAAGGCAGCCATTAAGCTTCAACGTGCTTTTTCTTCAGCAATGGAGTCTTGTCAGGTGAGCGGGCATAGAGCCCATGTCAGCTGAATGCAGTACTTATTGTTTTCTTTGAAACAGCCGTACCTGCCAACTCCAGGTCTTTCTGGAGCTCTCCACCAATGATGTTTGGCTCTTGGATAGCTCTTCTAATAATTCTTTTGACTCTGTCAGAAATCTTGCGAGGAGCTCCTGTTCATGGCCAGTTTATGGTAAAATGATGTTCTTTCCATTTCCGAATGATGGCTCCAACAGTGCTCACTGGAACGTTCAGCAGTTTAGAAATGTGCCTGTAACCACTGCCATCATTACGTTTTGCAACAATAAGGTTGTGAAGTTCTATAACAGAATAGAATAGAAGAGGCTTTGTTGTCAATGTTCAGCTGTACAGTACAACAAAGTTGTGGGTGCTCCACCAGGCTACGGCACAGATAGAACACGGTTAGAGAACACACGATCAAACGCAAGACTGAAACTGCTAGCTGAATAGAGCTCCTGACCAGATGGAGTGATGACATGGAGTGAAATAGGTGGCGGTAATGCACCTGTAAGCTGGTTGCCAACCGCCAATCAAATCTAGAAGAAGAAGAAGAAATCTTCTGTCACGATGTGACAATGTCACAATCATAGGACTTTGTGTTGCCATGGTAACCATGTCAAAGATCAAAGGCAGGCATCATCACAATCATAGGACTCGCTATGACATCATCAAAGATCAAAGGCAGGTTTCACCATGGTTACTGTTGCCATGGTAACAGTAACTTTTCTACAGGCATGCAGAAATGGGCGGTGCGGTGGCACAGTGGTTAGCACCGCAGCAGCACAGCAACTCACCCTTGGCCATGGGATCCCTGGTTTGATCCCAGCCCCCGACCAACAGTGATGTGTGTGGAGTTTGCATGTTCTCCCCATGTCTGTGTGGGTTTACTCCGGGATTTCTCCAGTTTCCTCCCACAGGCCACAAAAACATGCAGGTTAGGTTAACTGGAGACTCTAAAGTGGCCCTAGGTGTGAAGGGTGAAGGGATAGCGCCGTACTGAGGCTGCTTCATCCATCCAGGTGGAGGCCCTGAATTTCCCTCTGGGGGTCAATAAAGTATACAAAATCAAATCAAAATGCTTGCTTACCCCTGCTTTCCATGGGCATACACGGGTACGCATGAGTGAAAGTAAAATAGCCCAGGATTATGGAAATATACACAGGTATGGCAGTGACTACGCTGGTGGAACTACGTACATACAAGTGTGGCGTGTGGAACACACAACTGAACACATGACTGAACAAAATGGCCCAAAGATTATTGAACATACACAGGAATGGTAGTGGTTTCACAGACTGGTCAGTATACATGAAAGTGCGGAGTGGCAAGAGGTGAGTTAATGTGGTAATTTAAAGGTCCTCAGTTCTGAGCATGTGAGCGTTCAGAGGGAGGGGGTGGGGCCTCTGACTGTTTGCAGTTTGGATGGCCCAGGGGAAGAAACTTGTCAGTCTTCAGGTGTGGGACCTGATTGATGTGAACAGTCGTCCAGAGGGAAGCAGGTCAGACAGGTGGTGGGCAGGATGTGAGGGTCTCCTGTGATGGCCTTGGTCCATCTGAGACAGGAGGATCTGGAGATGTCCTCCAGGGAGGGCAGAGAGTAGCTGATGATTTTTTGGGGCGGTGTTGATGACCCTCTGCACAGCCTTCCTGTTTTAGCTGTGGAGAATGAGCCCTTTGCTTCTACCCATCAGGAGTTCTTTGTGGTGTGACAAGCTGATATTCACAGACCTTTTTAAAGTCAGTCAGGACCTAACCAGCTGAAATGATTTTACACTGATGGGGGATGGGATGGCTCCCTAAACCCTGATGGATTTCAGCTGGTTTCTTGTCTTTCTTTGCCTTTTTGCGCCTCTTTTTCGTTATGTGTTCAGTACTTATTTTACCCACTGTACCTGCAGCAGTTGCAGTACCTGTGAACATGTCATAGTATTTACTGCAGTTCCTTTGTGTTCTTTTTACAGTAAATGTGTGTTTTCTTCTAGTACTACTGCACTACACAAGTGTATTTATTGTAGTCTTCACTAGTACACCTGCAAATGGACGGCAACATCTGTTTCTATTTAGTTCATTTCTTGTAGTACCTACGTAATTATTCAAAGAGTACCTACTGTATATATTTATTTTTATGTATTTCTTTAAAGGGACAGCGCACATGAATGAAGATCAGTTAAAAAACAGACGTAAATGCACTGAAGTTAGCAGAAGCTAATTTACATTCAGAGCCCCTTTGGCAGGTGAAAGAACAGAAATAAGTTACAGATAAACAGAGTGACGTAAACAACACCAGACAAAAAACACGTTCTGGCAACTCGGACAACCAGAACAACAAGCAGGCCCATAAAGTACATCACTTGCAAAATGCATATTTGCTGAGGTGCATAATAGAGATAGAATATGAAAGTACCTGTGTACTCAGTAATACTTGCAGTACTACCTGTGTCTAGCGCGTCTACAGCAGCAGACAGACTGTGCAGTAATAATTGCAGTATTTTCTGCAGTACCACCTGTGTGTATTTCCTCCCACAGTCCGAGCAGACCCACTGAAGCTGCAGCAGCAGCAGGCAGACCACGTGACCTCTGACCTGAGCCACGGTGACCCCTCCCTCCTCACAGGCCACCGACCACCCGCCCAGGTGCATCCTGGGAGACGGCGGAGGACCGCTCCACCTGCACATGGAGGCAGTTAACAAGGAAAGTCATTAAACACAGCTGCAGAGCAGGGACGAGTTGACAGCTAAACTATGAGGAAAATAACTACAAAATTACAATGAAAAATCAACATTTATATTGATGAGAAAATGTTCTAAATTAGTGAGAGAAAAATCATAAACAAGTATGAGACAATTATAGTTAATCTGAGTAAAAACTCACAGCTTTATTAGACAAAATCATTACAAACTACTGTGAGAAATTCACACGTGGAGAAAAGTAAATTATGAGAAAACTGACAGTTTAATATATTTATGGCAATTTATTTTAGAAAAACAGCTACAAATTTATCTGAACAAGTTCTAAATTATGAGGGAAAAATTGGCTAATTTAAAGGGAAAAAAAATGCAAATAATCATCAAAATTAGAGTAAAACGGTTGTAAATTTAAGCGAAAAAAGGAGTAAAATCACAAGAAAAAAGTGGCAAAAATATGAGGAAAAAAGTTGAAAATCACAAAAAAAAAATAAGCTGGAATTTGATGGGAAAATGTGTCAAATTTGCTGGAAAACTCAAGAGAAACAAAGAAATGTTCAAGAAAATCCCAAATTAATGAGGAAAAAAATTACAAATTTTAAAGAAAAACAAACGGCAAAATTTATGAAAACAGGATAAAAAAATTATAAGAAAAAAGAAGCAAAACAATGAGAAAGAAGCTGCAAATTTACAAGAAAAAGTGTCTGAAATTTATTAGAAAATACAGCAAAAATATGAGGAAAAAACTTGAAAAAATTACAAGTAAAAAGTCAAAAATTTGGGGTTAAAAAGCTGCAAATATCTATGAAAATAACTGCAAATTTACAAATTAACGAGAAAAAGATTTTAAACTTTTCGTGAAAAAACAAAATATACCAAAAGTTTTTAATTTATAAGGGAAAAAAGTGAATTTTATTGGAAAAACAATTTTATGATCATTTTAATGTTTATCCATGACCAGATGAATGAAACTACAGGTGAAGTTAATGGAGACAAACTACCTGTGAGGCGAGACGGCGGTGACGGTGACGCAGCTGATGGGGGCGGAGCTACAGTAAACACTTCCTGTCCTGATTAGGGTGAAGAGACAGACGACAGGTGAGCTGATCAGGAAACGGCTGAGATGACGACACGTTGAACACAACAACAGATGACAAATGATGAAGAAAAACACAGCAGTTCTTGTTCAGAACCAGAGCACCGGGAGGCCGGGGCAACACCCCCACCTCGGTTCTCTCTGAAGGTCCCAATACTGACCCACGGGCAACAGTTCTCAACCTATAATTACTGTGGCAGAACCAAATTATGACAAGCCATCATCCATGAATAGACAACAATGTAGTCCACAACCTTAGTTGGAGGTCAGGATGCTGAGGTGAACCTGTGGAGCAAGTCTGGTGACCCTAGACAGCTTCAAGATCCACAGATTTGATTTGTCAATCCTTCTATACATACAGGACATAGAGGAGAACTGAAATGCCGTTTCTCTCTCTTAGTGGTGTGCACTATACAGAGAAAAGAAGGAATAAGGCTGGAAAAACAACAGCAGTCTATGTACAGTAGTGCTACCGTAGTGCAAATAGCAGCAAAAACTAGACCCAGACCTCCCATAGTGCAAATAAAGATAAAGGCTGAGACCCAGCAATCCTATATACAGACAAGTAGAGCAGTAATACCTGTAGTACCACGTTCAGTGCAGTAGTGCAGGTGCAGACAGTGACAGACAGGACTGCACATGAGCAGTGTTGCAATAACAGACAGCAGCAGATGTGGCATTTGTGCAAATGGTTGCAATGAAGAGCAGAGACATACAGCAGCAGATGTATTACTGTTGCTGTGCCAGTCTTTCTGTGCCAACAGCTGAGGTAGTTAATTGCGCGGGTGAGTGTGCTACCGTCCAGGGTTGGGGGGGTGGGGGGTGGACAGAGTTCAGGGTCCTGATGGCCTGGAGAACAAAGCTGTTTAGCAGTCTTGTGGAGCGGGCCTGGAGGCTCCAGTACCTTCTCCCCGAGGGCATGGGGCTGAAGAGGGACTGTGAGGGGTGGGAGGTGTCGCCTGCAATGTTGATGGCTGGGTGAGGTAGATATCCAAGAGGGGGGGCAGAGGGGCACCGATGATCTTGCTGGCTACTTTCACTGTGCGTTGTAGTGTCTTCTGGCAGGAGGTGGTGCAGCTTCCATACCACACTATGATGCAGCTGGTGAGGATGCTCTCAGTGGTGCCCTGGTTGAATGAGCACATGATGGGGGGTGGGACTCGTGGTCTCCTCAGTCTGTGGAGGAAATAGAGACGAGTTTGAGCCTTCTTGGCCAGTGATGTGGTGTTGTTGGACCAGGAGAGGTCCTCAGAGATGTGGACCCCCAGGAACTTGGTGCTGCCCACCCTCTCCACAGCTGCTCCATCGATGATCAGGGGGGTGCTGTGTCTGTCCCCTCCTGAAGTCGACCACAGTCTCCTTGGTTTTTCCAACATTCAGGAAAAGGTTATTGTCTTTACACCACTGGACCAGTTGACTCACCTCATTTCTGTAGTTGGCCTCCTCGTTGTTGGTGATGAGGCCCACCACTGTTGTGTCATCCACAAACTGGATGATGTGGCTGGTGTTGTAGGCTGGTCCACAGTCATGGATCAGTGGGGTGAAGAGCAGTGCACTGAGCACACACCCTTGTGGGACCCCAGTGCTCAATGTGATGGTCTGGGAAATGTTGCTGCCAACCCGCACATTCTGTGGCCTCCCTGTGAGAAAGTCTAGCACCCAGTTACAGGGAGAGGTTTTGAGTCCTAAGTGTCTGAGTTTTTGTATCAGGTGCTGGGGGATGATTGTGTTGAATGCTGAACTGAAGTCCAAGAACAGCAATTCACACGTAGGAGTTCTATGAGTCCCGGTGGTTGAGGGCTGGATGGAGATCAGCAGAGATGGCATCTTCTGTGGATCTGTTTGACCTGTATGCAAACTGAGATGGGTCATGGGAGGGAGGGAGGGTGGAGTTGATGTTCTATATGATCAGCCACTCAAATCACTTCATTATGAAGGGGGCCAGTACTACAGGCCAGTAATCATTGTAGCTTAATGGGACGGGCTTCTTTGGGACTGGTATTATGGTGGCAGTTTTGAAACATGTGGAGACAACAATTTGAGACAGGGAGATGTTGAAGATGTCAGCCAGGACATTCTTGAGCTCCTCTGCACAGTTCTTCAGAACGTGACCCGGTATGTTGTCTGGTCCTGCTGCCTTCCAAGGGTAGATCCTGCAGAGGGTCCTCTTCACACTAGCCAGATCCAGACTCATGGCCTGCTTGTCTGGAGGAGGAGTGGCCTTCTGTGCTGATGTGCTGTTTTGTGCTTCAAAACAGCCAAAGAAGTCATTTAGGTTGTTGAGCAGTGTGATGTCACTCTTGCAGGTCTGAGGTGGAGGTTTGTAGGTGGTGAGGGTCTGTATGCCACGTCAGAGGTAACGTGCATCGCTGGTGTTGCTGAAGTGGCCGGATATTTTTTTGCTGTACTGTCGTTTTGTCTCCTTGATGCCACAGGAGAGGTTGGCCCTAGCTGTTGTTAGTCCTGCAGTGTCGCCGGCCCTGAAGGCTGCGTCCCGAACCCTCAGGAGACCTTTGTATGTTTGTAACACTTCAATGTTTCAGATCATCAAACAAATTTTAATATTAGACAAAGATAACACAATACTGAAAGCAGTTTTTAAATGAAGGTGTTTATTATTAAGGGGAAAAAAATCCAAACCTACATGGCCTTGTGTGGAAAAAGTGATTGCCCCCCCCACGTTAAAACATAAATTAACTGTGGTTTATCACATCTTTGGAAAACTGAATTCAATTTCTCTAGCCACACCCAGCCCTGATCACTGCCACACCTGCTGTCAATCAAGAAATCACTTAAATAGGACCTGACTGACAAAGTGAAGCAGACCAAAAGATCCTCAAAAGCTAGACATCATGCTGCGATCCAAAGAAATTCAGAAACAAAGTAATTGAGATCAATCAGTCTAGAAAAGGTTATAAAGCCATTTTTAAAGCTTTGGGACTCCTTGCCTTAGTTAACGTCAGTGTTCATGACTCCACCATAAAAAAGAGACTGGGCAAAAATGGCCTGCATGGCAGAGTTCCAAGATGAAAACTACGGCTGAGCAAAAAGAACATAAAGGCTCATCTCAGTTTTGCCAGAAAACATCTTGATGATCCCCCAAGACTTCTGAGAAAATACTCTGTGGACTGATGAGACAAAAGTTGAACTTTTTGGAAGGTGTGTGTCCCATTACATCCAGTGTAAAAATAACAGCATTTCAGAAAAGGATGATCATACCAACAGTAAAATATGGTGGTGGTAGTGTGATGGTCTGGGGCTGTTTTGCTGCTTCTGGACCTGGAAGACTTGCTGTGCTAAATGGTACCATGAATTCTGCTGTCTACCAAAAAATCCTGAAGGAGAATGTCTGGACATCTGTTCATGACCTCAAGCTGAAACGCACTTGAGTTCTGCAGCAGGATAATGATCCAAAACACACCAGCAAGTCCACCTCTGAATGGCTTAAGAAAAACACAATGAAGACTTTGGAGTGGCCTAGTCAAAGTCCTGAACTGAATCCAATTTAAATGCTGTGGCATGACCTTAAAAAGGTGGTTCATGCTGGAAAACCCTCCAATGTGGCTGAATTACAACAATTCTGCAAAGACGAGTGGGCCAGAATTCCTCCACAGCGCTGTAAGACTCATTGTCATTTATCGCAAACGCTTGATTGCAGTTGTTGCTGCTAAGGGTGGCCCAACCAGTTATTAGGTTTAGGGGGCAATCACTTTTTCACACAGGGCCATGTCGGTTTGGATTTTTTTTCCCCTTAATAATAAATGCCTTCATTTAAAAACTGTATTTTGTTTTTACTTGTGTTATCTTTGTCTAATATTTAAGTGTGTTTGATGATCTGAAACATTTACGAGAAACAAACAGAGAAATTAAGAAGGGGGCAAACACTTTTTCACACCTGGATGGATGGCTGGATGGATGGATAGATAGATTCAGACAGACAGACAGACAGATCAACATTATTGATGCCAAACTGTGAAACTACAGTGTAACAGCAGCATGACAGCAGACGACCAAAACAACAGAATCACACAGCTTAACAGACAAAGGGATGAACTGCTTAGACAGCTGATCTACATCACACCTGAACAGATGATAACCAGCACAGATACATGGATCCCACCTGCTGCACAATGCAAGACTATCAGGGTGGAATGTGAGGCACCACTCAGACTGTAAGGTGCAGTACGGCAGCATAATTATGACCAGAACTCATCATCAGAGTGAGTTACTGTACAGTCATTCAAACCAAAAAGCTGCAGATGTAGACAAAACACACGTGTGTGTGTGTGTGCTGCTGTTACCGTGACAACCTCCTCTGGAACCCAGACAGCAGCAGGGTGTTGCCGGGCAACAGTCCAGGTGGGTAGGGGGCGTGGCTTAGGTCCAGGTAGACCTGCAGGCTCCGCCCACTGAGGTCACAGAGGGTCAGACGTAGACCTGGACACACCTGCTCACTTCCTGTTTACATCAGAGTTTTACATTCATAAACCTGCACTTTTTTCTGTTTTTATCTCCATTATTTCATCATTTTTACTCACATACATTTACTGCCATTGTCATTATTAATGTAAAGCTATTTTGGACAATTTATGACTTTTTCTTCAATAAATTTTCACATTTCTTTGACAAAACTGAAACTTCACGGCATAAATTTACAATTTTTTTTGTGCATTTAAAAAAAAATCTCTTAAATTTGTAGCTTTTGTTAATCTTAAATTTACTATTTTTTTCCTAGTAAATGTGTTTCTTTTTATTCTGGTAAAATGGGTCTTTTCTCCTCAGTTTGTTCCTTAATACATTTTGAAGCTGTTTTCTTCATAGAAAATAGAAATGGAAAAAAACCCCTCATAATTTTCAACTTTTTTCTGGTAATTTTCAACTTTTTTCCTCGTGTGCAGTATTGTTTTGTTTTCTTATAAACCAAGCACTTTATTGTCATAAATAAAAGGCCTTATTTTCCCATGATAATGAATTTTTCAGGTAAATTTACAGCTTTGTTTGTATAAACTTGTGTCTACTTTTCCTGACATTTCACACTTTATAATCCACTGATTTACAGCACGTTCCCATAAATCTGTTCTTTTTAAATAACTGGTTTTGCTCTAACGAGCCACAAGTGTCAGACCTGTTGGTTTAATACTTCATACAGATGAATGTCTTTCACGGAAGATTTATACGTGGATCACATGATAAATAAAACTAAATAATTATTACCGGTGCGTCTTAGTCCAGACTGGGTGGTCCTGTCACTCAGATTAAGCCTTTCAGAGACCACACCCTGAAAACCCACCAGATCTGACCTGAAACAACAACGGTGATTTAGTTTCCGTTCACAAACGTGCTATCATCATCAGGCTGTAGTTCCTACAGGCCACCACGGAGGGCGACGCTGAGTACCAGACAGGCATTCACCTGCAGTGATAAACGTCAGAGACCGTCAGGACTGCAGGAGGCGGAGCCTAAAACACAAACAGAAACCATCAGCGTCACAATCAGCAGTTAAGTCATTACTGTACAACTGATAGTTGTTTAGTGATACAAAAGGCTTTTTAAAATACATTTTATATTTTTTAATTAATTTACAACTTTTTGATACTAAAATTGCGTCTTTGTTCACAGAAATTAGATATTTTTTAATGTAAATTTGCAACATTTTCCCTGAATGTTTTCAGCCCTCTGATTGGTTATTAGTCTAGTTCTTCTGATTGGTTTCATATTTAGACTGAAACTACCACTAAAAGCTACCAGGCCCCGATACAGGAACTGATACTAGTAACCAGGCACCAATACAGGAGCCGATACTACTAACTGTTACCAGATACCAGGCACTGATACAGGAGCCGATACTAGTAACTGTTACCAGATACCCGGCACCAATACAGGAGCTGATACTACTAACTGTTACCAGATACCAGGCCCCGATACAGGAACTGATATTAGTAACCAGGCACCAATACAGGAACTGATACTAGTAACTGTTACCAGATACCAGGCACTGATACAGGAGCCGATACTAGTAACTGTTACCAGATACCCGGCACCAATACAGGAGCTGATACTACTAACTGTTACCAGATACCAGGCCCCGATACAGGAACTGATATTAGTAACCAGGCACCAATACAGGAACTGATACTAGTAACTGTTACCAGATACCAGGCACTGATACAGGAGCCGATACTAGTAACTGTTACCAGATACCAGGCACCAATACAGGAGCTGATACTACTAACTGTTACCAGATACCAGGCCCCGATACAGGAACTGATATTAGTAACCAGGCACCAATACAGGAACTGATACTAGTAACTGTTACCAGATACCAGGCCCCGATACAGGAACTGATACTAGTAGCTGTTACCAGATACCAGGCACTGATACAGGAGCCGATACTAGTAACTGTTACCAGATACCAGGCCCCGATACAGGAATTGATACTAGTAGCTGTTACCAGATACCAGACACTGATACAGGAGCCGATACTAGTAACTGTTACCAGATACTAGGCACCGATACAGGAGCTGATACTAGTAGCTGTTACCAGATACCAGGCACTGATACAGGAGTCGATACTAGTAACTGTTACCAGATACTAGGCACCGATACAGGAACTGATACTAGTAAGTGCTACCGAATACCAGGCACTGATACAAGACCTGATACTAGTAATTGTTACCAGATACCAGGCCCCGATACAGGAATTGATACTAGTAGCTGTTACCAGATACCAGGCACTGATACAGGAGTCGATACTAGTAACTGTTACCAGATACCAGGTCCTGATACAGGAACTGATACTAGTAGCTGTTACCAGATACCAGGCACTGATACAGGAGTCGATACTAGTAACTGTTACCAGATACTAGGCACCGATACAGGAACTGATACTAGTAAGTGCTACCGAATACCAGGCACTGATACAAGACCTGATACTAGTAATTGTTACCAGATACTAGGCACCAATACAGGAGCTGATACTAGGTAAGTGTTACCAGATACCCGGCACAGATGCAGGAACTGATATGATTAACGGTTACCCCATACCAGGCCCCGATACAGGAACTGAAACTAGTAACTGTTAGCAGATACCAGGCCCTGATACAGAAACTGATATGAGTAACTGTTACCAGTTACCAGCCCCGAAACAGGAACTGATACATGTAACTGTTATCAGATACCAAGCCTGATACAGGAACTGAAACTAGTAACTGTTAGCAGATACCAGGCCCTAATACAGGAACTGATATGAGTAACTGTTACCAGATACCAGCCCTGAAACAGGAACCGATACACGTAACTGTTACCAGATACCAGCCCCGAAACAGGAACTGATACAAGTAACTGTTTCCAAATACCAGGCACCAATACAGGAACTGATACTAGCCACAGTTACCAGATACCAAGCACTGACACAGGAACTGATACTAGTCACCATTACCAGACATCAGGTACCAATACAGGAACCCTTCTGGGCCGACTCACCTGTCCACAGGTGTTCAGCAGCAGTGGACGAGTCAGAGTGTGGAACCTCCAATCAGATCTGACCTGGAGGGTGGAGTCAACGTGGAGGTCCACTCCACTTCTCCCTGGCACTCCACAGCCAATCAGAATGCTGGGATCCTGATTGACAGACATATGGAGCAATCAACTGCCAGGATTCACAGGTTTATTAGGTAGACTGATCAGCCCCGCCCCCTGAGTGACATAATTCCAGATGTTTTTACCGCAGTGTTGGCAACGACGAGTCTGTAGAAGCATCCTGATTGGAGGATGGGGAACCAACGGGAACACACACCTGAAAACACCAGTGCCACCTTCCTGCACCCCTCCCCTTCAGCTTCCTGCTCCGTCATTGGTCCGTTCTTTGGGTCCCGCCCCCAGGTCACCACAGAACCAATCAGAGCAGCTCTGACAGAGAAGCCCAGCCTCAGCCCCGCCTCTTCCTCCCCCTCCTGTTGCCCCACCCCTGTGTTCCTCCAGGCCATGCCCTCTTTCTGCTCCACCCTGATCACCATGGAGACGCAGGGTTTGGAGTCTGTCGTCAAGGTAACTGAGGAGGCAGAGCAGGAGGAGTCTGGTTCTTCTCTTCTTTTTCTTCTCTTGCGTTCTACTCTCTCTTCTTCTTCTTCTTCTGTTTGTTTCCTTGCAGCGACGTTACCTCCAGGCCCCTTGTATCTCAGGTGTGTTTCCATGGCGACAGAGGGGCTCAGGATGTGGAGGTCACTGAGAGAGAACTGCAGGTAAATCCTGTCAATTCAACACAACTTTATTTATAAAAGAATATGCACCGACATTAAACATTAAATAAAAACATTTAATAAAGATGTAAAGAAAATATTTTAAAAAGATGTTTTTATTATTATTTATTGTTATTAAAATTATAAACCTTCATTTGTGTGTTTTACATGAAGGGCATAATGTAAAGTATATAAATAAGAAAATAAGGATTTTAATTTCTATAAATTACAGTCTCCTCTTGTTAGGAATCACTTCCTCTTGTTCTTTAATCAGAGGAGCTCCTCAGGGTCATATCCTCAGTAAGATAAGATAAGATAAGCCTTTATTAGTCCCACAATGGGGAAATTCCAGGATTGCAACAGCACAGGGATAGCAACACTCAGAGCAACAATCAGAAGGCAAGAAAAAACAAGAACAGCTAGTATACATATGTACATATTACTATATATATATATATATATATATATATATATATATATATAGACACAGAGTGCAGAGCATTGTGGTTGGTGGATGTGCAGCAGAAAGTCTAAGCTCTCTCTCCATGGATGGGGCGGGCCAGCTGGATGTCTTTGGGCATGATGGTGACCCTCTTGGCGTGGATGGCGCACAGGTTGGTGTCCTTGAAGAGACCCACCAGGTGGGCCTCGCTGGCCTCCTGCAGAGCCATGACGGCGGAGCTCTGGAAGCGCAGGTCGGTCTTGAAGTCCTGAGCGATCTCCCTCACCAGGCGCTGGAAGGGCAGCTTACGGATGAGCAGCTCCGTGGATTTCTGGTAGCGACGGATCTCTCTCAGAACCACGGTACCGGGCCTGTAACGGTGAGGCTTTGTCACTCCACCGGTGGCCGGAGCGCTTTTCCGAGTAGCCTTGGTGGCCAGCTGCTTCCTGGGGGCTTTTCCTCCAGTAGATTTATGGGCGGTCTGCTTGGTTCTTGCCATCGCTCTTTATTATTCTGTCTTATATTTCTTGCACGCCGCCTAAACTCCAGCCCGGCACCCGCGTCGTTTTCGCTTCAGTTCCCCGGTATGTCGAGTTTCTCCGTTAGCACCGGGTGGCGGTTGAGTGCTAGCTAGCTCTTCCCTGCTGTATCGTCTCCTGCTGTAAACAGAGGCTTCGTCCGCCGACTTGGGAGACCTGTGGGGCGATCTGTGTGTCCGTGATATATATAGAGTGAAAGGTGTAGAAAGAAGAAGGAAGATAAAAAAAAAAGGCAGTTGCAAAAGGCAGCCAACTCGTGTGGCGCCGCCGGTCCGGCGGAACCGGAACCGGAAAAAAACAGTCCACACATTCTTTCATTAATATTAACATATTATTATATAATTTTTCCTTCTTGCCTTGAGAGAGAGCAGTCGCATTTTTCTTCCCTCCTCCCCTGCCTTCCTGACCTATTCCCAGCTTTGCAATGTTGCGTTTTTGTCTGTTTAGTCGCTCTTCTTCTGCTGAATCTTAATCTAAACAGAAATTATGGATTTGGAAGCGGCTTAAATGTGCTATTGTCACTATTTTTCAACAAGAATTGGGCCAAGGGGGAGCCCAAGAATTGGAACCTACGAGAGACTCATGGACATTGGAATCCATGCGTCTATGGAAATATTATTGGCTATGATCTCAGGACTTCTATTTTTGGCTGTGGAGTTCCCTGATGCATCAGAAATTGAAGGAAGGTGAGAGAGCGGATCAAGCGGACCCAGCCAGCTCCTTCATCAAATTCGACCAGTTGGGGAGGGCACGAGTAGCGGCAAACGGTGAACTGAATGACAGTGATTCAGTGAAGGAATATATCTGAAGCCCTGTGCTCTCTATGGAAAAACAGTTTAAGCCTGCATAAATAATGGAAGCACAGAATTACACGGGTGAGGACAAAATTCTACTCTCTGAGTGCACTGTGCTGATTTGATTTGATTTGACCTTGTTTGCCCCGTGTTTACATTCCTCCTGACTGAGATTAGCGGAAGAACCGGCTCTTATGTCTACCCATACAATCAACAATCAGTTGTTGTCGTCAGCGGATTGGACTCTCAAGGACAATGCCCATGTGCCTTCTGCAAGCAAGAGAGAAAGAGAGATAGACTCTGAACTCTGGACTCGTTTATAAGTCACATGATTATAACATCTATCCACTGCCAGGAGGCGCCCTCTGCTGCTCACTAACAACTGTTACATTTACACTACACAATGACATGCAAATATACACACACTGCTCTCCCTCCCTCTGCTGTGTGATGGTCTACTAAATGTTTGCTAAATATGCATTGAGGTTTTTTTTGCCTGCAATCAAAATTTCGCTTACCCATTAAGCGTCAATTTGATAAAACATGTTTTTTTCTCTTGCCTATTGTGTCATATCATTTCTTTTCTTTTTTCTTTTCTTCTTTATGACTGGCGCCTAGCGGCTGCCCCGGACTTGGATGCGCTCTGCAGAGCGTGCCCAAATGCCAAGTCACGTTTCGTTACCTTGTATTCATACATGTGTAATGACAATAAAGTTGAATCTCAATCTCAATCTCAATCTCATATCAAATTTTTTCTAATACTTTTATTTTTATTTTGCATTTAACTTTTTAAAATAATAATTCCAGTAACAAAATATTCACATATCAAAACACTAAAATTAAATACGTCTGCTTATTTTTATTCTTTTATTTATATATATATATATTTTTTCTCATAATTGAAACGTTTGATTATAATTTTGCAGTGCCAGAATACAAAAATAATTTCAACTCTGATTTCAAAGAAATACAAAAGTATTAATAAAATTATATCTAATGAAATAAAATGAAGTAAAATGACATTATATATTTCTATATACTCACAATTTTCACAACACTCCTCACCAACCAGACAACAGGAAGAACTTCCCTTATGTTGAAATCTAAATGTTGGCAGGTTTAGTTTGTCTGAAGGCTGGATGATGTTAATGGATTTAAGCCACTGACTTCCTGAATTTGTTTCATTAAAACTTGCCAGATACATTAAAATGAACATAAATTGGAGTTTGCATGTTCTCCCCGTGTCTGCGTGGGTTTACCCCGGGATTTCTCCGGTTTCCTCCCACATGCCAAAAACATGCAGGTTAGGTTAATTGGAGACTCTAAAGTGGCCTTAGGTGTGAATGTGTGTGTGAATGGTTAAGGGATAGCGCCGTATTGTGGCTGCTTCATCCATCCAGGTGGTGGATGACCCTCAATTTCCCCTCTGGGGATCAATAAAGTATACTAAATCTAAAAAAAAAAAACCTAAAATAAATGACTTAATATTGTAGTGGTTGATGAAGAGACGACAGTTGCAGCACAGCGACAGAATGGAAATGAATCTGCCAAATGAAGATTAATTTTGAAACTGCAGCAGAGAAACGTGTATGTCACAATTACAAAAATATCGGAGCATCTGAGAGCCAGAAGAAAAAGAGCACTTTTTTTTCACTTCCACAAAGAGTCTGCAGTGCTCCGACTTGCTGGAGACAATGGGTCGGCACAGTCCTTGTTCAGCTCCGCTCTGTGCTTGTTTCTACGTCCCGGTTCATCCCACATTAACGGACAGCTCTGCTTCTCTTCTTGTCCATGAAAGCTCCCTCCGAAAAAACTTAACACACTGCTGACAGAGTGACATTGGCGAAAATCTTCTTGGCCTGTTGTGGCTTGTGACAGTGACACTTCACGCTCTCACTACATTCTGCTACATCCAAGTCTTCAAGGGAACCTCAAACAAGGGACCCACTGTACTGCCACAGTGGAAAACAACAGCTGGAAAGCTCAGTCTGACCGGTAGCCCATATATGGTCAACTTCCTGAGGAAGACCCATCAGCCATTCTGGATCCAGACCAGCCAGGACCAGTTCCACATTGGAGGCATGATGGCATCCTCAAAACAGGATGTGGATACCAAATACGTATGGAAAGACTTCCTTCCTAAGTTGCAACATCCTGGACCAAAGTTGCATCAGCCAAACTACAGGGAGGACATGACCGCTGCCTACAAAAATCATGGGACATTTTTAATTAGAGCTCTTTCAGGGGGCTTCGGCAGTCAACGCAGCAGGGTCCTGAAGGACCTCTCATCAAGCCACTGACTTCTGTGATCTCTGCTTGTCTTTTTTGTCTGCTTTTCTGTCTGAGTTTCTCTAATGTTCTGATTTCCATGAATTTGCTATTTAGGTACCTTCCTGAGGCTTCGGCTCAGTGGCAGCAGGAGAATCAGGCCTGACTTATGAGCACCTCTACCATGAGACACCGATTAATTTGGCTCTGGACTCCATTCACATTCCAACCTGACTTTGCTATTTTTCAGGTAACCCTGTGTGATTTTGTTTGCTCCTATATTAGTTGGTTGAAAAACTAGAGGAGCAGGGTCCACAACACTAGCCAACGTCACAGCTCCAGGGGGTAAGTTCCACACACTACTCCCCCAGTTCACAGCACTCACGGTTCTGACGTTTTCGGCGGCCGTCACTAAACATGGGGGTGGAGCACTTCATTACCACCACTGAGCCGCCCGTTTTCGCACGACCTCGGCACCTGGACGCAGCTAAATAGGCCAGTGTGCGCGAGGAATTCACCAACTTGGAAAGGTTGGGCATCATCAGGCGCTGAAACAGCCCATAGCCATCCCCGCTAAGTATGGTGCCTAAAGCCGAGGGATCGTGGCAACCATGCGGAGATTTCAGCAGATTAAACAACGGCACAGCGCACGATCACTACCCAATCCCCCATATTCAGGATTTTTCCGTCCACCTCACCGGGGCACGCATTTTTTCCAAGGTGGACCTGGTCTGCGGCTACCACCAGGTCCCAGTGCATGCGGAAGACATACCCAAAATGGCAGTAATAACCCTGTTTGGACTTTTTGAGTACTTACGCATGCCTTTCGGGTTAAAAGGGACAGCGTAGACATTCCAATGCATGATGGAGGCGGTTCTTCGCCATCTGCCATTTATGTTCGTCTACCTGGATAACATTTGTGTCAGGTCAGGAATTGGCTTGCTTGCTACCAGATAACCATGAAAACCGGTACTACCTGTCTCATGGGTCGGGCCGTCGGCAACTCAACTGGCATCCCCACCCTTCCAAGGGTGTGGAAGGTGAAACAGGGCATCCTGGCAGAACTAAAAACAATATCTGCCACGGGTCTGTGGTGGACCACTCCCAGTTACACAGGGTGAGACTGGACATCCTGGCAGATAAACACATGTGTCACAAGGTCTGTGGTGGACTGTGCCAGTCGGTGCATTGTGACATGCACTACACAAAGAGCAGAGATAAACAAACCTATCATCTGGTCAGTCACTGCAACAGCTACTGGAGTCAGTTTGTCTTGGCTTGTCCTTGCCACTGATAATACCTTTATCTGCCAAGAATGTGCTGCTAGTCCAGCAAAAGCTAGCAGTACTCAAATACTTTGCAAGCAGTTTCATGAAATGGTCAATCAGAAAGCAACTCATACCGGCTCGGACGTCGCCCGGGCTTACAAGGTCCACGCTGATCTGTTCACACTCCGACAGGCAGCGAAAAGTAAGCTAGGAGCAGGAAGACAAAAGAAGAGGAAAACAGCAGCCTTGTGTGTAGCAGAATGGAATGTACACACTCTGTTGGACAGAGCAACATCACAGCGCCCAGAAAGACGGACCGCGCTTGTGGCCCTGAAAATGAACAGGTACAATGTAGACATAACTGCACTTAGTGAAACAAGATTGCCTGGATATGACAACTTGGAAGACCATGGGTACATCTTCTTTTGGAGTGGGAGATCAACTCAAGAAAGGAGAGAAGCAGGAGTGGGTTTTGCAGTTAGAAAGGAGATAGCAGCAATGCTTGATGAGGAACCGGTGCCAATCAATGTCAGGATAATGACTATGAGACTCCCACTATAGCGGAAGATGTATGCCACACTCATCAGTGTATATGCCCCAACAATGACCAACACAGAGGAGGTGAAGGAAGAGTTCTACAGTGATTTAAGTGAGACTATCAGGCGTGTACCGACTGATGACAGGCTGATACTCGTTGGAGATTTTAATGCCAGAGTTGGTTCGGACACCGAGAAATGGAAAGGAGTGGTAGGCAGTTATGGAGTAGGCAAGTGCAATGCTAATGGAGAACTTCTACTTGCACTATGTTCAGAATACAACCTTGTGATAACCAACACTCTATTTAAGCACAAGGACACACACAAGAAGACATGGATGCACCCAAGATCCAAGCACTGGCACTTATTAGACTATATCATAATCAGGCAGAGAGACATAAGGGATGTATTGGACACCAGAGCAATGAGAGGCGTGGACTGTGGTACTGATCATGTTATGCTGAGATCTAGATTAAGGATTTGGAGACGAAAACAGCACTGCAGGATGGGTGCGAAGCCACCACGGAAGCTGAACACTAGTGCACTGAAAGGCCAAAAGAAGCAGGAAGAACTTGCACAGGAAATGGATGAAAACTTGAAAGACTGGGACAGCAACAACTCTGAGAATAACATAGAAGAGAAATGGGCAACACTGAAGGATATGGTGTATCAGACTGCGAGTGATGTATTTGGCTACCATGACAGGAAACATCAAGATTGGTTTGATGAGCATGATGAACACCTGAAGAAACTACTAGAAGCGAGGAATACAGCTAGGCAGGAAAACCTACAGTGTAACACAAGGTTGAAGAAGAAGAAATACTCAAAGGCTCAGAGTGAGCTACAGAAGTACACCAGAGAGATGAAGTCCAACTGGTGGGATGAAAAAGCGGAGGAACTTCAAACTGCAGCAGACAGGAAGGACATGAAAACATTCTTCACAGGTTTGAGAGAAATCTACGGCCCTAAACCAAGGATTGATCCAACTAAAGGCTATGGATGGTGAAACAGTTTTGCAGGAAAAAGACAAGATCCTGGACAGATTTGCAGACCACTTTGACCAACTACTAAACAACCCTGGAGATCTCACTGAAGAGGCAAAAGAAGCTGTAGTGCAGCGACCAGCTGTATCAAGTCTGGATGAACCACCAAATTTTGATGAACTAATGGCAGCTATCAGGACAACACAGGATGGTAAAGCTCCAGGAAGGGATGGAATTCCAGCAGAAGTGTGGAAATTTGGTGGTGTTCAGCTGACCAACTGCCTGCACAAGCTCATCCAAGAGATATGGAATGCCCAGAAGGTACCTCAAGACTGGAAGGATGCAAGTATTCTGCCTTTGTTCAAGAAAGGTGACAGGAAGGATTGTGGAAATTACCGAGGTATATCACTGCTAGCCACTGTTTGTAAGATTCTCTCACGTGTACTACTTAACAGACTCAGCGAACACATCTTGCAGAATGTATTACCAAAAACCCAGTGCGGCTTTAGAAGTGGAAGAAGCACAATGGACATGATTTTTCTGCTTGAAACAGGTTCAAGAAAAGTGTATTGAACAGAACATGCTGCTTTATGTAGTCTTCATAGACTTCAGTAAAGCTTTCGATACTGTTTCGCGACAAGGACTTTGGCAGGTACTCAAGAAATATGGTTGTACAGAGAAGTTTGTAAGCCTGATTGAGGCACTCCATACAGGTATGCAAGCAAACGTGGCAATGAGTGGTTCAATATCGAAAGACTTTTCAGTAAGCAACGGGGTGAAACAAGGGTGTGTGCTGGCACCTACACTCTTCTCGCTATATCTGGCAGCTATGCTTAAGGTGGCCTTCAAAGACACTTCAGAAGGAGTATACATTCAAACAAGGAAAGAAGCAGACTTGTTCAATGTGGCACAGTTTAAAGCCAAGAGTAAGACATCGATAAAGGTAGTAAGAGAAATGCTCTTTGCCGACGACAGTGCTCTAGTTGCACACAGTTTGGAAGATATGCAATCTTTAGTGGAGAAATTTGCAAGAGCAGCTAGCCAATTCAGCCTTCAAATCAACATCAAGAAGACAGAGTGCCTTTATCAATCACCAAAGTTCCAATTATCAACATCACTACCAGAAAAGATCAGCATTTTTTTTTTCCTTCTTGCCTTGAGAGAGAGCAGTCGCATTTCTTCCCTCCTCTCGTCTGCCTTCCTGACCTATTCCCAGCTTTGCAATGTTGCGTTTTTGTCTGTGTTTAGTCGCTCTTCTTCTGCTGAATCTTAATCTAAACGGAAATTATGGATTTGGAAGCGGCTTAAATGTGCTATTGTCACTATTTTTCAACAAGAATCGGGCCAAGGGGGAGCCCAAGAATTGGAACCTGCGAGGAGACTCATGGACATTGGAATTCATGCGTCTGTGGAAACATTATTGGTTATGATCTCAGGACTTCTGTTTTTGGCTGTGAAGTTCCCTGATGCATCAGAAATTGAAGGAAGGTGAGAGAGCTGATCAAAGCGGACCCGGCAAGCTCCTTCATCAAATTCGACCAGTTGGGGAAGGCACGAGTAGCGGCAAACGGTGAACTGAATGACAGTGATTCAGTGGAGGAATACATCTGGAGCCCTGTGCTTTCCATGGAAAAACAGTTTAAGCCTGCACATATGAAAGCACAGAATTTGCACGGGTGAGGACAAATTCTATTCTCTGAGTGCACTGTGCTGATTTGATTTGACCTTGTTTGGTGCCCCGTGTTTACATTCCTCCTGATTAAGATAAGCGGAAGGACCGGCTCTTAACCCAAACAATCGACAATCAGTTGTTGTCGTATCAGCGGATTTGGACCCTCAAGGACAGTGCCCATGTGCCTTCTGCAAGCAAGAGAGATAGACTCTGGACTTGTTTATAAGTCACATGATTATAACATCTATCCACTGCCAGGAGGTGCCCTCTGCTGCTCACTAACAACTGTCACATCTACACTACACAATGCATACAACATTACATGGATACAATACACTGCCTCTCAACTTTTGTGTGTGACCTGCTAAATGTCTGCTAAATGTGCATTGAGGGTTTTTTGCCTGCAATCAAAATTTCGCTCACTTGTCGAGCGCCATTTTGATAAAACATGTTTTTTTCTCTCGCCTACTGTGTCATATCCATTCCCTCTTTCTTTTTTTCCCTTTCTTCTTTATGACTGGCGCCTAGCGGCTGCCCCGGCCTTGGATGCACTCTGCAGAGCGTGCCCAAATGCCAAGTCATGATTCGTTACCTTGTATTCATACATGTGTAATGACAATAAAGTTGAATCTCAATCTCAATCTCAATCTCATTGGTACAGAGCCACTAGTCAAGTACAAGACTTTCAAGTATCTAGGGAGTACTGTTTCAGAGAATGTTAGGCTGGAGGATGAACTATCTCTCAGAATGAGAAGAGCGAGTGCTGTGTTTGGAAACTTGAGGGAAAGACTGTGGAACAATCGACATGTGTCTATCCGTGTGAAATGCAAAGTGTACAGAGCGACAGTACTGGCTACTCTATTGTATGGTGCTGAAACTTGGACTGTCTACAGAGTGCAGGTGAAGAAACTTCACGCGCACGTGATGAGACACCTTCGAGCCATAATGAACATCTCATGGAAAGACAAGACAACCAACACAGAAGTGTTGAAACGAGCTGGTCTACCATCAATGGAGGACATGCTAATACAGATGAACCTGAGATGGCTCGGACATGTTGAGAGGATGGACCACCAGCATCTCCCTCGGCAGTTACTCTACTCACAGTTATGCGAGGGCAACCGCAATCAGGGTAGACCAAGGCTCAGATTTAAAGACACTGTAAAAAGAAACTTGAAGAAGTTGGACATAGACAGGAGCTCCTGGCAGCGGAAGACTAAGGACAGAGCTGTGTGGAGGAATCTGATCAGACCTAAATGAAACAGTCATTGTCGCCCACGACAGACTGCTATGATGATGATTATAGTAGTAGATTAGTTTATTTGACAGGGACAGTGCAATAAACATAGACAATTAATCAAAGACAATCAATCTGATGTGTTGCACATAGAGTGTATAGCTATTAGCTAATTTGCAACTCTTGTCCCTGGAAGACAGGGACAAGACAACCAACTATGATATTAGTTGGTTATAATCCAAACACCGCGTTCCAAATTATTATGCAAATGATATTTTTCAATGATTTTCCTAAACAGTCGATGCACATGAAAGTCTAATTTTCAAGTCATCTACCATTAGAGCGTAATTCAAATTTTATTGAACAAACCTCCCAATGATAACTTTTTTTTTTTTCCCAAAAATAAGATAACTCAAACTTGAATTTCTTTGGAAGATGTCAGAATAGCCTCCCACAACTGCTGTTTTGATGTGAACTGCCTCCCACCCTCATAGATCTTTTGCTTGAGGATGCTCCAAAGGTTCTCAATAGGGTTGAGCTCAGGGGAGGATAGGGGCCACACCATGAGTTTCTCTCCTTTTATGCCCATAGCAGCCAATGACACAGAGGTATTCTTTGCAGCATGAGATGGTGCATTGTCATGCATGAAAATAATTTTGCTACAAAGGGTACGGTTCTTCTTTTTCTACCATGGAAGAAAGTGGTCAATCAGAAACTATATACTTTGCCGAGGTCATTTTCACACCTTCAGGGACCCTAAAGGGGCCTACCAGCTCTCTCTCTACGATTCCAGACCAAAACATGACACCACCACCTCCTTACTGATGTCACAGCCTTGTTGGGACATGGTGGCCATCCACCAACCATCCACTACTCCATCCATCTGGACCATCCAGAGTTGCACAACACTCATCAGTAAACAAGGCTGTTTAAAAATTAGTCTTCATGTATTTCTGGGCCCACTGCAACTGTATCTGCTTGTGAGCATTGGTTAGGGGTGGCCGAATAGTAGGTTTATGCACAACTGTAAGCCTCTGGGGGATCCTACACCTTGAGGTTCGTGGGACTCCAGAGGCACCAACAGCTTCAAATACCTGTTTGCTGTTTGGTAATGGTATTTGAGCAGCTGCTCTCTTAATCCGATGAATTTGTCTGGCAGAAACTCATTATGCCTTTATCTGCACGAACCCGTCTGTGCTCTGAATCAGCCACAAATTTCTTCACAGTACGATGATCACGCTTACGTTTTCAAGATTCAAAGGTTTTATTATCATGTGCACAGCTAAGAAATGCAACATTTCCTGAGCAACGAAATTCTTACTCTGATCTCTGAACGAATGCCAAGGTCATCATCATCATCATCATAGCAGTCTGTCAGGGGCGACAATGACGGTTTCATTTAGGTCTGATCAGATTTCTCCACGCAGCTCTGTCCTTCGCCCTCCACTGCCAGGAACTCCTGGCTTTGTTAACCTGGGTGACGTCCGAGCCGGTATGAGTCGCTTTCTGACTGACGGATTTCATGAAACTGCTTGCAAGGTATTTGAGTACCGCTAGCTTTTGTTGGACTAGCGGCACATTCTTAGCAGATAGAGGCAAGGACAGGCCAAGACAAACTGACTCCAGTATCTGTTGCAGTGACTGACCAGATGATAGATTTGTTTATCTCTGCTCTTTGTGTAGTGCATGTCACGATGCACCAACTGGCAAAAGTCCACCACAGACCTTGCAACAGATGTGCTAATCTGCCAGGATGTCCAATCTCACCCCGTGTAACTGGGAGTGGTCCACCACAGACCTGTGACAGATATTGTTTTAAGCTCTGCTAGGATGCCCAGTTTCACCCTCCACGCCCTATACGCCCTATAGCCGCAGGTGGTGGCGGAACAGGAAGGTGGAGCCGCCACCCGCATCACACAAATAAGAGACCAAACTCTAAGACAACAGACAGGTAACACTTTCAGGCTCTGAGCTTGTTAGACTCCCACAGCTTGAACTGTAGACTGCCCATATTTTGAGTTAGTTAGCACTTAAATGCATTTTTACTTGTTTTTGTGTGCTTATTAAAAGCCGTGTGATGCAGCATAAAACCTTGGACCGTTTTCATGTCTCATTGCTTGATTGAGTGACTCCTTTTCTCCTGTTTGACCAAACATTCATGGTCAAGGGCAGGTGAGAATTCACAGGCTCAGGTGTGCAGCGTCAGATGCCGTAGTCAGCCGAGTCTGTGCTGTCCGACAGGGCCCAGCGCGCGCGCTCTCTCTCTCTCTCTCTCAAATCGCTCAGGTGACAGGTGTTCATGTTTTTGGACTCGCCCACTCAAACACTTGAAGTGTCCTTCCAGGTCAAGCATGGGGACAGCTCCTACATGGTGTATGCGAGCTCAGGACAGATGAAGTGTTTTGATTGTGGAGACATGGGCCATAAACGGTTCGCTTGTCCGCACAAGCAGCGGGCGGGAGGCTGTGATGGTGCCGTGGCTGACGCTGGCGATGCGGCCTCCGCTCACGCCGCTACTGCGGACGGCGTTGCGGGGCCTTCCGACGGTCCTGCTCCGGGACCTGCTGCTGTGTCTGTGGACAGCCCGGCTGTGGCACCTGCAGCCCAGCTTACGGTTGGGAGCGTCGCTGGCGATGATGCCCACACAGTCACTGACGGTGCGTCACAATCTAGCTGTGAGAAAGAGCTTGTGACATCAGCGGCTGTGGTTCCGGTGGCTGCTACCGTTTCAGAGCAGCCAACGGAACAATGCCAGTCAGCTGTTGTAGGTGGCGTTCGGGAAAATGCAGCTCATAAAGAATCAGCTGGGCCAGCTGTATCAAACAGTCAGCTAAGTTGTGCTGCCGAGGGAATGGATTCTGATTCTGACACTGTGTCTATCACTGTGTCTATTGGGGCAACTTGCAGTAGAAACACGAGTTTGTATTCACTGGAAGAAATAAATGTTTTTCTGGATGAAACCTATAACAGAACCGTTAGATGAAATAGCCATTGAAATACTGTGTGACTGTATATTTTTTCATATATTTCTGCAAAGTGTGGTTAGTCTGAGTAAATAACTGCATATATTCCTGTATATATTTGCATCCTTTTATAGAAACGTGGACAGACTGTAATTTACTGTACATACTCTGTTGTCATTGAATCCTTATTTAAATCCTCCACCTGAACAACGAGAGCAAGTTTTTAGCCAAAGTCAAATTCCTTGTATGTGTTGTGCATACTTGGCCAATAAAGCTGATTCTGATTCTGATTCAAGTCACTGATTACTTCAGTGACGCTGATAAATTTATTAGGTCTGTTAATGTGCTAAAAAGGCAGGTTGGTCTTGACCTCCTGGATGAAAGAAAACGTTTTCGCCTTAAAAAGCACCTAACAGCCCTGCGTAAATCAGCAGGAGGAAAAAAGGTCAAGCGCGCCCGACAGATGAAATAACTTACATGGGCACAGCACGGTGTTCCTTAGATCTATCTCTCTATACAAACCATAAAATTAGGATCCCTAATCATCAATGGTGGGAGGGGCAATCATAAGAGGGGATTAATTAGTGACCTGTTCAGACAAAAAAATCTTAACATTTTGTTTTTGCAAGAAACTCAAACCACTTCAGCAGATGAAGTGGACTGGGGCTTGTGGTGGAAGGGTCCTTTTTCATTCAGTCATGGTACAAATTTTAGTGCAGGAGTAGCCATTTTGTTTGGGGAATCTGCAAATGCAACAGTTTTATCTGTGGTGGAGCTAGTGAAGGGCAGGCTGCTCCTTGTTAGGGCCGAAATAGGGAATTCCGTGTTTTGCTTGATCAACGTTTATGCTCCAAATCTGAGTTCTGAAAGAGTTGCCTTTTTCAATACAATGACAACTGCATTGCAGGGCTATCACCAAGACCAACTTATTGTTGCTGGTGATTTCAACTGTACCTTGGACTTCACTCTGGATCGCACTAATGCAGAACTTCATCTGCAGTCTTCTCAAGTTTTAAAAAATATCACTGTACAGTTCGATCTATTGGATGCATGGAGAGTTAAACATGCAAACACTAGACTTACACAATGGTCCCCTCCGGCATACAACTAGGAAAATACCGGTCGCTATGGAGGGTGAGAATATGTATGGGTACATAATCATACCATGTAGGATAACTAAGTAGACGGTTGTGCTGTTTCATTCCATCTAGCTACAATGCTCCGCACTGTGTGCGTTTATATATCTACATATTATTCCATCTAGCTACAATGCTCTGCACTGTGTGTCTATATATATATATATATATACAGTATATATATATATATATATATATATATATATATATATATATACAGTATATATATATATATATATATATATATATATATATATATATATATATATATATATATACACTACCGTTCAAAAGTTTGGGGTCACTTAGAAATTTCCTTATTTTTGAAAGAAAAGCACTTTTTTTCAATGAAGATAACTTTAAACTAATCAGAAATACACTCTATACATTGCTAATGTGGTAAATGACTATTCTAGCTGCAAATGTCTGGTTTTTGGTGCAATATCTACATAGGTGTATAGAGGCCCATTTCCAGCAACTATCACTCCAGTCTTCTAATGGTACAATGTGTTTGCTCATTGCGTCAGAAGGCTAATGGATGATTAGAAAACCCTTGTGCAATCATGTTAGGTCTGCAATGCTGTAATTGCTGCAAATGGAGGATTCTTTGACGAAAGCAAAGTTTGAAGGAAAAAATTATTATTTCAAATACAAATCATTATTTCTAACCTTGTCAATGTCTTGACTATATTTTCTATTCATTTTACAACTCATGGTGGTAAATAAGTGTGACTTTTCAAGGAAAACACAAAATAATTGTCTGGGTGACCCCAAACTTTTGAACGGTAGTGTATAGATAAATATAAATAAATATATATATATATATATATTTATTTATATTTATATGTACATATGTATACTCGCTGCTCTTGTTTTTTCTTGCCTTCTGATTGTTGCTCTGAGTGTTGCTATCCCTGTGCTGTTGCAATCCTGGAATTTCCCCATTGTGGGACTAATAAAGGCTGATCTTATCTTATTAGACAGTATTCCTGGGTCAGAGTCACAGATGATATGGTCAGTGCTGCTAGATTAGACAGAATATATGTTTCTCAGACTTTTTGCCCGGGAATCCTCCACAGTAACATAAGTCCGGTCGGTTTTACAGATCATCATCTAGCCTCTGTGGTGTTAATTAGCTCACCAGGGGAAAGAACTAAATCTTATTGGCACTTCCATAACAAGCTCCTTCAGGACACCACCTTTTGTCAATATTTTGTGTGTTTCTGGGAACACTGGAGGACCACAAAGCCTCGTTTTAGTTCCCTGGAACAGTGGTGGGAGGTTGGCAAGGTGCAAATTCACATTTTTTTGTCAACAGTATACTGCGAACTCCACTGCTATCATCAAAACCAAAGTTGGTGAACTTGAGGACACTGTCAAGAGGCTGGAGGAGAGTTTGGTTAGGGATCAGGATTCTACCGCGGGCCCTTTGTTGCAGGAGAAGAGATCAGCCCTGAGCTCTTTCCTGCAGGAAAGAGTGAAGGGGGCACTTGTTAGGTCACGGTTTACTCGCCTGCAGGACATGGATGCCCCAACATCTTTTTTCTTCAATCTGGAGAAGTCTGCTGCAAAAAAGAAGTTGATGACTTGCTTAAAACTCCCACATGGTCAAATGACTACATATCCATCTGAGATGAGGAGCCATGCAGTGGATTTTTACGGCGCCCTGTTTGGTGCAGAACCATGTTGCATAGAATCTCAAAACCAACTCTTTGAAGGTCTTCCCAAGCTCAGCCCAGAGGACAGGGCTGCTCTGGACTGTGAACTGACTTTGGATGAGTTAACTGTAGCAGTTAATCAAATGGCTCTGGGACGTGCACCTGGAACTGACAGTCTTTCTTCTGATTTTTTTAAGCATTTCTGGGATATTATTGGATCAGACTTTTATGACGTTCTAATTGCCTGTTACAGAACTGGATCTTTACTTGTCTCCTGCCGGCGTGCAGTACTATCTCTGCTGCCTAAGGAAGGGGACTTGGCCTTGCTTAAAAATGGAGGCCTGTGGCTCTTCTTTGCACGGACTACAAGGTGCTTTCTAAAGCCCTGTCAAATAGACTGAAAAATGTGTTGGATTTAATCATGGATAGAGATCAAACATATTGTATTCCTGACCGAACCATTATGGACAATATTTTTCTCGTACGTGACATTCTTCATCTTAGTAAATGTTATGATTTAGAGTTCGGTATTATGTCTTTGGACCAAGAAAAAGCTTTTGATAGGGTTGACCATTCTTATTTGTTTTCCACACTGAAGGGGTTTGGTTTTGGCAATATGTTTTTGACGTGGGTCAATCTCTTATATACTGGAGCTGAGTGTTTGGTAAAGATGGGGGCAGGGCTGGGTCGGCCAATCCCTGTACGTCTGGGAATAAGGCAGGGTTGTCCAATCTCAGGTCAACTGTATAGCTTGGCTATTGAGCCTTTGCTGTGCAGGTTGCACACTCAGCTGGGTGGTTTGATTCTGCCGGGGCCCTCAAGCAGTTGTCATCCACTCGTCTTGTTTGCTTATGCGGACGACGTCAACATTTTCATCACATCCCACAGGGATGTACAGCGTCTGGTGGACACTTTATCAATTTATGAAAAAGCATCTTCTGCACAGGTAAACTGGGGCAAACGTGAGGGTTTATTGGTGGGGCAGTGGTCACATCAGGACATTCCTCATCTACCTGGAGGTCTTCTGTGGGGGAAAGCCGGTCTCAAAGTGTTGTGGGTATTTTTGGGTTCTGAGGCCTTTGAAGGCCTTTGAAGGCCAAGGTTGTCATAGGTTGTTCCAAGGTTGTCATAGCCAGGAGCGGCACTGGGGTTAAGCTCCCAGTGCTCATAAAATGCTCCTTATGGCGTGCGTCTCGAAAAGCCTCTGACAACTAAGTCCAACTCCTAGCCTGCCCGTGTGGTTTAGTCTCTAAGCCCGGCGGAACTGCTTTTACTAATAGGAGAAGGGGCGAGGGCGGATCTCTGGCGCCTTAAAACCAGATGCTTCGGGTAGATGATGGCTCGTCAACCTGGGAAGGTAGCCCATCTAGGGGAAGGTAAACCCTGATTTCAAACCTCTGCTGCCTTGCGGCATACCCGGTCACGGGAAAGGCTTCGGGAGTCAACCCTGAGGAAAAATCCGGAGTCGGAGCCCCTAAGGCAGTTCTATGTTGTGCTCAACATCGTTCTGGCAGCTCCTGCAACGGCGCTGGTGCCAAACTGTAGCAGCCCTGCTGTTCCTTTGGATTCATCAGTGACGTGGAGAGGGGGGACATGCTGCATGGGCAACATCTTGTCCTCCATATCTTCCTGCCCAGGCTTGAATCCTACCAACGCCCAACGCTGGAAGGTAGAACACCGGATCACTGGAGAGGACACTCCAGCTTCGCCTTTGGCGTAGACAAAACACGGGGAATGACAGTTACCGGTTATAAGCCACTGCTCAATTGGCGTAGAGCGTGGTGCCAGGGGTTGTTCCCGACGGTGGGAGGGATCATCAGATCTCACTGGACAGCTACCGCCCGCCTCAAGCTGGGCAGCCCCCAGCCAATAAGGTGTTGTCCCGCCACAGCTTGCTTTCCTCATTGGGTGCATGGGGATAAGGAGAAATCCAAACAGCAGGCTGAGAACCTTCGCACCAGGCAAGACAATAAAACAAAAGAGACCAACTCTAAAACTGGGAACTTGGAACGTCCGCACTATGATGACAGGACTCGCTGCTAACCTCAAGGACATCAACGACACCAGGAAGACTGCCATCATCAATAATGAGCTGAAGAGACTGGGAGTGGATATCGCCACTCTCCAGGAAACACGGTTAGCTGATGCAGGCACACTGAGAGAGAAGGACTACACGTTCTACTGGCAGGGAAAGGGCAGTGACGAACACAGGGAACACGGAGTGGGCTTCGCAGTGAAGAACACTTTGCTGAAGATGGTGGAACCGGGCAGCACTGGCTCTGCACGACTCCTCACCCTCCGCCTGAACACCACTCAAGGCCCAGTCACCCTCGTCAGTGTGTATGCCCCAACACAGACAGCCACACCAGAGGCAAAAGACGAGTTCTACGAGAATCTCGCAACAACTGTCAGGATCATCCCCAACTCTGAACAACTCATTCTCCTTGGAGACTTCAATGCCAGAGTGGGTGCTGACCACGACTCCTGGCCCTCCTGTCTTGGACCTTTTGGCGTGGGCAGAATGAACGACAACGGACAGCGGCTGCTCGAGTTCTGCACATATCACGATCTGTGCATCACAAACTCGTTCTTCAAGACCAAGCCCCAACACAAGGTTTCCTGGCAACATCCGCGCTCAAAGCACTGGCACCAGCTAGACGTGATTCTGACCAGGCGCACCTCACTGAAGAACGTGCTAATCACCCGTTCGTTCCAGAGTGCAGATTGCGACACAGACCATTCATTGGTGTGTTGCAAGGTCAAGCTGCAGCTGAAGAAATTCCATCGTGCTAGACAACCTGGAAAGACACGGATTGACACCAGCAAGATGGCCCAACCAGAACTTGTTGAGCAGTTTGCCTCCACCTTTGAGAAGGAACTTGGTGTACCACAAGGAGGAGAATCTGCAAAGCAGAAGTGGGAAGAGCTGCGAAACACCATCTACCGCACAGCCTTGGCTACCTTTGGGAGGAAGACCTCGAAGTCACAGGACTGGTTTGATGCCAAGTTGACCGAGATGACCCCTGTGATTGAAGCCAAGCGCTCAGCACTTGCTGAGTACAAGAAGTACCCAAACGAGAAGAATCTCCAGATTCTCAGGGCTGCGAGAAGCAAAGTTCAGCAGACTGCTCGGCGCTGTGCCAACGAGTACTGGACTCAGCTCAGCCAAGACATTCAAACCGCTGCCATAACAGGGAACATCCGTGGTATGTACGATGGCATCAAGAAAGCACTTGGTCCGGCTCAGAGCAAGACGGCCCCCCTCAAATCTTCCACTGGGGAGATGATCACAGAGAAGAACAAGCAGATGGAGAGATGGGTGGAACACTACTCCGACCTCTACTCTAGACAGAACACCGTGACACCGTCAGCCCTTGATGCCATCGACTGCCTGCCATCCATGGACGAACTTGACGCCGAGCCAACCATCGACGAACTCAGTAAGGCCATTGATAGCTTGGCCGCTGGCAAGGCACCCGACAACGACGGCATACCCCCTGACCTGATCAAGCACTGCAAGACCGCCCTACTGCTGCCATTGCATGACGTCCTCTGCCAGTGCTGGAAGGAAGGTGCCGTACCACAGGACATGAGGGACGCCAAGATCATCACCCTCTACAAAAACAAAGGGGAGAGAAGCGACTGCAACAACTACAGGGGCATTTCCCTCCTCAGCGTTGTTGGCAAAGTCTACGCACGAGTTGTTCTCGTTCGTCTACAGAAGCTTGCCGAACGTGTCTACCCCGAGTCTCAGTGTGGCTTCCGCGCTGAGCGATCGACGGTAGACATGATATTCTCCATCCGCCAACTCCAGGAGAAATGCAGAGAACAGAACATGCCTCTGTACGTCGCCTTCATCGACCTCACCAAAGCGTTCGATCTGGTCAGCAGAGAGGGCCTTTTCAAGATCCTGCCAAAGATAGGATGCCCACCAAAGTTGCAAAGCCTCATCGAATCGTTTCACACCAACATGCAGGGGATAGTGCAGAACGATGGCAACGTCTCAGAGCCATTCAACATACGCAGCGGAGTGAAACAGGGCTGTGTACTTGCGCCAACCCTCTTTGGGATTTTCTTTGCTATGCTCCTGAGGCATGCCTTCAGCACAGCAACAGAGGGAATCTACCTGCACACAAGATCTGACGGCAGGCTTTTCAACCTCGCCTGCCTGAAAGCCAGAACCAAAGTACGCGAGGCTCTAATCAGAGACATGCTGTTCGCAGACGACGCTGCAGTCACAACCCACACACAGCAGGAGCTTCAGACCCTGATGGACCGCTTCTCCCAGGCATGCAAGGACTTCGGGCTTACCATCAGCCTGAAGAAGACTAACGTCTTGGCGCAAGGCACGGAAGCACCACCAACCATCACCATTGATGACTACAAGCTGGAGGTCGTGAATCAGTTCACGTACCTGGGGTCCACGATCAGCAACAACCTCTCCCTTGATACAGAGATCAACAAGAGGATTGGAAAATCAGCCTTCACACTCGCTCGCCTCACCACACGAGTGTGGGAGAATCCCAAACTCTCTGTGAAGACGAAGATGGCAGTGTACAACGCCTGCGTCATCAGCACACTGCTCTTTGGGAGTGAGACGTGGACAACATACGCCCGGCAGGAAAAGAGACTGAACTCCTTCCACTTGCGCTGCATTCGCCACATCCTGGACATATCCTGGCAGGACAAAGTGCCCAACACAGAAGTTCTGTCCCGCGCCGGCCTTCCCTCCATGTTCACTCTACTCAGGCAGCGCAGGCTCCGCTGGCTAGGCCATGTTCACCGTATGGAGGATGGCAGAATCCCCAAAGACGTCCTCTATGGAGAACTGGCAACTGGCAGGAGAGACGTTGGCCGCCCACAGCTGCGCTTTAGAGACGTCTGCAAGAGAGACATGAAGGCCCTGGATATCAACACAGAGCGCTGGGAGGACCTTGCAACGGACCGCTCCAAATGGAGAGGCACCCTGACCAGACAGCTCAAGGCGGGTGAAGAGAGACTGACTGCTGCTGCAGATGAAAAAAGGACCCGCAGGAAGAACCGCCACAGACCCAGCAGCACGGAGACCACCCACAAGTGTGACCTGTGTGACAGGGACTGTCATTCGCGCATCGGCCTGTTCAGCCACAGGCGGTGCTGTTCCAGCAGAGTAGACGTTTAGGATTCTCTTCCATGGTCATCATAGACCGACGGAGGCCGACGATCTCAGAGGCCTTTGAACGCAAGAACTGGGAGGGAATTAAGGACAAGGTGTGTGCTCGCTTTTCTAAATGGAAATGGTTGCTACCACAGCTGTCATATAGGAGAAGAGTTCTGGTCACCAATAATCTGGTCGCTTTGGCTCTTTGGCATAAGCTTATTGCTTTGACACTGCCCAGGAGCCTGGTTGAGGAGGTTCAGAAGATCATCGTGGATTTCTTTTGGTCTGATCGACATTGGGTCCGTGCGGCTGTTCTCTACCTGCCTGTTGCCGAGGGAGGACAGGGCCTGGTGGACATACAGTCCAAGATCGCCTGTTTTAGGCTTCAGACTGCACAACGGCTCCTTTACGGCTGTGGCCCCTGCTGGATGGACACTGCAAAACTGCTCCTGAGGAGAGTTGGCCGCTTGGGCTATGATAAGCAGCTTTTCCTCATGAAATCCTTCTAAATATCAGGACTTTCACCCCCACTGACCTCCTCCCAGTTTTTCTAGCCCCTGCCGCCGATCTGGTTTATTGTTTGGCTCGGAAAGTGAGACGGCGAAAGAGAGGTAGACGAGCGGGCGCTCTCGTGCGGCTTCGCAGGAGAGGCTCGCGAACGGCGCTGCCTGGCATATTTCTGTCCAATACCAACTCTCTCTCTAACAAGGTAGATGAACTGAGACTGCTGATGCGTTTTAAGGACCTCGCCTCCTCAGCTGTCCTCTGCTTTACTGAGACCTGGCTCCGGGAAAATATACCGGACAGCGCGCTGCGCCTCGACGGCTTTCAGCTCTTCCGTGCTGATCGTGACACAGAGCTTTCCGGCAAGACCACAGGAGGCGGTGTCTGCTTCTACATCAACTGCAGCTGGTGCTCTGATGTAACGGTAATTTCCAAACACTGTTCTCCTGCCTTGGAATTTCTTGTTATCAATTGCAAGCCCTTCTATTCCCCGCGGGAGTTTGCTTCTTTCATAATGATCGCTGTGTACGCCCCTCCCGACGCGGACACGCGCGAAGCTCAGCGCGTGCTCGCGGATCACATTCAACACACAGAGCGGAGTTTTCCAGACTCGCTGATTATTGTGGCTGGCGACTTTAATCAGTGCAATCTGAGCCACGATCTCCCCCGCTACAAACAGTTTATTAAATGCCCCACCAGAGGATTAAACACACTGGATCACTGTTACACCACAGTGAAAGACGCATATCGCGCTGTCCCTCGTGCTGCGCTGGGATTATCTGATCACGTGATGGTTCACCTCATTCCCACATACAGACAGAGATTGAAGCTCACTAAACCTGTTGTGAGCACTACGAAGATACGGACCAGTGATGCTGAGGAGAAGCTGGAAACGTGCATGGAAATAACTGACTGGGGCATGCTTAAAGGAGCCACGCATGATCTGGATGAGTACACGGACACTGTGAACTCATATATCCACTTTTGTGAAGAGAACATTCTTCCATCACGCACCAGGGTGAGTTACTCTAATGACAAACCCTGGTTCACAGCTAAGCTCAGACAGATCAGGAAGGAGAAGGAAGCAGCGCTGAAAAGTGGAGACAGGGACTGCTACAGGGAGGTTAAATACCGGTTTAACAGAGAGCTGAAGAGGGCTAAATCTCTATACTCAGAGAGACTCCAGCAGCAGTTCACTGCTAATGATTCGGCTTCCGTGTGGAGAGGACTGAGGCAAATCACCAACTATCGACCTAAGGCTCCTAAAGGTCAGGATGACAAAGCCCTTTGTCAAAGACTGTCCCAACACTATGCCCGTTTTGACACCTCATCATCTGTGTCCAACTCCCCCCCTCCCTCCAGCTCCACAGCCTCCACATTCCCTACTTCATTTAAGGCACCCCCCCCTCCTCCCCCCCTCCCCTTATCATCAGTGAGCAGGATGTGCTCAAACAGTTCTCCAGACTGAACCCGCGCAAGGCCCCCGGCCCAGACGGCGTGTCTCCCTCCACCCTGAGACTCTGTGCGAAACAGCTGGCTCCTGTATTCACAGACATTTTTAACACCTCCCTTAAGTTATGCCACGTGCCGTCCTGCCTCAAATCCTCCACCATCATCCCTGTCCCCAAGAAGCCACGGATCACTGGACTTATTGACTACAGACCTGTAGCGCTCACCTCTGTAGTCATGAAGTCCTTTGAGCGCCTGGTCCTGTCCCACCTCAAGTCCATCACCACCCCTCTCCTGGACCCGCTGCAGTTTGCCTACCGAGCCAACAGGTCTGTAGACGATGCAGTCAACCTGGCCCTCCACTCCATCCTGCAGCACCTGGATTCCCTGGGAACCTACGCCAGGATCCTGTTTGTGGACTTCAGCTCCGCATTCAACACCATCCGCCCCGCTCTGCTCCGGGACAAGCTGTCCCTGCTCAACGTGCCTGACTCCCTCTGCAGGTGGATCATCGACTTCCTGACGGACCGGAGGCAGCATGTGCGGCTGGGAAAGACTGTCTCAGACTATACTAGCATCAGCACCGGATCACCCCAGGGCTGTGTACTTTCCCCCCTACTCTTCTCCCTTTACACCAACTCCTGCACCTCCAGCCACCAGTCTGTCAAGTTGATCAAGTTTGCGGACGACACCACCCTCATCGGGCTCATCTCCAACGGCGACGAGTCCGCCTACAGGAGAGAGGTGGCCCAGCTGGCGTCCTGGTGCAGCAATAACAACCTGCAGCTGAACGCTCTGAAGACAGTGGAGATGATTGTAGACTTCAGGAAAGTCACTACTCCTCTGCCCCCCCTCACCCTCTCAGGCTCTCCCATCACCACTGCTGATTCCTTCCGCTTCCTAGGCACTACCATCACCAGGGACCTCAAATGGGAGCTGACCATCAGCTCACTCATCAAAAAAGCCCAGCAGAGGATGTTCTTCCTGCGGCAGCTGAGGAAGCTCAAGCTACCCACCAAGATGTTAGTGCAGTTCTACACAGCCATCATCGAGTCCATCCTCACCACCTCCATAACCGTGTGGTACGCAGGAGCCACTGCCAGGGACAGACTAAGGCTGCAGCGCGTCGTGCGCACTGCTGAGAAGGTGATCGGCTGCAAGCTCCCATCTCTCCAGGATCTGTACATCTCCAGGACCCGGAGGCGTGCTGGCCGGATCATAGCCGATCCCTCACACCCTGGTCACGTACTGTTTGCCCCCCTCCCCTCTGGTAGAAGACTTCGGTCCATCCAGACTAAAACCTCCCGTCACATGAACAGCTTCTTCCCCTCTGCCATTAGACTGCTGAACACTAAGTGACTTATTGACTCTCGTGCACCATGTACAGCAGCTCAACCAGACTCATGTCAATCATCACTGTTTTTCTTCCTGCATTACCGACTGCACTATATGGTTCTCCACAGTATCTGCTGCTGGCTAATATATATTTTAACTGTTGACCAGTATCACTTAATCTTATCCTACACTTTATTACATGTATAGTTTATTTCTCTTATCCTATCATGTTTAATGTTGCAGCATTGTACCGAGACAAATTCCTAGTTTGTGTACTACATGAACAATGGCAATAAACCTGATTCTGATTCTGATTCTGATTCAGGTGGACCTTACTGGACTTTCTGCTTTTTACACATCTGTCTTGCATGCATGGCAAGTCTTCACCGTAGTCCGCATTCCTGAAGAGATACCAGGCATGTGGCTGTTCGAGGAGCCACTGTTTTTCAATCAATTCATGGACACTCAAGTGCTGCAATCTGTTAGTCTGCAAACTTGTTTAAGAGAGGCAGGCTGCACCAAGCTTGGTCATCTTATGAAGATGTCAACCACATCGATAGAAACGCTAGGGAGGAGTGCCAACATTACATCTGTCAGACTGCTGCGTAGGGTGGTGAAGGAAGTGTGTGCTGCCCTGCCACGACCGCTTAGAGCATTTGCGGAAAACCGTACTCTTTCCACTCAATGGGATGAGGACACTGTGTCCAACTTTCCTGCCCTTTCCATAAGTCCAGCAGTGGGAGAGTGGCAGGAGATGAGAGGATCACCTGCTGTCCTTCAGAAACCCTCGTCTGGGCAAGTTCCAGTTTGTGGGGATGAAGACGGTGTATCACATCTGTGTGAAAGTTCTGAATCTGCGCTCTCTGACGGAGGTGAAGGAGTCGAAGTGGGTGGGGTTTTTGGGGCCGGTATTCTCCCCGAAAGGCAGCTGGTGGTCCATGTACAAGCTCCCTATTGGGAAACGGACAGCAGATCTCCAGTGGAGGATTGTGCATGGGGCGGTAGCTACGAATAAATACAGAGCACACCTGGATCCTAATGTGGGGGAGGAATGTTTGTTTTGTTTTTAGCAAGATAACTCAAAAAGTTATGGACGGATTTTCATGAAATTTTCACAGATTGTCAGAAATGGGGTACCCTACAGATGATTACATTTTGGTGGTGATCCGGAACACCGTCCACAAGAAAACCGCCATTACGCAAAATGCCATTTTCGTGAATAACTACTGAACCACTAATCCTATCATTGTCAATCCAATTGCTAGTCATATGTTTTCATGGTCAAGGAATCTGAAAACATACACACAAACACTGTATGGGGGGAACTGTGGCGCTTGGCGGAGGTCTGCGCTGTCTGAGTGCTTTTCTAGTTTGTTCAATGTTTTCACTTATCTGGCCTTTTTGATCTTCTGAAAGTGTGGTTTCATGATTTGGGTGAATGTTTCTCTTTTGGTTTGTTTATTTACGGTCCAAAGTATAAAGTGGCAAAGAAGTCTGTGCACACTTTGATGAACTTCCTGTCTGGTACTACTAAACTTGCCATCTGGCTGACAAGGAAAACTCGGACTACTAACACTGGCAATGTGGACCCTGTGTTTGTTTTCAAGGCCTTGTTAAAAGTCAGACTCCAGGTGGAGTATTCTTACTATAAAATGGTGGACAATTTGGAGGTATTCACCAATAGATGGACTGTAGGGAATATTTTGTGTTCTGTGGGAGAGGGGGATGAGTTATGTTTGCACTTTTGAAATGTGAGACACTTGGTGGAATGATATTGATGATCTTACATTTTTGAATTGTACAATAAAGGGATTTTTTTAAACTCAAACTCTCTCTCTCACTCACACACACACACCACACTCTTCTTTTAAATATAAACTATAGAGTGCTGACATGAAAATATATGGCAGACTAATTATGTCGAGTGAATATTACAACCCAGTTCATGAAAACGGAGGACAAGCGCAGCAACCACTGAACTACAGATCGGTGTATTCTCATCAACCACTGATCTGCACTGAGTCTGACACGGGCAGCTAAATTAAAACAGACTGGTTTGATCAGTAGGGATGGGCATCAAAGCAGTCATGCTGTTAAGTGTATTTACTTACGCAGACCTGGAACAGGAGAACGACTGCTGTCATCTTCACCACCTGGGGGCGTTTAAAACACGCTGACATTTCTGTCTGATTGTTACAGTGGGGCAAAAAAGTATTTAGTCAGCCACCAATTGTGCAAGTTCTCCCACTTAAAAGATGAGAGAGGTCTCCAATTTTTATCATAGGTATACCTCAACTATGAGAGACAAAATAAGAAAAAAAAAAATCCAGAAAATCACATTGTATGATTTTTAAAGAATTTATTTGATAATTACAGTGGAAAGTAAGTATTTGGTCACCTACAAACAAGCAAGATTTCTGGCTCTCACAGACCTCATACCTGCCAACTTTTCAAACCTGAAAAGCCTAGTAGCTAGCCGGGGTCCAGGGGCCGATGCTAATGCTAATGCTAATAATGCTAATGCTAATAATAATAATGCCAATATTTGCCAAACAAATATTAGCACTAAATCTAGTTAAATGTAGCTAACAACCTCATATTTCTTCACCTTTCAAACCTGAAAAGCCTAGTAGCTAGCCAGGGTCCAGGGGCCGCAGGCCCCGGTAGGTCCAGGACAAAGTCCTGGTGGGGGGTTCTGACGCCAAACAAATATTAGCATTAAATCAAGTTAGAATGTAGCTAACAACCTCATATTTGTTCAACTTCATATTTCTTCAACCAAATCTACCTACGGGTACAAATAAGTAACAAAAAAACAAACAAACAAACAAACAACAAAAAAACTTTAAAACCTGAAAAGCCTAGTAGCTAGCCGGGGTCGAGGGGCTGCAGTGTCAAACAAATATTAGTATTTGACATAGAAGTCTCATATTAATTATATTAAACGTAAAATATCTAAATCAATCGCAATACTACACAGAGCGAAATATTTGCTTAATCAACCCTCATTACTGTATATACTTTGTATCATTCATTAATACTCCCATACATGACATATTGTACTGAAGTATGGGGAAATGCATATAAAACAAACATATATCCAGTCTTTATGCTTCAGAAGAGAGCTATTAGAATAATAAACAAAGCTGCTTATAGGGAACCAACAAACCCACTTTTTCTTAAACTAAAAGCTCTCAAGTTGAAAGATCTGGTTGACTTTAAAACTGCAGTAATAATGTTTAAAGTGAAGAATCTATCACTGCCCGCAAATATCCAAAAGTTGTTCCAAATAAGGGAGAAACAATATCATTTCAGAGGAACATGTATATTTCAAAAACCTTCAGTGAGAACAACCACCAAGCAACACTGTGTTTCAGTGCAAGGAGTCAGATTATGGAACGATTTAAGATAAGATAAGATAAGCCTTTATTAGTCCCACAACGGGGAAATTCCAGGATTGCAACAGCACAGGGATAGCAACACTCAGAGCAACAGTACATCTGCAGCACAGGCTGCAGATGTACTGTCTACAAGTATGGTTGATGTCCAAGAGTGGCTCCTCCAGAACCATCTATTGCTGAACCTTCAGAAAACAGTCTCCATGTGCTTTTCAATCAAAAAATGTAACCTGCAACGTTTTAAAGTTAATATACATGATCATGACATCAGTTTAGCTACAGAATTCAAATACCTTGGCATTGTACTAGATCCTCAACTCAAATTTAATCTTCATATAAAGAAAATTTCAAAAATAGTAAAAAAAATCTGAACTGCTTTAAATTAATTAGATATTACATACCTTACGAAGCAGCTGTACTGTATATGCATTCTATGTTTTTTTTCTCATATATCATACTGTTTAACAGTCTGGGCTCAAGCAGCCCCTTCCACAATAAGACATATAGGTTCATTATATAATCAAACCCTAAAAATCTTGGACAATAAGCCCATTAGGTGGCATCACTGTAATGTTTTAAAAAAATACAACCTATTGAGTTTTGAGAGCTTCATTGACCTCTGTTTTCTGAAATTAACGTTCAAATGTCTCCATAAATCAGCACCTGAGCCACTTGCTGGTTTCATCCAAAGACAGGACAGCAGCAGAGCCACCAGGAGTTCTGTTAACAATAACTGTAAAATATTCCACCGCAGAACCACATTTGGACAAACAGCTTTCTCTATAAAGGGCAGTCACATCTGGAACACAATGCCAAATGAAATTAAAATAATAACGGACTTTAAAACATTCACTAAAAAGGTTAAAAACTGGCTGAAAAATAAACAAGAATGTACTCATGTATGAAATGATTGTCTGCAGGGTGAGAGTGAATGAAGGGAAGGAATGAATGTGTTTGTTTATAGTGAGTGACGAAGGGAGGAAGGCCTGAAATAGGCAAATGTGAGTCAGGTTGTTATATTGTGTATTTATAATATTTATAATCTTTATAATATTTATAATTGTGTATTTATAATGTATTTATAATCTTTTTTGCATTGATGTATGTGGTTATTGTGTATTCTGTTTTCTTTTTTTATCTTTTCCTTTTTTTTTTTTTTACTTGATTCTCTTTTCTAAAGCCCATCCAGGGACAAGAGTGCAAATTAGCTAATAGCTATACACTCTTTGTGCAACACATCAGATTGATTGTCACTGATTGTCTATGTTTATTGCACTGTCCCTGTCAAATAAACAAATCTATCTAACAATCAGAAGGCAAGAAAAAAAAAAAAAAAAAAAAAAAAAGAGCAGCTAATATACATATGTACATATTACTATAAATATATACTGTATATATATACCGTATATATATATATATATATATATATATATATATATATATATATACACTGTATATATATATATACACACAGACACACAGTGCAGAGCATTGTTGCTAGATGGGATGAAACAGCACAACAGTCTGCTTAGTTATCCTACATGGTATGATTATGTACCCATACATATTGTCACCCTCCATAGCGACCGGTATGTTCCTAGTTGTATGCCGGAGGGGACCATTGTGTAAGTCTATTGCATCTTTTGCATTCAAAAAACTATTACGTTGTTAGGTCTTTTTGCTATCTCTGCGAGCAGCCCTGCTTGGGTTGTACAGTCTGACAGCCGTTGGTAGGAAGGACCTGCGAAACCTCTCGGTTGTGCACCTGGGATGATGTAGTCTGCTGCTAAATGAGCTCCTCAGTGCGTTCAGTATGTCCTGCATAGGGTGGACCTCGGACTCCAGCAGAGATGACAGTTTAGCCACCGTCCTTCTCTCTCCTATCTCCTCCACCGGATCAAGGCGCTGCCCCAGGACAGAGCTAGCTTTCTTGATCAGTTTGTTCAGTCTCTTCCTATTGGCTGCAGTAATGCCACTGCCCCAGCAGACCACTCCAAAAGTGATGGCTGATGCCACCACCGTGTCATAGAATGTCTTCAGCAGCGCCCCTTGTACACCAAAAGACCTGAGTCTCCTCAGTAGGAACAGCCTGCGCTGTCCCTTCTTGTAGAGTGCGTCAGTATTGTGTGACCAGTCTAGTTTATTGTTCAGATGAATACCCAGGTACTTGTAGGATGTCACCATCTCAATGTCTGTTCCCTGTATATTTACTGGTGCTGTGAGGGGTTGCCCATTCCTGCGGCAGTCCACCACCAGCTCCTTAGTTTTCCTCACGTTGATCTGGAGGCAGTTCCGATGGCACCAGTCCACCAAGTCCTGGATAAGCCCTCTGTACTCAGCTTCATCTCCATTGGAGATGAGGCCAACGATCGCAGAGTCATCAGAGAACTTCTGTAGATGGCAGTGTGTTGTGTTGTGTGAGAAGTCCGCAGTATAAAGAGTGAACAGGAAGGGAGCCAGCACCGTTCCCTGGGGGGCCCCCGTGCTACTGATGATCGTGTCGGACACACAGTCCCGGGTTCTCACAAACTGAGGCCGGTTCGTGAGGTAGTCCAGGATCCATGATGACAGGTGCTGGTCCACCCCTGTGCGCAGCAGCTTGTCCTTCAGGATCATTGGTTGGATGGTGTTGAAAGCACTGGAGAAGTCAAAGAACATGATCCTCACCACATTCCTGGGCTTCTCCAGGTGGGACAGAGAATGGTAAAGGAGGAAGATCACTGCATCCTCCACCCCAATGCCATGCTGGTAGGCGAACTGAAGTGGATCCATCGCTGGTTCCACCAGGGGACGGAGGTGAGCAAGGAGCAGTCTCTCCAGGGTCTTCATCAAGTGGGACGTCAAGGCCACCGGTCTGTAGCTGTTCAGGTCTTTGGGGTGGGAAGTTTTTGGTACAGGTACCACACAAGATGTTTTCCACAGCTGTGGTACCCTCCCAAGCTTCAGGCTCAGGTTGAAGATGTACGTCACAATCCCACACAGCTGGTCTGCACAGGACTTGAGGAGCTTTGCGCTGATGCCGTCCAGTCCCGACGCCTTCCTCGCCTTGATCTTCCTCAGCTCCGACCTCACCTGGGTCCTGGTCAGGGTCAGGATGGGGGGCTGTGTGTTGGGAGTGGGGGGGTGTTGGTGGAGTGGGGAGTGGGCAGCAGGACTTGATGTCTTTAGAGGCAGCAATGGTTGTTGTGCAGTCGGGGGGGGAGGGCAGTTGGTCAAACCTATTGAAAAACAGATTAAGACTGTTCGCCCACTCCCTGCCCCCCGTGGCCTGGAGGGAGGTATTCTGGAGCCCAGAGATGGTTTTGAGGTTTCTCCAGACCCCGCTGATGTCGCTCTGTTGCAGCTTGTCCTCCATCTTCTTCCTGAAGCTGTCCTTGCCTTCTCTGATCTTTCTCCTCAGCTCCCTCTGTACGGACTTCAGCATCTCCCTATTCCCCGACCTGAAGATCCTCTTCTTCTCTCTCAGAAGTGTTTTCATCTCAGGGTTGATCCAGGGTTTGTTGTTTGAGCAACACCGTATGGTCTTGGTGGGAACGGATTTGTCCACACAGAAGCTGAGGTAGCCCGTGAAGGTGTGAGTGAGGCCATCGATGCCCTCACCATGTGGATCGCAGAGCTGCTTCCAGGCGGTTGTTTCAAAACAGTCCTTTAGAGCGTCCATTGCCTCCTCAGACCATAACTGCACTGTGCGCGTGGCCGGAGGTTGTCTGTGCACTAGGGGTTTGTACACCGGCCGGAGATGAACCAAGTTGTGATCCGATCTCCCGAGTGGGGGGAGTTGTGATGAGGTGTACGCCTCCTTAGTGTTTGCGTAGAATAAGTCCAGTGTTTTATTGTCTCTAGTCTGGCATGTGACATACTGGGTAAACGTGGGTAGAATGGGAGACAGTGAAACATGGTTGAAATCGCCTGAGATGAGGAGAAGAGCATCTGGGTGTTCTGTCTGCAGCCTGCTGGTTACTGAATGGATGACGTCACGCGCTGTCCCAGCGTTCGCCGTCGGATTTGCATAAACAACAATGCAGATCACGTGTGAGTGTTCTCTCGGAGATATGTAGGCCGCATGCTAACAGCTAGCAACTCAATGTCTGCTGCAGTGTTGTTGTTTAACAGTGATATGTCCCGGTCTGCACCAGTTGTTGTTATCAAATCAAATCAAACTTTATTGTCATATTGCTGTACATACAACTGTAGTGCAGGCAAGATGAAATTGCGTTTCTCTTGGCATCCATATAAGAAGCAGCATGATTAAGACACACTCCCACATAGCTCCACCCCCCACCCCCACCCCCCATCCATTCACACATCCCTGAGACATACTTGGGGAAAAAGAATGACTATCTATAATATACAAAATGTCCGTAGGTGCAGTAGTGTGTATGAGAGATTCCGGGTCAGCTGTTCAGCATCCTGACAGCTTGTGGAAAGAAGCTGTTGATCAGTCTGGTGGTTCTGCCTCTGATGCTCCGGAATCATTTACCAGATGGAAGAAGTTCAAAGTGTTTATGCAGAGGGTGAGAACGGTCCTTGACAATGTTCAGTGCCCTGCTCCTAAAACGGTTCTGAAAAAGTTCTTGGACAGAGGGGAGGGAGACTCCAATTACCCTCTCCGCCCCCTTGACTATCCTCTGCAGGGCTTTTTTGTCTGACATACTGCAGCTGGAGTACCATGTAGCAATGCAGTACGTCAGAACACTCTCCACCACACCTCTGTAGAAGGTCCTGAGGATGCAGATGGGGAGAGAGGCCTGTTTGAGTTTCCTCAAGAAGTGTAGTCTCTGCTGAGCCCGCTTCCTGATCTCCAAGGAATTCTTGCTCCAGGTCAGGTCCTGCGAGATCCTGCACTCCGAGAAACTTGATGTTCTCTACTCTCTCCACTAAACGGCTGCCGATGCTGAGGGGGACGTGCTCAGGCTGTGACCGCCGGAAGTTGATAATCATCTCCTTCGTTTTGTCCACGTTGAGCACCAGATTGTTCTCCCTGCACCAGCCCTCCAGGTCTCTCACTTCTTCCCTGTACATTGATTCCTCATCCCTCTGAATAAGTCCCACCACCGTGGTGTCATCTGCAAACTTAATAATCTGGTTCCCCTCGTGTTTGGATACACAGTCATGTGTTAGAAGTGTAAACAACAGTGGACTGAGTACACAGCCTTGAGGGGTTCCGGTACTCAGCGTGACAGAGTTGGAGATGTTGTTTCCAACCCGGACAGACTGAGGTCTCTCAGTCAGGAAATCCAGGATCCAGAGACATGTGGCGGTGTTCAGACCGAGAAGGAGTAATTTCTCCTATCAGTCTCTGGGGAATAATGGTGTTGAATGCTGAACTGAAATCAATGTACAGGAGTCTGGCGTAGGTGTCTTTCTGGTCCAGGTGGGTGATGACAGAGTGTAGGGTGGTGACTATAGCATCCTCCGTGGAGCGGTTTGAACGATATGCAAACTGGAGCGGGTCGTGTGATGCAGGGAGGCAGGCTGTGATGTGTGGTTTGACAAGCTGTTCAAAACACTTCATCACAATTGGTGTCAGTGCAACAGGACGATAGTCATTCAAACAGGACACCACTGGTTTCTTTGCCACTGGTACAATGATAGAGGTCTTGAAGCATCTGGGAACGATGGCCTAACTCAGGGAGATGTTATAAATGTCAGTCAGGACATCCGCCAACTCGCTCGCGCAGTCTCGGAGCACACGTCCCGGAATGTTGTCTGGACCTGCAGCTTTGCGTGGGTTGACTCTGGATAGGGTCCTCCATGTGTCCGCTGTGTTGATGGTAAAAGCTGGTCCGACCGATGGTGGGAGTGGGCCGGCCCTCCCTCTGATTGTCGAGTTTGATGCTTCAAAACGTGCAAAGAAGTCGTTAAGCCTGTCTGGAAGCGAAGCGTCGTCATCATCGACCCCCTGCCTAGACTTAAAGCCCGTCAGTGTCCGAACTCCCTGCCACATCTGCTTAGTGTTCCTAGTGTCACAGAGGTGTCCCTGGATTTTCTCCGCATAGGCGCGCTTTGCCGCCTTAATTCCCTTTGAAAGCGCAGACCTGGGTGAGCGGAGGGCGATCCTGTCCTTTGCTCTGAAGGCTGCATCTCTGGCTGTAAGCAGCGAGCGCACCTCTGCAGTCATCCAGGGCTTATGATGGATAGTGGGCTTATAGACGCATAGTGATGGTCTTCACTGTAGTGACATCCTCTGTGCACTTTGCAATGTAGCTGGTGACCGTATCAGCATACTCCTCCACATCTGTCTTGTCTTCCTGGGAGGCTGCTATTTTGAAGATCCTCCAGTCTGTGTGATGAAAACAGTCTTGCAGTGCAGAGGTTGCACTCTCTGGCAAAATCCTGATTTGTTTCACTGCTGGCCTGCTGCGCTTCAATAAAGGCAGGCACCAGTATCACGGACATGTGATCAGAACGGCCGAGATGGGGGGGGGGGTATCGCCTTATATGCATCTGTGTTTGTGTACACTAAGTCCAACATATTCTCTCCTCTGGTCTTAAAGTCTACACATTGTTTAAACTTGGGGAGCACAGTCTTTAGGCTGGTGTGGTTAAAATCCCCCGCAACCACCACAAAACTGTCCAGATGTGAAGTTTGGATTTCACTGATCGCATTGTGCAGTACCCTGAGTGCCTTCTTAGCATTAGCTTTAGGATTAGGGCTCGGCGCTATGTAAACACCAGCTACAAACACGTTGCTGAATTCCCTCGGCAGATAAAATGGCCGACAATTAACAATAAGGAACTCCGCCAACGGAGAGCAGTGTTTAGACACTAACGTGGCATTAATGCACCAGTTCTTGTTAACATAGATGCATAGCCCACCCCCCCGGCTCTTACCGGAGCTCGCCGTTTCCCTGTCGGCACGGAACATCGCCATATCTTCCAGATGACATACATTATCACTTCCACCGCCCCTTGCTTTGCCACTGTCTGGTGTTCGGTCTGCCCGTATCATGTGGAAACCCTCCAGCTCAATGTTAGCATCTGCTGCTAGTTCAGTTAGCCACATCTCAGAAAACAAAAGGAGAGAGCACTCCCGGTATGTGCTATCGTAACGGCAGATAGCCGCTAGCTCATCTACCTTTCCCAGTAACGACCGTACATTTCCCATGACAATAGATGGAAGCGAGGGTCTGTACCTTGTATTTTTTGTCCTCCGCCTTACTCCAGCCCGGCAGCCGCGGCGTTTTCGCCTCAGTTCTCTCGGTATGTCGAGTTTTTCCAATAGCACCGGATGGCGGTTGAATGCTAGCAGCTCTTCCCTATTGTATCGTCTCCTGCTATAAACAGTGGCTCCGTCCACCGGCTCAGGAGACATTTGGGATGATCTGTGTGTCCGTGATATAAGTGGAGTGAAAAAAAAAAAAAAACGGATCAAAAAGAGAGAGGAAGGGAAAAAAGACTCAGAATCGAGCCGCTGTTGCAAAGGGCGGCCGACTCGTGTGGCGCCGGGAAAGAAAAAAAAAAAAAAATTTTTTTTGACCTGAATTAAAATCATGTACAACGCTTGGACAATTTAAACAAAAACTAAAGGAAGAAATACTCCAAACATATTTACAAGATGACATGTAAAATCACATCAGGATTGTCATATCCAGTCTGCGTTGTGTTGTAGCTTAGTTTTTTGTCACATTTTGTCTTAGCTTTGTTCTGAATTGTAATCGCTCTTGTTTTGTTTTTCTTTTGAATTCTTGGATGGAATATGGGTGGGCAATATAAGCTGTGGCTTCAGCCATCACCCATTTTGGATAACTTATGTTGAACTGTAGAATCAGAGGAGTTATTGTCTAGATTTAGATTTTTTAGATTTAGTATACTTTATTGATCCCCAGAGGGGAAACTGAGGGTCATCCACCACCTGGATGGATGAAGCAGCCACGATATGGCGCTATCCCTTCACCATTCACACACACATTCACACCTAGGGCCACTTTAGAGTCTCCAATTAACCTAACCTGCATGTTTTTGGCATGTGGGAGGAAACCGGAGAAATCCCGGAGTAAACCCACACAGACACGGGGAGAAAATGCAAACTCCACACAGATCACTGTTCGTCGGGGGCTGGGATCGAACCCACGATCCCCACGATCCCCCGGCCAAGGGTAAACTGTGCTGCCGCAGTGCTAACCACTGCGCCACCGTGCAGACCTTGTTGGATTTTTTCGCCTTTGTTATATTATTCTGTTTCTTTTTAATCTTTACTTTTAATCTATCCGAAATAAAGATTCATTCATTCATTAAATTTGCATTCAAAAGACTATCTTAACACTGCATAGAACTTCGAATAGGCCAGATGTGATGTATTATGAATACTAGAAAAGCACTCGGAGAGCGCAGACCTCCGCCAAGTGCCACAGTTCCCTCCATACAGTGTTTAACATCATAAATAAAGTATTGAAAATGGCCCTATCTCACAATGTTAAATAAAAAAAAAAAAAAAAAAAGAATCCTTTAAAAAATTCCTGGATCCAGACGGTGATCTGGATCACCACCAAAATCTAATCATCTGTAGGATACCTCATTTCTGACAATCTCTGAAAATTTCATGAAAATCTTTCCATAACTTTTTGAGTTATCTTGCTAACAAACAAACAGACAAACCAGCGCTGATGATCACATAACCTCCTTGGCTGAGGTAACTACAAGACTAGAAATATCAGCAGGCTATACTAGCACTGTTTAACAGACACGCGCGTAAAAGACGGCAAAATCGCTCTGATATTTTATGTGTTTACATGATACACCAAGCATGACAAGGCTTGCAATTACACAGCACATGTTCTTCAGAATCTTAGGCATTATATAAAATGTATTCTCCCTTTAGATGTCGAATCCATGGTCCATTTGCCAGGGTTGAAGTGCAGTCGTGCGAACGTCTGCAGCAGTTTACATCGTGTTTACATCTCGCCATGTACGCACGCCTCTCCGGGATTTTGCGCGAGAATAGAAACCTCAATAGCGATAGCGTTAGCTTAGCAAACGCTTCAGGTAAAGCGTAGCAGCAAACCACGAAAAGAAACGCTACTGACGCTACTATGTTCTAAATTTAGATATGATTCCTAGCGATCTCATGTTTGGAATTGCTTTCGTGTTTTTTTTACGATTTAAAATTTTTGATTGAATTTTTAGTGAAAAACCGTAATTTTGATTAATAAAGCCGTAACCTGGAATGGGGTCTTGAAAACCGTAACCATTACGGCAAAACCGGAGTAGTTGGCAGGTATGAGACCTGTAACAACTTCTTTAAGAGGCTCCTCTGTCCTCCACTCGTTACCTGTATTAATGGCACCTGTTTGAACTTGTTATCAGTATGAAAGACACCTGTCCACAACCTCAAACAGTCAGACTCCAAACCCCACTATGGCCAAGACCAAAGAGCTGTCAAAGGACACCAGAAACAAAATTGTAGACCTGCACCAGGCTGGGAAGACTGAATCTGCAATAGGTAAGCAGCTTGGTGTGAAGAAATCAACTGTGGGAGCAATTATTAGAAAATGGAAGACATACAAGACCACTGATAATCTCCCTCCATCTGGGGCTCCACGCAAGATCTCACCCCATGGGGTCAAAATGATCACGAGAATGGTGAGCAAAAATCCCAGAACCACACAGGGGGACCTAGTGAATGACCTGCAGAGAGCTGGGACCAAAGTAACAAAGGCTACCATCAGTAGCACACTACGCCGCCAGGGACTCAAATCCTGCTGTGCCAGATGTGTCCCCCTGCTTAAACCAGTACATGTCCAGGCCCGTCTGAAGTTTGTTAGAGAGCATCTGGATGATCCAGAAGAGGATTGGGAGAATGTCATATGGTCAGATGAAACCAAAATAGAACTTTTTTGGTAAAAACTCAACTTGTCGTGTTTGGAGGAGAAAGAATGCTGAGTTGCATCCAAAGAACACCATACCTACTGTGAAGCATGGGGGTGGAAACATCATGCTTTGGGGCTGTTTTTCTGCAAAGGGACCAGGACGACTGATCCGTGTAAAAGAAAGAAGGAATGGGGCCATGTATCATGAGATTTTAAGATAAGATAAGATAAGATAAGCCTTTATTAGTCCCACAACGGGGAAATTCCAGGATTGCAACAGCACAGGGATAGCAACACTCAGAGCAACAATCAGAAGGCAAGAAAAAACAAGCAAGCAAGAGCAGCTAATATACATATGTACATATTACTATAAAATATATACGGTATATATACACACACACACACACACAGTGCAGAGCATTGTAGCTGGATGGAATAAATATATTAATATATGAACACACAGTGCAGAGCATTGTAGCTAGATGGAATAAATATGTAAATATATAAACACCCACAGTATGGAGCATTGCAGCTAGGTGGAATAAATATGCAAGTATATAAACACACACAGTGCGGAGCAATGTAGCTAGATGGAATAATATGTAGATATATAAAAACACAGTGCGGAGCATTGTAGCTAGATGGAATAAATATATAGATATATAAATATAAACACACCCAGTGCAGAGCATTGTAGCTAGATGGAATAAATATGTAAATATATAAATACACACAGTGCAGAGCATTGTTGCTAGGTGGGATGAAACAGCATAACCGTCTATTTAGTTATCCTACATGGTATGATTATGTGCCCATACATATTCTCACCCTCCATAGCGACCGGTATGTTCCTAGTTGTATGCCGGAGAGGACCATTGTGTAAGTCTATTGCATCTTTTGCATTCAAAAAACTATTAGTTTGTTACGTCTTTTTGCTATCTCTGCGAGCAGCCCTGCTTAGGTTGTACAGTCTGACAGCCGTTGGTAGGAAGGACCTACGAAACCTCTCGGTTGTGCACCTGGGATGATGTAGTCTGCTGCTAAATGAGCTCCTCAGTGCATCCAGTATGTCCTGCATAGGGTGGAACTCGGACTCCAGCAGAGATGACAGTTTAGCCACCGTCCTTCTCTCTCCTATCTCCTCCATCGGATCAAGGCGTTGCCCCAGGACAGAGCTAGCTTTCTTAATCAGTTTGTTCAGTCTCTTCCTATCGGCTGCAGTAATGCCACTGCCCCAGCAGACCACTCCAAAAGTGATGGCTGATGCCACCACCGTGTCATAGAATGACTTCAGCAGCGCCCCTTGTACACCAAAAGACCTGAGTCTCCTCAGCAGGAACAGCCTGCGCTGTCCCTTCTTGTAGAGTGTTGAGTGAAAACCTCCTTCCATCAGCAAGGGCATTGAAGATGAAACGTGGCTGGGTCTTTCAGCATGACAATGATCCCAAACACACCGCCCGGGCAACGAAGGAGTGGCTTCGTAAGAAGCATTTCAAGGTCCTGGAGTGGCCTAGCCAGTCTCCAGATCTCAACCCCATAGAAAATCTTTGGAGGGAGTTGAAAGTCCGTGTTGCCCAGTGACAGCCCAAAAACCTCACTGCTCTAGAGGAGATCTGCATGGAGGAATGGGCCAAAATACCAGCAACAGTGTGTGAAAACCTTGTGAAGACTTACAGAAAACGTTTGACCTCTGTCATTGCCAACAAAGGGTATATAACAAAGTATTGAGATGAACTTTTGTTATTGACCAAATACTTATTTTCCACCATAATTTGCAAATAAATTCTTTAAAAATCAATGTGATTTTCTGGATTTTTTTTCTCATTTCGTCTCTCTGTCCAGGGTGTACCCTGCCTCTTGCCCAAAGATGCTGGGATAGGCTCCAGCCCCCCCCCCCCCCCCCCGCGACCCGAAACAGATTAAGCAGAAGATGAATGAATGAATGAATGAATGAATGTCTCTCATAGTTGAGGTATACCTGTGATGAAAATTGGAGACCTCTCTCAACTTTTAAGAGGGAGAACTTGCACAATTGGTGGCTGACTAAATACTTTTTTGCCCCACTGTAGATGGCATGATCCTCAACTCCCAATGCCACGAGTGACTGTTTTGATATGCGTTGTTCGCTTGCAGAGTGACATCCCTTCATTTATTTTCTTAGCAAAAAACTATGTGTCAGGGGTGGCAAACCTGCTATCCAGCCACGTGCAGCTCTTTACCGTCTCTTACAGCTCTTTTCTCTGTTTTAAAATCAGTTCCTGAGCTGCTCTTTTTTAAAAATTACAGACCCACATTTTCCTTGGCGTGGCGGCTCAGTTTATGGCATGGTGAACCGCCACTCAGAAATGTTACCAGCAGAAGCCCTGCAGCATATTATATCCTAGGCAGATAACGACACTTACTTCTAAACTCTTGGTGATATCCATCCATTGAAGTAATGAAGTAACAGCGGCAAAAGATGGGAAAGAAGACGGAAGATGATGCACTTATCTTGATTGTGATTGGCCAAATGATAACGCATTATTCATTCAACCAAAGATGCTTTTAATGTGAAGAAGATGACAGTCCCCTTTTGTTTCTGAAAGCCCCTTCTCTGTGAAACTGGCACTGGCCGCCACTGCCCCACCAAAAAAAAAAGAACTCTTGGGATCTACACAATTCACATGAGTGACATATTTGGGATTCAAATCGGCGATTTTCACCGAAAAGCGACTACTTTGCAGGTATGAACAGTGTCAAACTAAAGCCAGTTTGTACCTGCAGTGTTTATCGGTGATGAACCGGTCCTGGTCCAGGTGTTGGTAAGAAGGGAAATCTGATTGGACGAACCTCTCAGTTACCATGGTGAACCTCAGCACGCCGACCAGACAACCTGAAACACGCAAACACACGTCATTGTACACGTTATTTTAACCTAACCTCATCACCTACTTACAAGAAAAAGGTTCCACATTTATGAGCAGGAACTCACTAATTTATATATTTAATTTATCATTTTGTAAAATTGCAAAATGTGACAAATATGAAGATAAAAATTTTAAGTTTTTAAAGATGTTTACAAATCACAAGATATAAACGTACACTTACGTATGTAAATGCAGTTTTATGAATGAAAGTGAACCTGTAACCACGTGACTATGATCCTCGGGACAGGAGCGTTATACCAAATTAATCACACCTGTGGATGCACACCTTTTATATATATCCCTTGCGTCCACCCATTCTTTCTCTAACGACTGGAAGGAGCCTGCCTCCACCAACAAAGGACAATGAATGGTTACAGGTTCACTTTCATTCATAAAACCGCGTTTACATCCATAAACGTATGTTTTATTGCATTTCAGTGAACCTGTAACCATGTGGCAACCTTATACCAAATAAGTCCTGAGGAGAATGGCGGTGGCGTCACCCACAGGTCGAAGGAGCAGAATGTCCGAATCACGCCACTAAGCACAAACACAATCAGATGAGTTTGGCTCCTTTAGTGTACTTAACTGAGTTACAAGTTAAGCTGGTTCCTCCAGGTAACCAGAGCTGAAACAAAAACATTTCGAGCAGAAGGCACACATGCCGGCTTACATGAGGAAAAACTAAGATGCAACTTAAGAACTGCTGCGACCCCCAGAACAGATAAGGGGACCGCTGATGAGGCCAGGTTGAGCCTATAAAAACAGGAACACACTGAGGAAGAAGCCTAGCTAGCGGCTCCGCGTACATCCGCCAGGGGTGCACCCCTAAACAACGCCCACGCAGTGGCCAATCCCCGTGTCGAGCAGGGCACCAGCCTATCTAAAGGTGCCTTCAGACCAAACGCGAACGGGTGGTGCGAATCCATACAAAGTGAATGGGAAGACGCGAGTATGCATGAATTTGCACAGTCGCGCGTTCGTGTCCCAGGCTAGCTGGCAAGCTAGCTGCTAGCTTTGAGATTCTGCTGTCACCAGAGTAAAGGTATCATCATTGCAGAATGAACTAGTTTAAAATTTGACTCACTCACCTAGAGACAGGAGGACCAGGAGCTTTTCAGCTGAATCGGGATTTGGGAGTTATTTACCCATGGTTTCCTGCCAGCAAGCTAGCAAGCTAGCAATGTAAACACACATCTTGTGACATTTTGGAGGCTTGAGACAACATTTTCAGGTGAGCCCCCGGTCGGATAATGTAAACCTTAGCATGATGTTATTTTGTGAATTTCCACAGCAGGTTGAACACAGCTGCAGAAGTTTTAAAGACAACTTCACCTGTCTGCATCTCACTATTCATGTCTGTTTGTGTGTTTACATTCAGTTATAATATAATCGTGCTGCCCGAAAAATCCGCCTGTTCGCATTTGGTGTGAACGCACCTTGATGGTTCTGTTCCAACCTGTACATACACGAAGGCAATCATGTCGACTATCCAGTGGAACAGGTGTTGCTACAAGATAGGCCTGCCTGTTGTGGACTCCCCATAGAACACAAAAAGCTTGCCTGAAGAGCGGACAGACCTCGTAAGGTCAACATAACCTAAAAGGCCCGACTGGCACAACGAAGGAGCCTCTCAGCCTCTGAAGAAGTGTGTGGGGGAGGGTAGAAGGCTTGAAGCATGAGAGAGCGGGAAAACCAACCCCACTAGTAGCACTTTGGGTTGAAAAGCTGGGTTGGGCCGCAGGTGGGCCCCCCAGCCACCATCAAACCTAAGACATGCTGCATCTACAGAGACCACATTCAATTCACCGACCCTCTTGGCCAAGACAATTGCCAAGAGGAAGCAGTCTTCTCACAGATCAGATGAAGGTCAGCAATGGAGAGTGGCTCAAAAAGGGGCAAGCATAGAGCCCTGAGAACTGTCAGGAGATCCCAAGTCTCATGCCTCTCAAAAACTGCTTAGCCAAGGGATGTGCCCCAGGTGACAAGCCATACATTTTTCATGGGCAGTTGACACTGCTGCCAGGTAGCCCCCGAAAAACCTTAGAAATTCCTTTCCAAAACAAACTTTCAGTTTGGATGCGGTTACTCTTTCTCTTAATAGCTCTGTGAGGAACCTTGGAGTTATTTTTGATCAGGATCTGTCCTTCAATTCACATATTAAATTTGTTTCTAAGACTGCCTTCTATCATTTGCGTAATATTGCCAAGATTAGGAGCATCTCGTCTCAGAGTGATGCTGAGAAACTGATCCACGCTGTTGTTAGCTCGAGATTAGATTATTGTAATTCTTTATTATCAGGCTGTCCTAAAACATCTTTAAAAAGTCTTCAGCTGATCCAAAATGCTGCAGCAAGAGTTTTAACAGGTACTAGAAAGAGAGATCATATCTCTCCGGTTCTGGCCTCCCTTCATTGGCTTCCCATAGAGTTTAGAATTAAGTTTAAAATCCTTCTTCTTACTTACAAAGCTCTAAACAATCAAGCTCCTTTTTATTTAAAAGATCTGATACTACCGTATTATCCTAACAGAGCACTACGCTCCCAAAATGCAGGATTACTTGTAATACCTAGAATCTCCAAAAGTACAATGGGAGGCAGAGCCTTCAGTTATCAAGCTCCTCTCCTGTGGAACCAGCTGCCAATCTGGATTCGGGAGTCAGACTCGATCTCTGTTTTTAAGAATAGGGCTAAAACCTACCTTTTTGATCTAGCCTACAATTAGGGAGGGATCATGTGTTTCTGAACCCTCCCTTAGTTATGCTGCTAATAGGTTTAATCAGCCGAGGGACCTCCAGTAATGCACTGGGCCTCACTCCTTTCCTCACTCTCAATGAAATATTTTTTTTTTGCTGGTCATTAACATTTGTTTGTTCTCTCCCATAGATTGAGTCCCCATCGTGCTGTTTGCTCTCTACATGTCTGTTCTTTTCTTCTTCTCTATCCCCTCACCCCCCAGCCAGTCGCAGCAGATGACTGCCCCTCCCTGAGCTTGGTTCTGCTGGAGGTTTCTTCCTGTTAAAAGGGAGTTTTTCCTCTCCACCGTCGCCGAGTGCTTGCTCACAGGGGATCGCCTGATTGCTGGGGTCTTTCTGCAACTGTGGGGGTTCCCCCTACAGTTGATAGTGCTATGAGATGACTGTTGTTGTGAAATGGCGCTATATAAATAAAGTTGAATTGAATTGAATTGATAGTTGACTCTCCCCAAGCTGAGGGAAGAGGTACTGGAGGAAAAAACAAGATGAAAGAGATGTGACATGTCAAGGGATTCTCACCCTTGGTCCGACACCAGTTCAAAACGCTCTACACTTAACACTGCACTGCAGTTGGGTAGACGGGCCGTGAAGCCTGCACAGTGTCTAACCTCCTTGTCTAACCAAGTTACACAATTGCTCCCATTTTGGGCCATACATGAAGCCACAGGAGCTGGGGATTCAGATGCCAAATCCTGCCCTGCACCTGGAGAGCACATCCCGTCTGATTCAGAGAGGGCAAGGATGGCCCCAACATCTCATGGATCTCCACCATCCATGGTCTTTGTGACCATCAAATTACTTGAACAAACAGTAGCCTCACCTTTGCGAGGAAAGCCGGCAGAAGAAGCAGTAGTGGAAATGCAAACAGTTTCACTGGAGGCCAGGCAATGCTCAGACGCTCTGCACATAGTGGACCTGGCAGGCCATGCATCGAGGCCCGGACAGCACAGTGGGTGTTCTCCACCGTCACAAGCAGATCTGCTTCTGCCTGGCCAAACAGAAGCCAGATCTGCTCAACTATCTCTGGGTGCAGTTGCCACTCACCAGGGTGGGGACCCCCTCGTGACAGCAGATCTGCCGCTATGTTCTGGGGCTTCGGCAGGTGAAAAGCCCTCAGGAACAAAACCTTGGCCTGAACCCACAAGAGTAGACAGCGTGCCCTCGTGTGGAGAGAGGAAGACCTCAGACCGCCCTGCCAGTTGATATGACACCACAGCTGTGCTTTTCGTTCTGCCCTGAATGGCTGGAAGAAAAAGCCCCAGAGCCAAATGCACTGCCTCCATCTCGAGATGATTTACACACGTGGACAAAATTGTTGGTACCCCTCTGTTAATGAAAGAAAAACCCACAATGGTCACAGAAATAACTTGAATCTGACAAAAGTTCTAATAAATAAAAAGTCTATGAAAATTAACCAATGAAAATCAGACAATGCTTTTGAATTGTGGTTCAACAGAATTATTTTAAAAAACAAACTCATGAAATAGGCCTGGACAAAAATGATGGTACCCTTAATATTTTGTTGCACAGCCTTTTGAGGCAATCACTGCAATCAAATGATTTCTGTAACTGTCAATGAGACTTCTGCACCTCTCAGCAGGTATTCTGGCCCACTCCTCATGAGCAAACTGCTCCAGTTGTCTCAGGTTTGAAGGGTGCCTTCTCCAGACGGCATGTTTCAGCTCCTTCAACAGATGTTCAATAGGATTTAGATCAGGGCTCATAGAAGGCCACTTTAGAATAGTCCAATGTTTGGCTCTTAGCCATTCTTGGGTGTTTTTAGCTGTGTGTTTTGGGTCATTATCCTGTTGCAGGACCCATGACCTGCGACTGAGACCAAGCTGTCTGACACTGGGCAGCACATTTCTCTCTAGAATACCTTGATAGTCTTGAGATTTCATTGTACCCTGCACAGATTCAAGACACCCTGTGCCAGATGCAGCAAAGCAGCCCCAGAACATAACAGAACCTCCTCCATGTTTCACAGTAGGGACAGTGTTCTTTTCTTGCTATGCTTCATTTTTGCGTCTGTAAACATAGAGCTGGTGTGCCTTGCCAAAAAGTTCCAGTTTTGTCTCGTCTGTCTATAGGACATTCTCCCAGAAGCTGTGTGGCTTGTCAACATGCAGTTTGGCAAATTCCAGTCTGGCTGTTTGATGATTAGTTTTCAACAGTGGTGTCCTCCTTGGTCGTCTCCAATGAAGTCCACTTTGACTCAAACAACGATGGCTGGTAAGATCTGACACTGATGTACCTTGACCTTGGAGTTCACCTTGAATGTGTTTAGAGGTTGTTCTGGGCTCTTTTGCTACCATTCGTATTATCAGTCTCTTCCATTTTTCATCAAGTTTCCTCCTGTGGCCACGTCCTGGGAGGTTGGCTACAGTCCCGTGGATCTTAAATTTCTGAATAATATGTGCAACTGTTATGCTATGCAACTGTTATGTTATGCAACTGATATGACTGGCGCCTAGCAGCTGCCCCGGCCTTGGATGCGCTCTGCAGAGCGTGCCCAAATGCCAAGTCACGTTTCTTTACCTTGTATTCATACATGTGTAATGACAATAAAGTTGAATCTCAATCTCAATCTCAATCAAGCTGCTTGGAGATGGTCTTATAGTCTTTATCTTTAACATGCTTGTCTATAATTTTCTTTCTAATCTCCTGAGACAACTCTCTCCTTTGCTTCCTCTGGTCCATGTTTAGTGTGGTACACACCATGTCACCAAACAGCACAGTGACTACTTGTCACCCTTTAAATAGGCCGACTGACTGACTGACTGACTGCACCCCAGCCTGTTAGTGAGACGGCAGTTGTAATGGTCAGAATCAGAATCAGGTTTATTGCCATTGTTCATGTAGTACACAAACTAGGAATTTGTCTCGGTGCAATGCTGCAACATTAAACATGATAAAAATAAAAGATAGAAATAAAAAACTATACATGCAATAAAATGTAGAATATGAATGAGTATTACTAGTCAAAGCAATTTTTAAATATATTAACAAGCAGCAGATATTGTGGAGTTCCATATAGTGCAGTCGGTAATGCAAAAAGAAAACAGTGATAATTGACATGAGTCTGGTTGAGCTGCTGTACATAGTGCACAAGAGTCTAATAAGTCACTTAGTGTTCAGCAGTCTGATGGCAGAGGGGAAGAAGCTGTTCATGTGACGGGAGGTTTTAGTCTGAATGGACCGAAGTCTTCTACCTGAGGGGAGGGGGGCAAACAGTGCGTGTTCAGGGTGTGAAGGATCGGCTATGATCCGGCCTGCACGCCTCCGGGTCCTGGAGTTGTACAGGTCCTGGAGGGATGGGAGCTTGCAGCCGATCACCTTCTCAGTAGCGCGCAGCCTTAGTCTGTCAGACTAAGGCTGGTCACCCTGCAGTCCTCCTGCCCCAGGGAACACCATCTCGGACTGCTGATGAGTGTCTCCACCACCTGAGAACCATTAGGCTCCTTCGGGAAGAACTAGCCTCCTCCTTTTGTCTCTGGGCAAAACCACCTTCTGAAGTGTGAACCACCGTTGAAGGGGACAAGAGTGTCAAAGACCCAGTGGTACAACCTGGGCAGCTGCAGCAAAGATCATCTATGATCCTCTGGCACTGCTGCACTGATACAGTCCTTTGTGAAATGCAGCTCTTGATGCATTCAAACTAAACATTCAAACTAAACCCCTTTCCGGTTCCGGTTCCGCCAGACCGGCGGCGCCACATGAGTTGGCTGCCTTTTACAACTGCCTTTTTTTTTTTATCTTCCTTCTTCTTTCTACACCTTTCACTCTATATATATCACGGACACACAGATCGCCCCAAAGGTCTCCCGAGTCGGCGGACGGAGCCACTGTTTACAGCAGGAGACGATACAGCAGGGAAGAGCTAGCTAGCATTTAACCGCCACTCGGTGCTAACAGAGAAACTCGACATACCGAGGAACTGTAGCGAAAACGACGCGGGTGCTGGGCTGGAGTTTAGGCGGCGTGCAAGAAATATAAGACAGAATAATAAAGAGCGATGGCAAGAACCAAGCAGACTGCCCGTAAATCTACTGGAGGAAAAAGCCCCCCAGGAAGCAGCTGGCCACCAAGGCTGCTCGGAAAAAGCGCTCCGGCCACCGGCGGAGTGAAGAAGCCTCACCGTTACAGGCCCGGTACCGTGGCTCTGCGAGAGATCCGTCGCTACAAGAAATCCACGGTGCTGCTCATCCGTAAGCTGCCCTTCCAGCGCCTGGTGAGGGAGATCGCTCAGGACTTCAAGACCGACCTGCGCTTCCAGAGCTCCGCCGTCATGGCTCTGCAGGAGACCAGCGAGGCCTACCTGGTGGGTCTCTTCAAGGACACCAACCTGTGCGCCATCCACGCCAATAGGGTCACCATCATGCCCAAAGACATCCAGCTGGCCCGCCGCATCCACGGAGAGAGAGCTTAGACTTTCTGCTGCACATCCACCAACCACAATGCTCCGCACTGTGTCTCTCTCTCTCTCTCTCTCTCTCTCTCTCTCTATATATATATATATATATATATATATATATATATATACAGTATATATATAGTAATATGTACATATGTATACTAGCTGTTCTTGTTTTTTCTTGCCTTCTGATTGTTGCTCTGAGTGTTGCTCTGAGTGCTGTTGCAATCCTGGAATTTCGCCATTGTGAGACTAATAAAGGCTTATCTTATCTTATTCCCTGATAGTATGCCTTCTCTTTGGAGTCAGGGATGTGCCCTCATGGCAACTGAATCTAGGGTGAGCCCCAGGTACTCGACAGCCCTGGTTGGAAACAAGCAGCTTTTCTCCCCATTTAACTGCAACCTGAGTGCAGCCAGGTGAGCCAACATGGTCTCCATATGGCTCCTCGCTACGGATTCTGATGGCGCACAGCCAGCTAATCATCCAGATAATTGAACTCAAATGCCTCCCCTACCGCAGTGGGGCAAGTGCAGTGTCCATGCACTCGGTAAATGGCTGAGGCGACAGGGAAAGACTGAAAGGCAGGATGTTGTAACAGAAGGTTTGTCCTGAAAGAAACCCGGGAAACTTCCAGTGGGCCAGATTTGTGGGAATATGGAAATCAGCATCGTGAAGGTCCACTACTGTGAACCAGTCGCCTGGCCCTATGGCCTGAAAAAAATGTCCTCAGCCTGAGCACCAGAAAAGGGAGCACCTTGAGATACCTGTTCAACCACCTCAGGCCAAGAACCAGAGGGAGACCCCTGGTTTGCTTAGTTACAGTAGTTAATTAATTCTAAGCCAGTATAGATTTTTAACCTGTTGCACTCCGGGATACCGCGGGCGGTCACGTCTCTGCGTCCTAGTGCGTCTCAATGCGAACTGTGCGTCTCAGTGCGCACTGAAAAAAAAAGCTGCATTTCCGTTCTTCCAGTACAGACACAGCCGCGAACAGAAAGCCAAAGGAGTGTTTTGATTGGTTTAGATTTGATTGACCTCTCATTCGACTGATAACAGCCTTGAATTGGGTTTCTGAAACCTTGAAGAACCAATGACTGAAAACCTAGCAAGAAGGACCTGCCTACCAACGGCCGGGAATACAACGAGCCAATTGAAGCAGAGAAGTTTGACGATTGAAACGCGTGCGTCCCGTGCGTAAAATCTGTTTGGTCTAAGCCGCTGGGTGACACGCATTGAGACCTGTGTGTAACGGTAGCGTTAGCCAGTCTTTTTTTTATTACTCCTGTTCTTATTTGTTTTGAAAAATCGTTCGCCAAAACCGCAATCATGGAATCATGGTTTGACCGGGTCGGGTGACCAGAACCACGAGTCCGTAACAAGCGAACCAGCTTCACGTTTGTCTGACAATGAGGAACAGATGTTTGCCAACGACACTGCTGTTGTGGACAGGTAAGTGTTATAAGCTAAATTATTCTTTACCACTGAAAATAGTAATAAAAATGACTTTTGACCGATTGGTAATTACAACGGTACGTCATGGCCACAAGATGGACCGTAGACGGACTGTTTTTTGTGTGCCGAGCTCCTCTGTAGCGGGGGGGGGGGGGGGGGGGGGAGTTGTTATCCTCTACATTGCAGATATTTTAGTATAATTTTTAGTGCACTGTAGGTTATTTTTTCTTGTAAAAAAAAAAGCCACACATTTTTTACGTGGCATGCTTCTTTGTGTGTGGGGGCTTGTTTGTTCATTCATTCATTCATGAATGAATAAACAACCCCCCCCCACACACACACAGCCCTGAGTGTGACCTTTCATTAGAGCCCAAGATGAAGCTTCTATGTTGAATCATTCACAAGTTACAGACGTTTTTCCAAACTGTGCCATTTGGCACAATTTGGCACAGTTCAAAAACGCCTGGGAACAACCTGAGTAAAAAGCTGTGTAATATATTCATTTTTTGTGGTATTGTTACAAAATTTGGACCTCAGCTGGATAACACTTGGTTCTACATTTCTGTTGCATTTTCCAGCCCGGATCTGACAGCTGTGTGTTATTTGCAAGCATTTGTATCCAAAAAACTACCCATGCGAACTTTATTTTCTTCAAGTTCAGTATGTTTAGATGACTGCTACTCAGTGGCCGGAGCACTTAGAGAGATTATGACTGTTTTGCCAAAAAATTCAAAGTGTTTTCTTTTAAATGAGACCAACCCCATGAAGATGCTGCAAAGGTTTGAAGAACAGCTTTTGATTTACTTTGGGTACGTTACTTTTAGGCGTTTTTAGGAAAATTGACCAGAGTGCAAGGGGTTAAGCTAGCATTTTTGAGGCACCTTAAACTTACCTCAACTTACATCATTTCTGCTTTTAAGCTAATATGCAGATTTATGTTGTGTCACCTTTTAACCCCTTGCACTCCGGGCAATTTTCCTAAAAACGCCAAAAAATAACGTGCCCAAAGTAAATCGAAAGCTGTTCTTCAACCCTTTGCAGCATCTTCATGGGGTTGGTCTCATTTTAAAGAAAACACTTTGAATTTTTTGGCAAAAAAAACATAATCTCTCTACGTGCTCCAGCCACTGAGTTACAGTCATCTAAACATACTGAACTTGAAGAAAATAAATTTGGCCACGGTGTTTTTTTGGATACAAATACTTGCAAATAACACACAGCTGTCCGATCCGGCTGGAAAATGCAACAGAAATGTAGAACCAAGTGTTGTCAAGCTGAGGTCCAAATTTTGTAACAATACCACAAAAAATGAATATATTATACAGCTTTGTTCTCAGGTTGTTCCCAGGCATTTTGGAACTGTGCCAAATTGTGCCAAATGGCACAGTTTGGAAAAACGTCTGTAACTTTTGAATGATTCAATATAGAAGCTTCATTTTGGGCTCTAATGAAAGGTCACATTCAGGGCTGTGTCTGTGTGTGTGTGTGGGGGGGGGACACAAAGGACGGAGTTCAGCCCTCGCTACATGACTGACGGATTACACTCGTTGCATGTTTCCACAGCAACGCTGTCACAGCGGCTCCCCCCCGCAGACCGGGGGGCATTCGGACCGTGAACGCCCCCCCCCGCTCCTCTTCTGCAGCGGGGGGAAGGGGGCATTCACGGTCCGAACACGGCAAATGAACCATTTATCGCGGCGCACACACTTCGTACGCCGTACAGTTGTAATTTACCGATCGGTCAAAAGTCATTTTTGGATTACAGTTTTCAGGGAGAAATAATAATTTAGCTTATAACACCTTACCTCTTCACAGCAGCAGAGTCCTGGCGAACTTCTCTTCCCCATTGTCAGACGAACGCGACGCTGGTCCACTCGTGGATCCCGGTCAAAACATAATTCCAATATTGCGGTTTTGGTGAATGATTTACAACTTTTGTCGTCGGCCTCCGTCGGTCTATGATGACGGAAGAGAATCCTAAACGTCTATTCTGCTGGAATGAGAGCAGATCCCACTTGTGGGTGGTCTCCATGCTGCTGGGTCTGTAGCAGGTTCGTCCAGCGTCCTTTTTTTTTCCATCAGCTGCAACAGTAAATCTCTCTTCACCCAGCCGGAACTTCTGTGCTTCAATTGGCTCCTGCATTCACAGTAGGCGGGTCCTCCTTCCTAGGTTTTCATTCATTGGTTCTTCAAGGTTTCAGAAACCCAATTCAAGGCTCTTATTAGTCGAATGAGACGTCAATCAGATGAACTAATCTGTTCGCGGCTGTCTCTGCAGCTTTTTTTTTTCCAGTGGCGCTTGGACGCCATCACCACCTACATCACCACAATCTGGACTATGCGTCCGAGAGCGCACGAGGACGTACGGGTGCGCCTTTGTGCGCCCTAGGACGCAGAGACTTGCCCGCCCGCGTAACAACGGAGTGCAAGTGGTTAAACTAGCATTTATCAGTGTTAAACATCAAACTTTTTTCTTCTTTAAACCAATTCAGGTAATAAATCAACTTTAAGCTACTTTTTATATTTTAGGGAAACATTCTAAGCTAACAGGATTCTTGCTGCATTTTCATCAGGACAAGGTCATTTTGTAGTTTTTCAACGTTTTTCGTACCAATCCAGGCAGTGTTGAAACACGACCTCTGACCTTCCTCCTCCCCCTCTCTGGTTTCCGTGACAACACAACAAACGGCTGCAGTGGCGTCTCTGAGCTGGAGGACATGTTTGAGTTCCGACGTCTTAGATGGAAGCTCGAGCACGCCGACCAGCAGCAGGGGGCGCCGCCTAAGAGACACCAGAGAAGACCAGAATCAGGTCAATGGGCGTGTTCACGTCTACATGTATGTCCCTGACTGAGACATGAGGTTTACCTGAGACTGTCCCCGGCCTGAGGGTCAGAGGACAGAGTCCTGCAGGACCAAGACAGGGACGAGTTGATCTGGGACCTGGTCAGACCAGATGCATCAGTGGGCAGCAGAGACCTCAGAGACATGGAAGACCAGCAGCTGTCCTTCAGAGACCCAATGAGGTCTGAGACACTGAGGTACTGAGGGACGGACGGGTCAACATGGTACTGGAAAGACACAGAGACAACAGGTAGGAGGACTGGTGAGGATTGGTAAAGACAGGTGTGCCACCTACCTGGGACAGAGGACAGGTGGACAGATATGGACGTATGAGGACAAATGAGAAGACAAGTGGGAGGATGGGGTGGACAGTTGAGGACAGGTGTGCTGTCTACTTGGGACAGAGGACAGGTGCGACGACAAGTAAGGATTGGTAAGGACAGGTGTGCTGTCTACCAGGGACAGAAGACAGGTGTGAGGACAGGTGAAGACAGGTAAGGATTGGTAAGGACAGGTGTGCCATCGACCTGGGACAGAGGACAGGTGAGGACAGGTTTGTGGACAGGTGGAAGGACAGGAGTGGACAGGTGTGCCATCGACCTGGGACAGAGGAGAGGTGTGGACAGGTGTGTAGACTGGTGGAAGGACAGTTGTGGATAGATAAAGACTGGCAAGCACAGGTGTGCCATCTACCTGGGATAGAGGACAGGCGGACAGATAAGGACGTGTGAGGACAAATGAGAAGACAGGTGGGAGGATGGGGTGGACAGTTGAGGACAGGTGTGCTGTCTACTTGAGACAGAGGACAGATGTGAGGACAAGTAAAGACTGGCAAGAACAAGTGTGCCATCTACCTGGGACAGAGGACAAGAGTGGACAGGTGTGGACAGGTAAGGACAGGTGTGCCATCTACCTGGGACAGAGGACAGGCGGACAGATAAGGACATGTGAGGACAGATGAGAAGACAGGTGGAAGGATGGGGTGGACAGTTGAGGACAGGTGTGCTACCTACCAGGGACAGAGGACAGGTGAGGACAGGTAAGGATGGGTAAGGACAGGTGTGCCATCTACCTGGGAGAGAGGACAGACGTGCGGCTCGTCCAACATCTCGGTGTAGATGTCTCGTGGTCTCTGACGTCTCGTTGTCCTCAGCATTTCCATCAGTCTCCAGGACAGGATACAGACACACTGCTGATGGACCAGACTTAAAGACATAAAGGGGGCGGAGTCAAAGTCTCACAGCCAATCAGATCCTCAGACAAACAGAGGGGGCACAGCCTCACCTGACTGACAGCTGAGAGCTCAGGTGACACGCCCACAGGTACTCGGCCACGCCCCTGTTATTCTGCAGCAGTAACCGTGGCAACAGCCCGTCTCCGGGGCAACGATGGGAGGGCAGAGTTCCCCCCACCCTGCTAAAGGCTGTGATGCGGATGGTGGATCGCAGACAGGCGCAAAGCATGCTGGGAGGAAAGTCGGGACAGGGCCGAAACAGGAAGTGGACGTGATGGAGCTGCAAGAGAAAAAAAACTTTATTAACACAATCACAAACAATTATAGATGCACTCCAGCAGCTCTAAACCACCTCAAAAACCCGTGCGTATTGTCCAAAAGAGTGTAGCGTGGCTCTGTACCCACAAAAAACGGTCATTGCCTTAGATTTGCTTGGAAAGATTTTAAATCTTCCACCTACTTAAGCATGCGCAGAGCTATGAATATTCTAATTAGCTCCACTCATAACCCCGCCCACCCGTAGTGTGTGCTGCAAGGCCAACTTCAACAATGGCCAACTCACCTCCATCCTCTGGAGGCAGCGGGGGATTGGGGGTGTTAGTATCTCCTCCTCCATGGAACACCCAGGGGTTTTGTGTCCCCCCCAGAAACCCCTTCACCGAACCGAGTCAAACGGACGGGTGGCGGTTTTGGCGCCTTCAAGCCCTCCCCTGGCTGCTGCGGTGGCTGCCGGAGGTGCCCAAACAGGAACAGGAGGCACACGGTTGGAAGGCTGAACCAGAGCTGATCGTGTCCCACACGCGCTACAGGGCTCCGGAATACGGTAGCACCAACGGTGGAAAACGGGGGCCACGGTCAGTTTCGCGCAGTTCCTGAGAAGGAATGCTGACCGTCAGCGTGCTCATTGGTAGGTGACAGTTTGAGCTGGTTCTCTCAGCTCGTTATCTCGTCCCCCCCCCCCCCATCTCTCTGCCTCGATCCTGCTGCTCCTCGGCTCCTCCCTCTTCCCCAAACTCAAGTCTGTAGTCATGCCCAGTGCTTAGCCTGACTGTCATTGGTTATGACATTAACCAGACATGTTAACAACAGAAAAATCCTGATTTTTGCCAGTGTCACTTTAAATATCAGATTATGTGGCTAAAATTTCAGCCTTTTTTATTAGCACCGTTATCAATTTCACCATTTTAAGAACTGTTAGCATTGCTAATATTTTTTGCATTGCTAGCACTGTGCCAGTTTTAGTATTAGCATTTTCAGTGTTATTAGCATTACCATTTTAGTATTAGTGCCCTGAACAGTTTTAGCGTTATTAGCATTATCAATTTATCTAGTAGTTGTTAGTAGGGCTGTAGCGATAACCACAGTTATGTAACACCGCACTACAGACAAGCCTACCGCGGAGGAAAACGAGCAACCACAACAACCGCGGTGTTCACTTTTTTTGTGTGTGTGGCTATATCTCGTTCACTTATGTGCCCCTATGGATTATGAAATAAACTGTTAAATGTTAAGTTTATTTTAATTGCCAACAGCATGTTTGCACCCAATACTGTGGAAGCTTCCACAGTACTGGGTGCTGCTGCTGCCAGGTGCTGACGGGGGCTAACGCCATGTGGGGCACTCTCTCTCCAGACGGACTCCAGCAGGCAGTTGGTGATGGAAGCGTTTGGACTCCGTGCTAAACACAGTTATTTCCTGCTGAACAAAGTGTTTATGATCCTGACAACTGAGCTTCGAAAGTGAAGCAACTACTGCATAGTGCATTGCTTGCTTGAACGTGATTTTTCGGACAGTAGCAAAAGTCACGGAGACAAGAGCCACGCAGGGTCCTGTAGGGAGGCTGTCTGTTTAAATAAGCTGAATGTCGCTGCAGTCTTCAGTCCACACACCCCACAGTTACCAATGTTACCAAAACTTTGTGAAAATGATTGGGTTTTTGTTAACAGAATCAGCAGTTCATGCCTGTAGAAAGACCGGAGCTCTGCAAAATTGTCACACACACACACACGCATAAAGCTGAAAGGAGAGCTGCATGGAGTTTCTCACAGCTTCCATCGTTTGCCACATAAGTTATGAACCCTGTTTAAATTACGAGACTACAGGGTCCTAAAAATATTTGCAATAATGCCGCATATCGCAGTGTTGAGCTGCCCACCGTCTCTGCAGGGGAAATTCCTCTACCACGACAGCCCTAGTTGTGACTATTGCTACCTTTTATGTTAACCCTTTAACATTGTTGATTTCATGGACAGATCACGCACCCCTAGTGGCACACTGCAGTGCTGCGCCTGTCAACTGACATGACAGGCCAAAACAGTCCCCAACTGGACTGAGGATTTGTGCTAATTATGCCCGTTCACAAGGTGGCAAACACGCACTGGATGAGTCATGGCTGACACGGAATACACCAAAGAGGAAGAAATATTTCTTCTTCTTCTACTGTGTGATCAGAAAACAAATATGGCCGCTACCCATCGCTGTGGAGTACTGAAATCGCAGGTGGAGAAGCAAATGATTCAAAAAAGAGCTTATTTAGCTTATGAAGATAAATGTTTACATTTTGTTATAAGAGGGCGCACGATGTGCGTTGATTTCACCTGCCGGTGGCAACAGCGCCATGTGACCAAGGGGACAATCACTCCACTTCCGTGCAGTTTTATAAGATAAACAGCACCGGAATAAAAGCGAAATTGAGGTGAGATAATCATAAGAGTGTGTGGATGTGGGAGAAAAACCGCAAATGCCCAACAGAAGAGAAAATAACGACCAGCATGGACAAAAATGGATGCAGCACCTTCGCCAGCAGTAAGTGACGAATGTCTGTGTTTGTTATTGTTTTGCTTACATTAGCCACGGTTATATGGGCAAAATTTCTTCAATCTGATTACAATTCAGATCAGAACTTTACTGTTTACATGGACCCTGAAAAAGCTGATCTGATTAGGACATGCGTTTCCATGTGTCACACGTTTGAACGGAATAAATCATTTTGACATACGCATGTCGACATTTCGACATTCCAAAACTAGTAGAAGAAGAAGCAACTTCCGGTGTAAACAAACCCTGCTTTGTGTATTTCTGTTTTTGAAATGGACCTGTATTGTGTTATTCAGACTGTACTTTTGCTTCTGCTGGTCTCCGTAATCAAGATACAAGTACAAACTTCCGCATATGACCAACAGAGGGCGCCAGCAGGACGATACAGACCAGTTTTGTTTTACTCCCGCTATGTCTTCCGCTAGTTTCTGTAAAGGTGTAAATACGTCACGCTGACGTGTGGCTGACGTACAGACATGTGCAGTGAGCATATTTTCTGCCCAACCTTCGGAATAAGTGTTTATATGCGCACCACTCGGATTAACAATCGGCATAACCCACCCCTCTCAATCGGAATGAAATTTTGATCCGAATGAGTGTAATTGGGTCAGAATATTCAGATTGGCGTGTTTACATGAAGCATTTTTATTCCAATCAGGCTTTTAATCTGGCTACTTGTGTCCATGCAAACATGGCTAATGTACTGCATTGTACTGATTTTCTGGTTCATCTACTTTGAAGATAAGGTAACAAAATGCCCCAAACAAGAAACGGTGACAAAAAGCAGAACCATTCTTTGTGTAAATATGTCCAAAGTCCACTTTTGACCAGTGATGTAAATCGATATAGCTGCTGTGGCATTATGCAAATTAGATGCATAAATTTACTCCTATCTGAAACTCTGGATCATATTCTACATCTTTCTAATTGACAGTAAGCCATTATCTCTTACAACTTTCAAGTTGTAGCCTTGGAAATCTCTGACATCTGATCTGAATATTTTCTTGAAAAATCATTACCACTCTTGACCACTGGGGGTTATGTCACAATTTGGCGACATACACAGTTATGGTTAATAGCATTAGAACAGCTATTTTAAGCACTGTTAACTGTTAGCATGGACAGCTCGGTGGAGCAGTGGTTAGCACTGTGGCAGTACAGCAAGAAGGTCATGGATTTGCTCCCACCCCTGACCATCATTTCTTTGATCCCACCCATGACCATCGTGGGTTCGATCCAACCCCTGATCATCTGGGATTCAATCCCACCCCTGACCATCGTGGATTTGATCACACACCTGACCATCGTGGGTTTGATTTCACCCCTGACCATCATGGGTTCGATCCCACCCCTGACCATCGTAGATTCAATCACAAACCTGACCATCATGGATTCGATCCCACCCCTGACCTTTGTGGATTCAATCACATCCCTGACCCTCATGGCTTTGATCCCACCCCTGACCACTGTGGATTTGATAACATCCCTGACCATCGTGGGTTTGATCCCACCCCCACCCCTGACCATCACAGGTTCCATCCCACCCCTGACCATCAAGGATTCAATCCCACCCCTGGCTATCATGGAGTCAATCCCGCCCCTGACCATCGTGGGTTCGAACCCACCCCTGACGGTCATGGGTTTGATCACATCCCTGACTATCGTGGATTCGGTCACATCCCTGACCATTGTGAGTTCAATCCAACTCTCACCCCTGACCATTGTGGGTTCAATCCCACGCCTGACCATCATGATTCGATAACATCCTTCACAATTGTGGCATTGATCTCACCCCTGACCATCATGGGTTTGATCCCACCCGTGACCATCGTGGATTCAATCCCACCCCTGAACATCGTGGGTGCGATCCCACCCCTGAACATCGTGGGTTCAATCCCACCCGTGACCACCGTGAAGTCGATCCCACCCCTGACTATCGTAGCTTCGATCCCACCCCCACCCCAGACCATCGTGGATTCTATCCCACCCCTGACTACTGTGGCTTCGATCACATCGTTGGCCATTGTGGCTTCGATCCCACTCCCACCCCTGACCATCGTGGGTTCGATCCACCACCTGACCATCGTGGGATTGATTCCACCCATGACCATCGTGGATTCAATCCCACCCCCACCCCCACCCCCACCCCAGACCATCGTGGGATCGATCCAACTCATGACCATCGTGGGATTGATCCCATGACTGACCATCGTGGGTTCGATCCCACCCCCACCCCAGGCAACCGTGGGTTTGATCCTACCCCTGACCTTCGTGGGCTCGATCCCACCCCCACCCCTGACTAGGGCAGTGCGATATGGCAAAAAATTCATATCACAATATCAATCATCTTATATCATAACGATATATATCACGATATACATTTTCTGTAAAACCTACAGTTTAGATCATCATATGAAAAGAATCATCTCTTTTTTTTACATGTACCATTTTCCCCTCATAATTTTGCAGTGTTATAAAAGAGTTTTGTAATGTGCACTTGAGACTTGATTCTCATAAATTTCAGGTTTTTCTTCCAAATCATATATGAATACAAAGTAAACATCAATAAGTTAAACATTTCCTGAGCCAGAGGAGAATGGCAAAAAAAACTAACATTAAAAAATGTCTGAAAATGAGAAAATTGCCCATGGCTGCCATGTACAGATATAAATTAGCTGTTAGTTTAAATCAGTGAAAATTTCAGTGTAGATCCACAGCCTGAAGATGCTACTCTGGTCTGATTTAACCTGTTTGCTTCTTAGTAAGAATATTTCAGATTGGTCATGATCTGAAAATCAAAGACACAAAAGGTAATGTAATAAAATACAGCTGATGACTTTAATTTTATTCATTATCACTACTAGACTAATTAAAATGATTAGAAATTAAACAAATTACATTAAGAGTCAACTTGCTCCTCTGACCAGTTTTAATTTATTTATTATTTATTTTGCGTGTATGTGCCACCATCATACACTTTTGCAACTTTCATACATTTTTTCAGACAAAACTAAGAAACTCAGCAGTAATCCCCCCCCCTCCAAAAAAACCCAAAACAATGGTCTGCTATGGTTTCCAGTTAGCACAAAGGGTAAAACGAGGTTAGCAAACTATCCTCTCTGACACAGGATGATGAAAAACAATCCCGTATCCCCGGCAAACAGAAGTAGCAGCTATCTGAACCGATAGACTGGAGTTAGCATTAGCATCCACCGGACTGAAGCCTAGCCAGCCACCACACCTGCTCCGCTGCACGCAATCAGGCACTGCAAGAGACAGGGCGCTGACAAGCAGTGGTGAGGTAAGAGCTTTACTACATAAACATTCTACGACACGGTGGTGGCATCAGTCATCACTTTTGGAGTGGTCTGCTGGGGCAGTGGCATTACAGCAGCCGATAGGAAGAGACTGAACAAACTGATCAAGAAAGCTAGCTCTGTCCTGGGGCAGCGCCTTGATCAGGTAGAGTCATCATAGAGTTTAGAATTAAGTTTAAAATCCTTCTTCTTACTTACAAAGCTCTAAACAATCAGGCTCCTTTTTATTTAAAAGATCTGATACTACCGTATCATCCTAACAGAGCACTTTGCTCCCAAAATGCAGGATTACTTGTAATACCTAGAATCTCCAAAAGTACAATGGGAGGCAGAGCCTTCAGTTATCAAGCTCCTCTCCTGTAGAATCAGCTGCCAATCTGGATTCGGGAGTCAGACTCGATCTCTGTTTTTAAGAATAGGGCTAAAACCTACCTTTTTGATATAGCCTACAATTAGGGAGGGATCATGTGTTTCTGAACCCTCCCTTAGTTATGCTGCTAATAGGTTTAGTCAGCCGGGGGACCTCCAGTAACGCACTGGGCCTCACTCCTTTCCTCACTCTCTATGAAATATTTTTTTTTTTGCTGGTCATTAACATTTGTTTGTTCTCTCCCATAGATTGAGTCCCCATCGTGCTGTTTGCTCTCTACATGTCTGTTCTTTTCATCTTCTCTGTCCCCTCACCCCCCAGCCAGTCGCAGCAGATGACTGAGCCTGGTTCTGCTGGAGGTTTCTTCCTGTTAAAAGGGAGTTTTTCCTCTCCACCGTCGCCAAGTGCTGCTCACAGGGGATCACCTGATTGCTGGGGTCTTTCTGCAACTGTGGGGGTTCCCCCCCTACAGTTGATAGTGCTATGAGATGACTGTTGTTGTGAAATGGCGCTATATAAATAAAGCTGAATTGAATTGAATTGAATTGAGATAGGAGAGAGAAGGATGGTGGCTAAACTGTCATCTCTGCTGGAGTCCGAGTCCCACCCTATGCAGGACATACTGAATGCACTGAGGAGCTCATTTAGCAGCAGACTACATCATCCTAGGTGCACAACCGAGAGGTTTCGCAGGTCCTTCCTAGCTACGCCTGTCAGACTGTACAACCTAAGCAGGGCTGCTCGCAGAGATAGCAAAAAGACGTGACAACCTAATAGTAGTGAATGCAAAAGACGCAACAGACTTAAACAAATGGTCCCTCCAGTATACAACTAGGAAAATACCAGTAGCTACGGAGGGTGACAATATGTATGGGTACATATTCATACTATGTAGGATAACTAAATAGACGGTTATGCTGTTTAGTCCATCTAGCTACAATGCTCCACACTGTGTATATATATATTTATATATTCATGTGTACATATGTATATTCACTGCTCTTATTTTATTTTCTTATCTTCTAAGTCATTGCTCTGAGTGTTGCTATCCCTGTGCTGCTGCAATCCTGGAATTTCCCCAGTGTGGGACTAATAAAGGCTCGTCTTATCTTAAACGGGGGCATGAGCATTTTAAACACAATATAAATGATAGAGTATTCTATGAAATAACAGACGTTCTTATATCGTCATCCGATACATATCGTCATATCGCACAGCCCTACCCCTGACCATCGTGGGTTCCATCTAGGGCTGTGCGATATGACGATATACGTATATCGGTGACGCGATAAAAAATGTCTACCGTTTCATATAAAACTGTATCGTTTATATCGGGATTTAAGAGACCTACCCGTTTCTACTTGTCACCACCCTGCCACTCACCTGCAGTGCACCACAGCAGCTAACTGCAAGCTAATGTTTTGCCGCTCCTTCTGTGCCAGGGATGATGGACTTTTTCCCACCATGCTGTGTCAGAAAGGATAGTCCTCTAACCTTGTTTTAATTGGAGGTAAGTCACGTTAACACCATCTCTCTCCAATTATAAGATGGCAAATGCTAAATGACGATGCAGGAAACATTATAGTGTATCAGACCATCGTTCTGGTTTAAATCACTGCCCAGTTTCTTAGGTTTGTCTGAAAAAACATTCCTAAAGCTGCAGAAGTGTGTGACAGCGGCCGCATACACACCAAATAAATGAACTAAAACATGTTGGAAGAACAAACTGGCTCTTAATGTAACTTGTTTTCTAATAACTTTTAATTAGTCCTGTAGCGATAATGAATAAAGATGAGGTCATCTCAAATGCACATTAAAAACAATCTTATAACAACACTGCAAAATTAAGAGGGAAAAAGGCATAAAATTAATGACATGAATTTATACAACTGGTTTTTTTCAGTGTGTGATTTAAAATGTAGAAAAAGAGATGGTCCTTTTTATTGGTTATTATATATAAACTATAGAATTTACAGAAAATGTATATGGTGATATATATCGTTATCATCAAATAAGATGATTTATATCATGATATGAAATTCTGGTCATATCACACAGCCCTAGTTCGACCCCACCCCTGACCATCACGGCTTCAAGCCCACCCCTGACTAGGGCTGTCGCGATAACCACAGTCATGTAACACCGTGCTATGGACAAGCCTGCCGCGGAGGAAAACGAGCAACCACAACAACCGCGGTGTTCACTTTTTTGTGTGTGTGGCTGTATCTCATTGTTCACTTATGTGCCCCTATGGATTATGAAATCAATTGTTTAATGTTAAGTGTATTTTAATTGCCAACAGCATGTTTGCACCCAGTACTGTGGAAGCTTCCAAAGTACACGGTGCTGCCGCCATGTGAGGCACTCTCTCTCCAGACGGACTCCAGCAGGCCGTTAGTGATGGAAGCGTTTGGACTCCTTGCTAAACACAGCCGTGACAGTGAGCACTGAAAGGGCACAGAGCATGTACGTATTTCCTTCTGAGCAAAGTGTTCATTATTCTGATAACTGAGCTCCAAAAGTGAAGCAACTACTGCATAGTGCATTGCTTGCTTGAATGTGATTTTTCGGACCGCAGCAAAAATCACGGAGACAATAGCCACGCAGGGTCCTGTATGGAAGGTGTCCGTTTAAACAAGCTGAATGTCGCTGCAGTCTCCAGTCCACACACCTTGTAGTTGAAATACTGGAGTTCCTGCCACAGCTTTATGGAAATGATCGTTTGTTTTTTTGAACAGAACCACGAGTTCAACCGGAGTGGTGGCCTAGTTGGGAGAGCATCTGCCCCACAGCCGGGAGGCCTGGGTTCAGATCCCGGCTGGGTCATGCTGAAGACCATATAAAAGTGGAGCTTCCTGCCATCCAGCTTGGTGCTCAGCAATAATGGAACGGAGGAGAGAAATTTGTGGTGGTGCCTTGCATGGCAGCGGACCTCTGATTCTAGATGTGATTTACATTGTAGATCAGAGAAACGTCATTTCGTTCACTATACATAATTGGCTGTGTGGACTGAATGACTATAAAGTTGGCTTTACCTTTAACTTCTTGCCTGGAGAAAGACCGGAGCGCTGCACAACTGTCTCTCTCTCTCTCACATGCACGCACGCACGCACGCACACACACACACACACACACACACACACACGCACGCACGCACGCACGCACGCACACACACACACACACACACACACACACACACACAAAGCTGAGAGCAGAGCTGCAGGGAGTTTCTCACAGCTTCCATCGTTTGCCACATAAGTTATGAACCCTGTTTAAATAACGAGCCCACAGGGTTCTCCCCGTGTCTGCGTGGGTTTTCCCCAGGTACTCCGGTTTCCTCCCACAGCCCAAAGACATGCTCGTTAGGTTAATTGGCGTCAACTGGGGATTCTAAATTGTTGTTAGGTCTGAATGTGAAACTGAATGGTTGTCTGTGTCTCTGTGATGGACTGGTGATCTGTCCAAGGCGGACCCTGCCTCTGATACAGAGATGCTGGGATTGGCTCCTGCCTCCTCGCAACCTGGAAAGGAGTAAGTGGTAGAAGATGGATGGAGTTTTGGCAATGTTAGCATTTGAGTTTGCAGCAGTGATAGGATGTTTAACATTGTGATGGTGGTGCTGTTATTGTGCTGTGTTTAACACTAGTATGCTGCAAGCATTTTAATGTCCTTAGTCCTGTTATTGCTTTAGCCTTGCTAGCTTTGTTAATGTTTTTTAACACTTTTCGTGGCCTCTGCCTGTATTTTCCCACTCATCAGTAGGAATCTAACTTTTATATATCGACTTAAACAGTCAAGGTCTGATTTTTTAAGATAAGATAAGCCTTTATTAGTCCCACAATGGGGAAATTCCAGGATTGCAGCAGCACAGGGATAGCAACACTCAGAGCAACAATCAGAAGGCAAGAGAAAAAAACAAGAGCAGCAAGTGTACATATGTACATACATTACATATATACAGTATATATATATATATATATATATATATATATATATATATACATAGACATACATATATACATATATATATAGACACACAGTGCGGAGCATTGTAGATGGATGGGACTGATATGGGCTGCACGGTGGCGCAGTGGTTAGCACTGTGGCAGCACAGTTTATCCTCGGACGGGGGATCGCGGGGACCGTGAGATCATGGGTTCAATCCCAGCCCCCAACTTCCTTTTGCCTTCAGAGAGAGCAGTCACATTTTTTTTTCCTCCCTCCTCCTATCCTGCCTTCCTGACCTAATCCCAGCTTGCTGCGTCTGAGTGAGTGTCTGTGCCGTCTCACCATCTTGCTGATCTCAACCCAAATGGAAAATACGGAAAATGGATATAAGCTGGGCTTTAAACGCAATTGACACCACCTTTTCAAACAGAAAACAGCCAGAGATCCAAGGAGCTGCTCATCCGTAAGCTGCCCGCCCAGCGCCTGGTGAGGGAGATCGCTCAGGACTTCAAGACCGTCCTGCGTTTCCTGAGCTTCGCCGTCGTGGCTCTGCAGGAGACCAGCGAGGCCTACCTGGTGGTCTCTTCTTCGCTAAGGGGGTCACCATCATGCCCAAAGACTTCCAGCTGGCCCGCTGCATCCGCGGAGAGAGAACTTAGACTTTCTGCTGCACATTCACCAGCCATAATGCTCTGCACTGTGTGTCTATATATATATACATTTATAGTAATATGGACATATGTTTACTAGATGTTGTTTTTTCTTGCCTTCTGATTGTTGCTCTGAGTGTTGCTATCCCTGTGCTGTTGCAATCCTGGAATTTCCCCATTGTGGGACTAATAAAGGCTTATCTTATCTTATCTTATCTTAAATTGGGCCCGGGGGAGCCCAAATGTGGAGAGACCCATGGATTGGAACTCATGTGTCTGTGTGATTTGACTGAGGATGTGGAAAAACATCTACCTGTTTTGGCTACGATCACAGGATTTCTGCCGATTGGGCTTTGGAGTTCTCCTGGTGTATCGAAAATTTAACTGGAGGAGCTAATCAAAATGCGGACCCGGCGGAGCTGCTTCTCAATAATTCGACCAGATGGGGAGTGCACGAAGTAGCGGCAAATGACCAACATGGAATTTACCATCTGCATGCACTGTAGAGAGATGGACTCTCATCGGACATGTTCATCTGTGTTTAGAAGGGGAAACATCTGGAGTCGCTTCGTCCTTCGTGCTCTCCAGGGAATGATATGAATTTAAAGCCAGTGAATGTTAATTTGAATTGTAAGCTCAGAATATGACAATAGGGAAATCCTATACTCCTATACTCTGTCTGAGCAGATTCGGCCTTGATCGGCGCCCCTGGATAACTCACTCCTCCAGAGTTGAGATAAGCGGATGTGTCAGCTGGCTCGCTAACCCAAACACCGCTGCTGTGCAATAAACAGAACTCTTCAGGGACAGCGTTCATGAACTATAACATCTATTGTTGCCTAGGAGACTATTTGTTGTGCTCCAGTAACTGATACACTCAACACTGCACACACACTGATATCATCATACTGATATACACACACTGCTCTCTCCCTGCTGTGTGATTTGTCTACTAAATGTCTGCTAAATAAGCATTGAGGTTTTTTTTGCCTGCAATCAAAATTTCGCTTACTTACTCAAGCGTCAGTTTGATAAAACATGTTTTTTTCTCTCGCCTACTGTGTCATATCCACTCTTTTTCTTTTTTTCCTTTCTTCTTTATGACTGGCGCCTAGCGGCTGCCCCGGCCTTGGATGCGCTCTGCAGAGCGTGCCCAAATGCCAAGTCACGTTTCGTTACCTTGTATTCATACATGTGTAATGACAATAAAGTTGAATCTCATCTCATCATCTCATCAACCAGCAGTGATCTGTGTGGAGTTTGCATGTTCTCCCCATGTTTGCATGGGTTTACTCCGGGATTTCTCTGGTTTCCCCCCACATGCCAAAAACATGCAGGTTAGGGAGCTAAGGGGTGCTTGTGCACACAGCGACCGGCAGCTGGTGGTTTGTCACCAGACTGCAAAACAAATCTACCTACGGGTACAAAATAAGTAATAATAAAAAAAAAAAAAGATATATAAATATATAAACACAGTGCGGAGTATTGTAGCTAGATGGAATAAACAGCATAACTGTCTGTTTAGTTACCCCACATAGTATGAATATGTACCCGTACATATCGTCACCCTCCGTAGCGACTGATATTGTCCTAGTTGTATACTGGAGGGGACCATTGTGTAAGTCTGTTGCGTCTTTTGCATTCAATACTATTAGGTCATCACGCTTTTTTGCTATCTCTGCGAGCAGCCCTGCTTAGGTTGTACAGTCTGACAGCCGTAGGTAGGAAGGACCTGCGAAACCTCTCGGTTGTGCACCTAGGATGATGTAGTCTGCTGCTAAATGAGCTCCTCAGTGCGTTCAGTATGTCCTGCATAGGGTGGAACTCGGACTCCAGCAGAGATGACAGTTTAGCCACCATCCTTCTCTCTCCTATCTCCTCCACTGGATCAAGGTGCTGCCCCAGGACAGAGCTAGCTTTCTTGATCAGTTTGTTCAGTCTCTTCCTATCGGCTGCTGTAATGCCACTGCCCCACCAGACCACTCCAAAAGTGATGGCTGATGCCACCACCGTGTCGTAGAATGTCTTCAGCAGCGCCCCTTGTACAACAAAAGACCTGAGCCTCCTCAGTAGGAACAGCCTGTGCTGTCCCTTCTTGTAGAGTGTGTCAGTATTGCGTGACCAGTCTAGTCTATTGTTCAGATGAACACCCAGGTACTTGTAGGATGTCACCATCTCAATGTCTGTTCCCTGTATATTTACTGGTGCTGTGAGGGGTTGTCCTTGCCTGTGGCAGTCCACCACCAGTTCCTTAGTCTTCCTTGCGTTGATCTGGAGGCAGTTCCCATGGCACCAGTCCACGAAGTCCTGGATAAGCCCTCTGTACTCAGCTTCATCTCCATTGGAGATGAGGCCAACGATCACAGAGTCGTCAGAGAACTTCTGTAGATGGCAGTGTGTTGTGTTGTGTGAGAATTCCGCAGTATAAAGAGAGAACAGGAAGGGAGCCAAAACCGTTTCTTGGGGGCCCCCGTGTTGCCGATGACTGTGTCGGACACACAGTCCTGGGTTCTCACAAACTGTGGCCGGTTAGTGAAGTAGTCCAGGATCCATGATGACAGGTGCTGGTCCACCCCTGCGCACAGCAGCTTGTCCTTCAGGATCATCGGTTGGATGGTGTTGAAAGCACTGGAGAAGTCAAAGAACATGATCCTCACCACATTCCCGGGCTTCTCCAGGTGGGACAGAGAACAGTGAAGGAGGAAGAGATCACCGCATCCTCCACCCCAATGCCATGCTGGTAGGAGAACTGGAGTGGATCCATCGCTGATTCCACCAGGGAGCGGAGGTGAGCAAGGAGCAGTCTCCATAAAACTATTTCCAACACAATCTTGCCATCTTGTCCCGTTGCCAGTGTTTCTAGTATTGTTAACTTTTTACGTTCTTAGCCTAGTTAGTATATTTAGTATTTTTAACACAATATCACAGGTGTTTTTACGACTGTATCTGCATTTAGCAGTGCATCGTTAGCATTGTGTTGACATGGATGTTAGCATTGTTATTCTTCTTAGCCTGAGCAATTTAAGCTTATTTTTTAGCACTATGCTAAGCAATGTTATCATCAAATTTAGCATTTTTATATATAAGCTACGTTTCCATCCACAGCGTACTTCAGCTGTACTTCCTACTCCCTGCTCCGTTCTCAGGGAATATCAGTGAAGTTAACTGCCCTTCACAAAATTTCTCCATTTGAAACACCCTGTAACCGTCGGCTCCCTCCGCCGCCCGTTACCATGGTAACCATGGACACATACTGACATTATGGTGGATAATTTATATTTCTTAAATAAAATATTAATACAAATATATTTTTAAAACTATCAGTCGATAGAAACAATAACCAACATCAGTTTAGCTTGTTAATAACGTTAGCAACAATAGTTTGTTTTACTCGTATTTGAGGCACAATGGCTTATGGGTAATCTTCTTGTCAACTTCCGGTGAAGGATGTATCGTTGTTCACTTCTTCCCTGCTCAGTTCTCAGTTCCCTTTGAACTGAAGACCGTTCACTCCCTTCGGCTTGGAATCTCAGTTAATATGGCGGATACCCTGTGCAGTCCACTTTGGAGTCCACTACTGGGCGATCGGAACGCAGCTATAGTATTGCAGTAATTTTTAGCATGACTATCACATTTAGCATTATTATCATATTTAGCATTACTGCAATATTTAACAATTTTTTAAATTTTAGCATTGTTATTTTTAGCATTGTTTCCTATTTAAAATGATCAAAATTAGTATTGCTAGAATATTTAGTGTCATTAGCATATTTTGCATCATTATCTTCAGCATTGTTTAGCATATTTAGCATGTAGTCTTTATATAATTATCAATGCTATCATATTTAGCATTGCTATTCTTAGCACTTTCCATATTTAGCATTGCTAGCATATTTAGTATCATTAGCATATTTAGCATCGCTATCATCAGCACTGTTTAGCACATTTAGCATGTAGTCTTTATATATTATTGCTATTATATTTAGCATCGCTGTACCTTTAGCATTGTTTTCACATTTAGCACTGCTGTCATGTTTAGCTTCGTCATAAATTTTTAGCGTCATGTGACTCACCTCCAGTCTGTCCCCCAACCTCAGCTTCCTCCTCGCTGTGGGCTGATAGGCCAAACACAGACCAACCTTCCCGTCCATCACATACAGCCCCGCCCCCTCATTCACCACCTCTGTCACCGTGCCCTGTCACAGCAGAGGGGCGGAGCTTAGCACACAGGTAGACATATGCAGACAGCCAATCTGAGCTCGGCGTGAACGCACCTGATAACTGATGACTCTAGACTGCTTTATCCTGACATTAGGCTCCGCCTCCTCACCACTGCCACTGTCCTCCTCCTCCTTCTGAGGCTGTGACATCACATCCATCTGGGAGTCCACAGGTGTGTTCTCGAGTGAGTCCACAGGTGTGTTGCTGCGTATGTCCACAGGAGTGGGCGTGCCTATAGGTGTGTAGTCGGCGTGCAGCTGTGAGTCCTCGGTCACACACAGAATGTGGTTTCCTCTCCACCGTCTCAGCACGCACACACGCAGCACCGTCACACATACAGTCTGTCCCGCGGTGACACACCCACTCCACCACAGGTGACTCACTTCCTGTGGGCGGAGACAATAATGACAGGAAATCATTATTAGCATTTAACATCGTTAGTGCTGTTAGCATATCTATCACTGCTATCAAATTTAGTGATGTTGGTATATTTATCATCATCAGCATATTTAACATTATTAGTATAATAATAATACATTTTATTTCGAGGCACCTTTCAACCCCCAAAGTCACCTGACAAAAGAGCATTAAAACATTAAAAACAGATTAAAATGCAATAACAAAGCTTAGTTAACAAACCAAAAACAGTGAATTAAAAGGGAGATTATCAAAAAGAAAAAGCTTTTTTTCTCTCCCACTAGGTGGCGCGTGACCGCGCAGCGGCTTCTCTTCGTGGTTTGTGCCGTTTGGTGTTGCTTAAATTACACCTAAGTGTATATTCATGTGTTTAACGTCTGTATATGATGCTGCCACAAGCTACAGTCGCCACAGGCTCCTGGAGATGAGGAATATGACCAAACATTGCGTCTTGGACCAGAACGTTACAGAGGAACTCTGTGGCCTTGGTCTTCTCCACCAGACCTCCACACCCCCGCCTCGACTGCTGTGTCTCATCCCAAATGGAGACGTAGACGGTGTGAGCGGCGACAAAAGAGAGGTAAACACGGAGGTATCTGAACGAAGCTAACCGCTAGCCTTCACAGACTTCCTTCCCTCATTCTGGCCAACGTACGATTACTAGACAACAAAACAAACTACATACAGCTGCTGAGATCTACGCAACTTGATGTGCGGAACTGCTGTGTTTTTATCTTTACGGAAACATGGTTAAATGACAATATACCAGACTCTGCCACCCAGTTAGCAGGACTAACATGCTACCGTGCTGATAGAGTGTTCACGGAAGGAGCAAAGACCTGAGGGAGAGGCATGTGTGTTTACATCAGCGACGCTTGGTGCCGAGATGCAACTGTTGTGCATAAACCCTGTTCTCCACTGGTGGAGTTTACGATCATCAAGTGCCGACCCTTTTGCATTCAGAGAGAATTTTTATCTGTCCTCCTAGTCGCTGTGTATGCCCCGCCCACTGCCATCAGCAAGAGAAGTAAAGCGCTAAAAGAACTCTACCAGGCCATCAGTGAGACACAAACAGCGCATCCAGACAGATTCTTCATCACAGCAGAAGACTTAAACCAAGCAGATTTAAAGGCCCTCCTACCAGAACTACACCAACATGTGGACTTTCCAACAAGAAGAGACAATTTGATGGACCTGGTGTACACAACTGGTAAAAATGGGAAATGGTGTTCACTTACACAGCTCATCTCTAGATGACCAAAGTGCTTTAAAGATCCTGCTGTCTACCCATTCACACAGTGATGGCACCGGTGCTGCTATGCACCGGTGCTGGCCTGACCCACCAGGAGGAACTCACAAGAAAACATACAGAGCCTCCCCCTTCCCCACCTGGATCTCTCTGATCACATCACCATCTTGCTGAGGCCGGCATACAGACGCAGAGTGAAAACAATCAGACCAACAAAAAAGCAGGTAAGTGTGTGGCCAGAGGGGGGCTCTGATGTTCTGAAAGACTGCTTCATCACTACAGACTGGGACACTTTCAAGCACGCAGCCACTCACAATGAACACACAAACCAAGAGGAGTACACGGAGGTTGTTGTAGCTTACACAGCTAAATGCACTGATGTCACTCACTGCACAGACCACAGCACATTGGCGCTATACTGTATATCGGGTGGAAGTGAAACTATAAATGATGGCTGTGTGCATACATCAACCGCTTGGCCTGGGTAGAAGAAAACGTGAGCATGTACAGCGACGTGTGCGCGCCAGGCTTGTCCAAAGCAGAGGCGGACCAACGGACCAGAGGGGAAATGCAGCATGAGTAAGGCTTTAGTCGGCCGCACTACACCTGCACCACAGCCGCCCCCAATATGCCGAATTATCCTTTAGAGCTACGCAATCACAGCAACACTAGAGTGTAATTTTTTAAGCATTAAATCTTCAGTATTCTCTTTTTCTGGTCAAATTTGTCATTTTTCACTTCCTTGTTTTGTTTGGGGAGCGCTGTGGTGACTGGTCATGATGTTGCATATTATCCAATCAGTAAGGAGTCAATCCAAAACCCCGCCCACACTTCCAGAAGCCAGAGCACGAGGAGACAGAGCGGTGGCTAAACTTTTATTGATAAAAATGATATATTTTAAGTGAACAACTCCATACTGGGGGATGAAGACCCTCATGACCTCAGCAAAGCATTTATAAAACGTGAGGTCAGTCCGAGGAACGGTTTGGGAGGTATCTGAGGAACACACACACACACACACACACACACACACACACACACACACACACACACACACACACACACACAGATTCCTTGCATTTATAAACAACACACAACATAATTAATTTGGTCAGAACTAAAAAGTCAGCACCCGTACCTGCCCAGACTCTTTATGGCATCACACAAAAGAAATAAAATGGTGGAGCAGAGATATGATCGGCCTCTTAAAAGCAAACGTATAGCAGTACTTCAGCTTTTATGAAGCTGAAGGGAAAAAAGAGTTGGACCAGACCCACACCGTATGTAAGCTCTGTCAGACTGAACTAGAATGCTTTGGAAACACGACAAACATGTGAAACCATATCATGTTTCCAGACGGCGGCCAGAGAGAATAAAGCAGCTGTAGATTCCGCCACTGACCAGAGGACCACTGAGTTAACAATGTCAGAACTTCCACACTACTCTGAAAGGGCAAAGACAATTACAAAATCTACTGCTGCTTTTATTGTCAAGGACTTACACCAGTATTCTGTCATCAACAACCAGGACTTTCACACCACGACGCTGGAAAGACTTTTCCTGGTCACCAACAAGTGTAAAAATATATACATGTAAGATGACAACTTTGACCTGGAGAAGAGTCTACCTCTGTTTCTGCTTTCAGAAGACTTTTTCTCCACCACTGCTGCTCGTCACTGCTGGCTGCTCCCAGATAAAATCCACAGAACAGGTATGAGGGACTAGAATGTTCTGGACGAGGCTTTAGGAAATGATGAATCAGTTTGTAAATGACTGGACAGAAAATGTACTGTACATGTACAGACTGGATCCTGGGGTCCACTTGGGGTGCTGACTTGGTCAGGGGTCCACTGGACCTGTTGCCCACACAGTCAGGCCCGCTGTCTACAACCAGACCAAAGCTGGAGTCATGAACCACTGAAGACGGAGGGTAGCATTGCTATCATGTGTGATGGTGGACATCATTACCACCTAATCATTATGCCTCGGTGAAAACGTAGACATACGCTAATCACTCCATGTCTGTCTGTCTGTCTGTTAGCAGCTTTTCAGCTCGCCCGCTCAAAATCAACTGAAACTAAAGGCTTCTATTATTGTATTGCCATATTTTCTCCACTTTTAATTTGCCAGAATTTCCAGATAAGGCTTTGTTTTCAAAATAAACTCAAATTTAACTCACCTTTACAATCAATGGAACTATGAAAAAAAAGGTATTGTAATAACTATGCCAGGCCACTAGAGGTGGCAGTGTGAACTTTTAACAGCACACAGACAACTTCCTGTCACAGTCGATCTCTAGCCAAACTGTTATAAAACAGCAGTTACTGAAAAAACACGTATTCGGCAGCTCCACCATTTATTTTCACATCCATTGTTTTCACACTGGTTTTGATGTTTAGTTCTGCAGACGAAGGACGAGGTATTTTCTTCCTGGAGTTTTCAGTTCATCCCTAAAAACTACAAGTCCCAACATTCCTCGCCTCAAAAATATGGTGGACAGGAAAACGCATTTAATAATAAGTTTTCTGCTTCAATTATACAGTTCAATATTAAAACACCAATAACTCCTACAACTGCACTGTTTGATTCTTAAAGCTGAAGATACATCACTTTTTTTTCCCAATGTCTGATTTTTTTTCCCCGTGTGGGGATTGCTTGGTTCCATTAATTTAACCTGTTAAATAGTTTTCTCTGAAGTTCAGCTGATTTTTTTAAGTCTTATGATGAATACTAATGTCGGTCATATAAAAACACCACGGTCTGTCATGCTTCATTCCCTCACTTTGAAATGATTCACTCACAAAACCAAACAATTTATTAAGCTGAGGAGAAACATGACATCTGTATTTTTATATCTATCACATCTGTAACAATAATGACATTTTCTTCTGTTTTTCTTTCCTCTTAGTCTCTCTGAGGCCCACGGTGGCGAACCTGAGGGTCAGCAGTCAGAGCAACTGTGAAGACAACAGGCTGGAAGCTAAATAACAATATTACATCTTTACTGTTTAGACACAAACTGATACTGTATTTCTATTAATGTTTGGACAAACTTAGTTTTTTGGCTACTGTGGTGAACACTCAATGGACCTGTTGGACCGGTTCTGTGACTCACATTTTAGGTCAGAACAAAGGCAGGAACCTTAGCCTTGTTATGCAAGGCTGGGGACTGTGGGGGGTCGATTAAAGGATGCATGGGAGACAGTGGAAGTGATATCATGGAGGGAAATGCATTGTGAATGTCTTTATTATGCAAGGTGGTCTGTGGGACATGTGATCTATGAGGTGTGAAGTCCCTGATATTTAAGGACAAGAGTTAACTGTTTCATTCTCTTTTTTCTGCTTTGAAATGATGGAGATGTGAATAAAGCTGACTCTGAGAAAGAACTCTGCCTCGTCATTTTCACATCTTCCACACTGGTGACCCTAAGACGTATCATGGAAGAAGAAAATTCCCCCGGGCCAGCCGCGTCAGGAGCCCCCAGCCAAGCGAATGCCGCTTCAGTCCAGCTACCGGACTTCTGGCAGAACAATCTGCGCTCCTGGTTCAACGCAGTTGAGGCGCAGTTCAACCTCCGGGGGATATCGGTAGATGTCACGAAATTCTACCACGTAGTCGCAAAGCTGGACAACAACACGGCCCAGCATGTGGAGAGCCTGATCGACCAGCCGCCGGAGAGCGACAAATACGGCGCGTTGAAGGCTGCACTCATCCAGCAATTCACCCCCTCAGCGGAGGAGCGAGCAGAGAGGCTCCTGGCGCTGACGGAGGGGGAAAACGACATGCCCGCGAGCCTGATGGAGAAGTTGTTGAGGTTGAAAGACTCTGACGATGATCACTTCATTTTCACCCACCTCTTCCTCAGGACTCTACCGTCAGCAGCGAGAGCGGCTCTGGCCAGTTCGCCACTGTTGACCCTACGGGACTACTGTGCGCTGGGCCGAGAGGCGCAGCGGATTGTCAACGCCACCAAGCGGCGCGCAGCCACGGCTGCTGCAGCGAAACTCGGCGCGACCACCGCAGACGACAGGAGGCCAGAGGCAGCGGTGCCAGACTCACCGACGACGGCGGCAGCAAGGGCCAGGGAGCGTGGACCGGACGTCTTTTGTTTCTACCATCGCCGCTTCGCAGAGAGGGCATGCAAGCGTGTACCGCAGTGCCAATTCGGGCGTTCGGGAAACGCCAAGACTGGGGGTCGGAAACAGCCGCGGCCCTCGGGGAAGAGAACAAGCTGCTCTACTTGTCGGACTCACGCTCCGGGAGGCAGTTCCTCGTCGACACAGGCTCCCAGTTGAGTTTCATCACACCTTCCTACGCGGACAGACTGGCGGGTTCTGGAGGTCCCCCGGTGACAGCGGCGAACGGCTCGGAGATTAAGACCTTTGGTGAGAAGATTCTGCTTCTGTCTCTACACGGCCGTGCATATGAGTGGACTTTTGTTGTAGCAACAGTAAATTTCAATATGCTGGGGGCTGATTTTTTGTGCTCACATGGGTTGTTGGTTGGTCTCGCTAACAGGCGTCTGGTTAATGCACTTTCTTTTGATTCTATCCCCTGTACAGCGCAAGTGGCCCCGCCTACAGCACAAGCCAACGTCACAACAGCAGGCGGTAAGTTCCACACACTGCTCACTCAGTTCCCAGCACTCACGGTCCCCACATTTTCAGCAACAGTCGCTAAGCATGGGGTGGAGCATTTTATTACCACTACTGGACCGCCCGTTTTTGCAAAAGCTTGGCGCTTGGACGCAGTTAAACTATCCATAGCGCGCGAGGAGTTCGCCAACCTGGAGAGGTTGGGCATTATCCGACGTTCAAACAGTCCGTGGGCTTCCCCCCTACATATGGTCCCGAAAGCTGACAGATCATGGTGCCCTTGCGGGGATTTTCGCAGGTTAAACAACGCTACAGCGCACGACCGCTACCCAATCCCACTTTTCCAAGATTTTTCGGTTCATTTGGCAGGGGCGCGCATTTTTTCTAAAATAGACTTGGTCCGCGGTTACCACCAAGTCCCAGTGCGCGCTGAGGACATACCCAAAACAGCGGTAATAACTCCGTTTGGTTTATTCGAGTTTTTACGCATGCCATTCGGACTTAAAGGGGCTGCTCAGATGTTCCAACGCATGATGGACGCGGTGCTTCGCGATCTCCCTTTCGTGCTTGTCTACCTGGACGATATTTTAGTAACCAGCGCGTCCGAAGACAAACACGAAAAACACCTGGCCACAGTTTTCCGAAGGTTGGGAGATCACGGGTTAATAATCAACCAAGCGAAGTGTCAGTTCGGGGTGGCGCAGATCGATTTTTTAGGACACCGCGTCTCCCCCAAAGTTGCAGTCCCGCTGCCTGACAAAGTGCACGCTGTGGCAGATTTTCCCCGGCCGCAGACAGTCAGGGCTTTGCAGGAGTTTTTGGGAATGGTGAATTTTTATAACCGTTTTCTCCCCCGCGCGGCGCAGCTCATGCAGCCGCTGTATGCCGCGCTCAAAAAAAAGAAACCCGCGGATAAGATCGAGTGGTCCCCGGAGCGGGACCAAGCATTCTCGGAGGTGAAAGCAGCCTTGGCAAAGGCTGCGTTGTTGGCACACCCAGACCCAACGGCCCACATAGCGCTCGCCACTGACGCGTCAGATGTGGCCATAGGGGCGGTCGTGGAGCAACACGTAGCTGGGGTTTGGCAGCCCCTCGCCTTTTTCAGCAGGACCTTGCACGATAGCGAACGTAAATACAGCGCGTTCGACAGGGAGCTGCTCGCTCTCCATTTGGCCATCCGCCACTTTCAGTTCTGGCTGGACGGACGCGCTTTCAACGCGTTCGTTGATCACAAACCTCTAACATTCGCGATGGCCAAGGTCTCGGAACCGTGGTCAGGCCGGCAGCAGAGACAGCTGGCCGCGATATCAGAGTTTACCACTGATATTCAGCATGTGGCAGGCAAACTCAATGTAGTGGCAGATTAACTCTCGCGCGCTGTGGCGGCCCCAGTCAGCGTAGGGTTAGATTATGCAGCCATGGCCACAGAGCAGGTTAATGACGCGGACGTGCGCGTGCTCCAGTCTGGACCAACAGGGTTAAGGCTGGAGAGCAGGGTGCTGCAAGACGGTATACCCCCCCTAATCTGCGATGTCTCCACTGGACGGCCACGTCCAGTAGTACCGGCCGAGTGGCGCTGCCGTGTTTTTGACTCGGTTCATTCTTTGGCGCACCCTGAAGTGCGCGCGTCGGTCAAAATGGTGGGAGAGAAATTTGTTTGGCCGAGCCTCCGTAAACAGGTCAAAGAGTGGGCAGCAGCCTGCACGGCGTGTCAACGAGCCAAAGTACACAGGCACACGAGAGCTCCTTTGGAACCGTTTCACATTCCGGCCAAGAGGGTCGATCACGTTCATGTGGACCTCGTTGGACCCCTCCCGCTGTCACAGGGGTGCACACATCTTCTGACAATGGTGGACCGCACCACGCGCTGGCCTGAAGTGGTCCCGCTGGCATAAACAACGGCCAAGGAAGTGGCGCGTGAGTTTTTAACAGCTTGGGTGGCGCGCTTCGGCGTTCCGTCGGACATTACGTCCGACAGAGGCCCTCAATTTGTTTCCGAGCTTTGGTCGACAATAGCCAACAGCCTGGGTGTCACAATTCACCGCACAACCGCGTACAATCCGCAGGCTAACGGGTTATGCGAACGTTTTCATAGGTCATTGAAAGCGGCTCTCAGAGCGTCACTGACGGATACAAATTGGGTTGACAAGTTACCATGGGTGTTATTGGGGTTGCGTTCTGCACCTAAAGAGGATCTAGAAGCCTCACCAGCGGAGCTCGTGTTTGCGCAGCCACTTCGGCTGCCTGGGCAGTTTCTCCCAGATAACCCTGTGCCAAACGCCTCCCCGTCTCAACTGTTGCGGAGTAACATAGAATCAAGCACGCTGCCCAGCCCCGCACACCACAGTTTCCCGCGCGTTTTTGTGCCTAAAACTTTGAAGAACGCAGAGTTTATTTTTGTTAGACACGATGCGCATCGAACCCCGCTGAGACCGCCTTATGACGGACCATTCAGAGTGATAGAAACAGGGGACAAGCAGTTTTTGCTAGATTTGGGGGGTAGGAAAGAGAAAATTGGCATAGACAGACTTAAACCCGCTTTTGTGGCGGCAGAGGAGGAAGTGCTGTTGGCAAAGGCCCCGCGGCCAGGTAGACCACCATGGAGGGTTTCACACAGTAATGTTGCCCAAAGTAATGTTTCCCCAGAACACCCGCAGAGACTGACAAAGGGTTTCCGCCCCCAGACGGCAAATCCCCAGCGTGACAGCCCTGCAGAGACGGTGAACCCCAGCTTCAGCAGATTCGGCAGGAGGCTGAAGCCTATCCAGCATGTGGACTGATGTATATTGATGCTATCATGGCATGCATGTGGTTATTTTCTTGTTGTTCTGTTTTTCTAAAATGCTGGGGGGGGCTTGTGTGGTGAACACTCAATGGACCTGTTGGACCGGTTCTGTGACTCGCATTTTAGGTCAGAACAAAGGCAGGAACCTTAGCCTTGTTATGCAAGGGTGGGGACTGTGGGGGGTCGATTAAAGGATGCATGGGAGACAGTGGAAGTGATATCATGGAGGGAAATGCATTGTGACTGTCTTTATTATGCAAGGTGGTCTGTGGGACATGTGATCTATGAGGTGTGAAGTCCCTGATATTTAAGGACGAGAGTTTACTGTTTCACTCTCTTTTTTCTGCTTTGAAATGATGGAGATGTGACTAAAGCTGACTCTGAGAAAGAACGCTGCCTCGTCATTTTCACATCTTCCACACTACATTATTTATTAATAGATTACCATTCTGATTTAATATTCATAATTATGCTTTTATTTTTGGAAATTTTGATGTTTGTTGCTCATCCGTCATTCTCAACGATGACCAAGGACATCACAGGGAAGAGGACTGGGTGCGGTGTGTCCGGCTGTGGCTGATCAGTCCGATGCGGGAACGGAAGGTTCTGCCACAGGTCGGGCACAGGTGATCTGTGCGGGCAAAAGATACAGGAGTAGCTCTAGACTTGCAAAGCTCACGTTTTATCTGGGCTTTGACAATCCTGTTCAGCTCAAAGGAGGCAGCACCTTTGCTGGTACGGCTATGCCAGTCTGGTCGGTCTAGCGCTAAGGTCTCCCAGGTGTCAGAACTGATGTCAAAGCACTTCAGGGAGACCCAACGGTGTCTTTGTAGCGCTTCTTCTGACCACCTTGTGAGCGCTTGCCCTGTGCTAGTTCACCGTAGAACAGTCTCTTTGGTAGGCGTAAGTCAGGCATACGAACAAGGTGGTCAGCCCACTTAATCTGGGCTCTCTTGAGCAGGGTGTGGATGCTAGGCAGCTCAGCTCGAGAGAGGGCCTGTGTGTCAGGGATTTTGTCCTGCCAGGTGACCTTCAGGAGCTTTCTGAGGCAGTTAAGGTGGAAGTGGTTTAGCTTTCTGGCATGGTGCTCATAGACTGTCCAGGTCTCGCAGATGTCATGCCGCTACAGGACTGAGTGGTGAACATGCTTCCATAAGTGAATCAATGTCCTTAGAAAACCAAGTGCTTCAGTTCCTTAATGATAAAGACATTAAGGTAGAAGCCAATGCGATCTCAGCCTGTTATGCTTTACCGAAGAAAGATAACAAAACAAAGAAATCAATTGTGATGCGCTTTGTGAACAGGAGGGTGAAAAATGACATACTGAGGCAGGCCAAAAAACTAAAGGAAACTCAAGTTTACCTAAATGAACACCTGACAAAAAAAAACGCTGAATTAGCACGGCAGGCACGGATGCTAAAGAAACATAATAAGATACAGTCAACCTGGACAAGAAATTGTAGAATTTGGATTAAACTAAATGGAACACCTGAGCAAGCAAAAAGTATAATGATCAGAGATGCTACTGACTTAGATAAATACAGATGAACACTGACTATGAAACACAGAGTGAGGAAACTCAAACTCTAAAAATATGCCACTATGCTGAACATAAACCACAAGAGATGGAGAATGATATTGATCCTGATAACCACTTTTTCAATAATATTCATAACCACTGTGAATATTACACTGAAAAGCAATTCAAAAGTCAAGTGCAATTAGATGGTAAACTGTCAATAATACACTTCAATAGCAGAAGTCTTAACAAAAACTTCTCACAGATTCAGGACTATTTAAAACAGCTAAACAGAAAATTCACAGCTATAGCAGTCTCTGAAACCTGGCTTAATGAAGACCAGGCTCCCCTGATGGCAATAGAGGGATATCAGATGTTTAACATTAACAGATCTCAAAAAAAGGGTGGTGGTGTTGCACTGTATATTGATGACCTATATAGATGTAAGCTTGTAAATGAAATGTCCTCAGCACTACCAGGGCTTCTGGAATGTGTTACTGTTGAGATTGACCTAGACAAAACAAAAAATCTAATCATAAGCTGCATATACAGAACGCCGGGAACTTGCATTGAGACATTCAGAGATAAATTAGTCGAGCTGTACAATAATATTACTAGTAAGAAAATGGTAGCAATTTGTGGAGATTTCAATATTGACCTACTTAATCCACATCAACAAAATGTAGTTACAGAGTTCATGAACTCTATGTACAGCATGAGTCTATATCCCACAATAATACATCCCAGTAGAATCACAGCTCACTCTGCTACACTTATTGACAACCTGTTTGTCAATGTTCTCGACAAGAAAATAGAAAGTGGATTATTGATAAATGATATAAGCGACCACTTGCCAATCTTTGCACTTATCCATGGCCACACGGGGCCCAACCCAGAAAAAATCTCAAAATCGTTCAGACACAAATCACCAAACGCAATCAGTTCTTTTAAAGAGGACTTGCTGAAGCAAGACTGGACAGAAGTCTATGTATCAGATGTAAATGAAGCCTATGACACATTTACAAACATTGTAACCACTCTTTATGAAAAAAACTGCCCATTAGTTAAAAAAAAGCTTAAACACAAATTTACTGACAAACCATGGCTAACCAAAGGACTACAAAAGGCGTGTAAAAAGAAAAATTTATTATATAAAGCTTTCATAAAGAAAAGGACAAAAGAAGCAGAGCAGCGGTATAAAACATACAAAAATAAGTTAACATATATAATAAGATGTAGTAAAAGAGACTATTACAGTAAAGAACTGGAAAAAAACAAAGACAATATTAAAAATACATGGACAATAATCAACAGTATCCTTGGAAATAAAAGCAGAAATACCAGCTACCCAACTAACACTCCAAAAAATAATAAATCGACTCCGAATGTGAATATAGCTTCACCTGCAGATGAATTTAATAATTTTTTTGTTAACATTGGACCTAAACTGGCCCGAGAAATACCCACTACGGTGCCAACAGGTGATTCAATATGCAATAACACTGCTGTAAAAGACACCATCTTCATAAAGAACACAGACGAAAGAGAGGTCATTGAAATTGTTAAATCGTTCAAAAGTAAAACATCTACTGACTGCGATGGTATTGATATGCTACTAGTCAAAACTGTTATCGAATGCATAGTGAAACCACTGACGTATATCTGTAACCTGTCTCTCCAATCAGGTATATTTCCCAATGCAATGAAAATAGCTAAAGTAATTCCGATTTACAAGACAGGCGACAGAGGGGAACTCTCCAACTACAGACCAATTTCACTATTACCGCAATTTTCCAAGATACTTGAAAAAATATTCTATGAGAGAATTGACAACTTCATACTGAAGAATGATTTATTGTGTGAGCAGCAATATGGGTTCAGACACAAGAGGACAACAGCATATGCCTTAATGGAATTTACAGAAAAAATATCAACAGCCATTGAAAATAAAGAGTATTCAGTTGGAGTATTCCTGGATCTTAAAAAAGCATTTGATACAGTAGATCACAATCTATTATTAAAGAAACTACAAAATTGTGGTATCAGAGGGGTAGCACTGTCCTGGTTAAGAAGTTACTTAAAGAATAGATATCAGTTTGTATGTGTTAACAACAAAAACTCAGAGCTACTGAAGGTCACCTGTGGAGTCCCACAGGGTTCAGTTTTGGGACCATTATTATTCAATATGTATATAAATGATATATGTAAAGTTTCAGAAAAAATGGACTTAATATTGTTTGCTGATGACACTAATCTGCTATGCAGTGGAAACAACTTGGAACAACTTCTGGATACACTCGGAAAGGAATTAGGAAAGCTGAAACTGTGGTTTGATTCAAACAAATTAACGCTCAATTTAAGCAAGACAAAATTTATAGTCTTTAACAACCATCACAACTACCCAGTACCCAAACTCAGTGTAAATGGTGTAGAGATTGAAAGGGTATCCGAAACTAAATTCCTTGGAGTAATAATTGATAACAAACTGTGTTGGAAGCCACATATTAATTATATAAAAGGTAAAGTATCCAAATCAATTGCAATATTACACAGAGTGAAAAATTTGCTGAATCAACCCACACTATACACCTTGTATCATTCATTAATACTCCCATACATGACATATTGTAATGAAGTATGGGGAAATACATATAAAACAAACATATATCCACTCTTTATGCTTCAAAAGAGAGCTATTAGAATAATCAACAAAGCAGCTTACAGGGAACCAACAAACCCACTTTTTCTTAAACAAAAAACTCTCAAGTTGAAAGATCTGATCGACTTTAAAACCGCAATAATAATGTTCAAAGTGAAGAATCTATCACTGCCCGCAAATATCCAAAAGTTGTTCCAAACAAGGGAGAAACGATATCACTTCAGAGGAACATGTATATTTCAAAAGCCTACAGTGAGAACAACTACCAAGCAACACTGTATTTCAGTGCAAGGTGTCAGATTATGGAACGATTTTGGACCTGAATTAAAATCATGTACAAAGCTTGGACAATTTAAACAAAAACTAAAGGAAGAAATACTCCAAACATATTTACAAGACGACATGTAAACTCACATAAGGATTGACATTTCCAGCCTGTGTTGTGTTATAGCTTAGTTTTTCTTTTTTCTCTGTGACACTATGTCTTAGATTTGTTTTTGAATAGTAACCGCTTAACTTAGACTAGCTCAGTTTTCTTTTTCTCTCAGTCATATTTTGTCTCAGCCTTGTTTTAAATTGTAATCGCTCTTGTCTTGTTTTCTCTTTTTTCTCCTTTGAATTCTTGGATGGAATATGGGTGGGCAATATAAGCTGCGGCTTCAGCCATCACCCATTTCGGATAACTCACGTGGAATTGTATAGTAGAAGGAGTCTTTGTCTAATTTGACCTTGTTGTTATATTATACAGTTTCTTTTAACCTGTAATGTACTATCCGAAATAAATTCATTCATTCATTCATGTACAGTAGGGGAGGCAGGACAACTGCCTCGTACACTTTCAGTTTTGTGTTCAGCCTGATGCCTCTTCTTTCCCACACTGTTGCACGTAGCCGTCCGAATGCTGAGCTTGCCTTGACAATGTGCGAATCGACCTCATCGTCAATGCTGACAGACCTGGAGCGTGTGCTGCCGAGGTACGTGAACTTGTCGACAGCCTTGATGGTCTCCCCATTGACAGTGATGGCTGGTTCCACGTAAGTCTTCTGCGGTGTGGGTTTGTGGAGGACCTCGGTTTTCTTCGTACTGATTGTGAGCCCAAAGTTGTCGCAAGCAGTGGAGAAGCAGTTTATGCTCTGCTGCATCTGGGCCTCTGTAGTGGCGCTGAATGCGCTGTCGTCTGCAAACAAGAAGTCATACACTGAGTCCCTTTCCAACTTGGTTTTGGCTTGGAGCCTCCGCAGGCTGAAGAGCCTGCTGTCCATCGTGTAGCTGACCCTGATGGTGCTTTCTTCATTGCTGCAGAAGGCATCAGACAGCATGGCTGTGAACATCATGCTGAAAAGTGTGGGCTCAAGTACACAGCCCTGCTTGACCCCGTTGGTGACTGGGAAAGCTTTGGAGGAGTCTTCTTCGTCCAGTACTCAAGCAAGCATGCTGTCGTGGAACTGGCGCACCATGCTGATGAACTTGTCCAGGCTACCGAACTTCGCCATGATCTTCCACAGCCCCTCATGACTGATGGTATCAACAGCCTTGGTCAGATCTACAAATGTTGTGTAGAGGTCCCTTTTCTGCTCTTGACACTTCTCCTGAAGTTGGCGTGAGGTGAAGATCATGTCAGCAGTTCCACGACCCTGTCTGAAGCCACACTGGCTCTCTGGTAGGTGGCCACCTTCCATGTGCTGAATGAGACAGTTGAGAAGGACTCTTGCAAGGATCTTGCCGGTAATGGCAAGGAGAGTGATCCCATGGTGGTTGTCACGGGACTGCCTGTTTCCTTTTCTCTTGTAGAGATGGACAATCGAGGCGTCCTTGAGCTCCTGGGGGATAACTTCCTGCTGCCACATGGTCTGAAAGAGCTTGGTGAGTTTCTGTATTAGAACTGGTCCTCCTGCCTTGTAGATTTCATCTGGGATGGAGTCAGAGCCTGGTGCTTTGCCATTCGAAAGGAGTTTGATCGCTTTTTGGGACTTCTGATTCAGTTGGAAGTTCTGCCACATACGTGTTCACCTCTATTTGGGGCATGCAAGTGATGGCTTCTGCAATGATGGACGAAGGTCTGTTCAGGATGCTGCTGAAATGTTCTGCCCATTTTTCCAGGATTGCGTGCTTGTTGGTGAGAAGAGTGGGCCTGTCAGCACTGAGCAGTGGTGATGTTCCAGAAGACTGAGGCCCATAGATGGTCTTAAGGGCATTGTTGAAGCGTTTGTAGTTGTTGCTGTCAGCATACTGCTGTATTTCATCTGCCTTTTTGCTAAGCCAGAAGAACTGCATCTTTCTGAGCTTTGTCTGCACCTTTCCTTTGATGGAGCTGAAGGTTGCCTTCTTAGATGCAGATCTGCTGTCTTGCTGGTATGCTCTGTGGGCTTCACGCTTCTCGTCAAGCAGCCTTTGGATGTCCTCATCATTTTCATCGAACGAGTCTTGGTGTTTGTGCGTGTTCTGCCCCAGTTGAGTAAGTGAGGTGTTGTACACCGTGTCTCTGAAAGCTAGCCAGTCTTTTTCTGCTCCATACGCCCCAAGGTCAAGCTGACTAAGCTTGCTGTCCAGGTCCTCACTGGGGTTCTGTCGCACAGATTGCTGTTCCAGCTTGCAGACAATGAGTCACTTGTTTGCCTTTTTCCCCTGTGGACACCGTTTTGGCTTGATGTGCATGTTGAGCTTTGAAAGAATGTCTGTGATCCGTCAGTCTGCGCCACACATCACCTTCGTCACGCTAACATCCTGCCTGTCTCTCCTACTCACAATGATGTAATCGATCAAATGCCAATGCTTGCTGCGTGGATGCATCCAAGAGGTCTTGTTGCGATTTGGCAAGCGGTAGACGGTATTAGTGATCAGAAAGTCATGAGAGGTGCACGTCTTCAACAGGAGAAGACCGTTGCTGTTGCACTTTCCAACTCCATTTTTCCCAAGGACTCTCTCCCATGTCTGGCAGTCTGTACCAACTCTGGCATTAAAGTATCCAAGAACAATGAGTTTGTCCTCCTTCGGTACGCCTTCAATGAGAGTCTCTAAGTCCTCGTAAAACTTTGATTTCATCTGAGTTCGTCATGGTGGGGGCATATGCACTGATGAATGTGGCATGGCGTTTTTCTCGGAGGGGGAGCCGCAGGGTCATGAGGCTGTTGTTGGTTCCTTTGGGGAGGCTGGTAAGCTTGCTGATCAGATTGGATCTGATCGTGAAACTCACTCCTACTTCACAGCGTTTTTTGCTGCCTCAGCCGCTCCAGAAAAAGGTGTAGCTGGCTTTGACTTCTGTCAGCTGACCTTCGTCTGCAAACCTGCTATTGCACACCATCGTGTAACTATACACGCATTCAATTAATAAAATCTGTTACTCCAGCTTTTTTCTTTGTGCTCCTAATTTTATTCTTGTGCTTCTATATTTTTATGCCTCAGTCCAAAGGCAACATAGACATATGGTAATCACTCCATATGTCTATCTGTCTGTTAGCAGCTGTTCAGCTCACCCACTCAAAATCATCTAGAACTAAAGGCTTGTATCACTGTATCGCCATATTTTCTCCACTTTTAATTTGCCACAATTTCCAGATAAGGCTTTGTTTAAAAAAAAAAAAAAAAAAAAAACCAACAACACAAATTTAACTCACCTTTACCATCAATGCAGCTGTGATAAAAGCTATTGTAATAACTAAAAGTGGCAGTGTGACTTTTTTACAGCCCTCATGCTACCATGCCACAGGCACCGAGGCATCAATCCTTGTTGCTTTCATTGGTAACAGTAACGGTACATTTTTGTATAAAAGGTAAATGTGATTTTGATACAGCAAAATGTTCTGGTTGTTGGAGTGAAGGATCAGTTATTTGTTGTTCATAATAGAATGTTACAGTCCCCACCTTAACGAGTTCATTATCAGTCCCACCTTAACAAGCTTGTTATCAGTCCCACCTTAACGAGGACAGGCAGAGATGTGGTGGAGTCCATCAGGGTGAAGCAGAAGAATGGCGTTCCTCCTACAACCAGCAGAGGGCAGAGCGAGCCCACCTGACCGAAGACGCTGACCCTCTGACCTCTGACCCTGGAACAGTGGTATGCTGACAGGTTAGTAGGGGAGTCACACCTATCGTAGCTTAACTACAACCACAGGGAGGCAGAGGTGACTTCATATGTTTATATGACAGTAGGAGGTCATGTGACCCACCTGTGGCGAACCAATCCCGCAGCCTCGCTGACCCCCACCGCCCCTCCTCCTCTCACAGCAGCCAATCCCTGATCAGGAAGCAGCAGCTCAGGACAACCAATCAGTTCCAAGAACCCTCCCTCCTGGTCCTGCCCCGAGGCATCATGGGATATGTAGTTCCAGTGAGGCAGGAAGACAGGACGGTTCAGCCAGAGGGGGGACGGAGACACACACTGGACAGGTGAGACAGATAGGTGGAGACATTAGGTATGGTTTTAGCTCCTCCCCGTGGCATTTCAGCCCCACCCCCTCACCTCACACCTGACACTCCCACTGCTGTCCGTCAGCCTCCACTCTCCGCCTCTCCCCCCTGTCAGGCAGCCAATCAGCAGCAGGTTAACCCTGGTCAGAGCCCGGTGTCCCGGCGCCGTAAGCTCCGCCTCTTTGTCCCATGCTCTTTGCTGATTGGTACTCCAGGACAGGTTACTGACACAGGACAGATGCTGCTGGGAGACCAGCTGGGAGACGGACAGGAACCTGAGAAGGGAGGACAAGCGGTGACGTCATAGACCAGGAGTCTGTAACTTTTGCCAACTGAAGAGTCGTTTTACCCGTCTCTGACTGAAACAGAAGTGGCTGAGGGCCACAACGGCAACTTGACCTTTAGAATAAACATTAGGCTGCTTATAAAGGCCTTTATTTACATAGCTGTGAATATTATGTGGCATTAATGAATTCATATTCCAGCAGTGGAAATAACTGGCAAGCTTTATATGCAGCTTCCTTTGTGAAATAAAAGTGTTAGAAATATAGTAGAAATTGTTTTGTGGTGAAAAATAAAGGCTATATCTGAATGTGACTTAGTTTTTGTATAGTTTTTAATTATCAGCACATTCATAAATTGTTTAAATGTGAACAATATCATCCATCTCCTACTTTCAACAGTGATCACAGCTTTACTTCCTGATATTTTAATAAATTAGAGACCAAAGTTTGATTTAGAAGAAGCTACTTTTCATCCTTTTAATGTTTCCTCATAATGGTCCCGATTCAATAGAATATAAATCTGGATCCTTCACCACCTGGGGCCTCATGTACAAAGACTTGCATGGATTTCCTACTGAAAAATGATGTATGTTTAAATCAAGAAAATGCCGTAAGCAAAAAAAAATCCAGATGTATGAAACCGTCCGCCCGTAGGAATCCAAGCACATTTCCTCTGTACATTCCGATCTGCTTGAAACTGAACGCACGTGAGGAAATACTGGACTCCTTCCTTGACTCGCCTCCATTCGAATATCCATTTAGATGCAAATAGATCAATACAAGCCCAGCACATCTGATTCTCCTGTATCCACAATCAAAAATAATGGATTTAATGGAATTTCCTGGAATGTGAGTTGAAGTCACTCCTGAATGAGGTAGAGGCACGTAAAAACATTTGGTTTGGCACGCTGTCCTCCAGCATTAGTGCTGGGTACAGGTAATTCAGTAGCCTGCTCACAGCTGTCGAAGATTAGTTTACTGCTTCATTTATTCAGACAGGGAAGAGAAGGAGAAGTTTTTTTAACCTTGACATGTTTAGGCTGACGTCTGCAGTCGTCCTCAGAAGCGTCAGCTGAGTGCTGTAATGTGGAGCGTGTATAGCTCAGTGGTTACGGTGCCAGAAAGCAGAAGGTTGCAGGTACGAGACCAGCTGTGATCTCTTTTAGGGACCACAATGGAAATAAGCGTGCGCACCTTCTTGTGTCATCCCATTGTTTTTAGATGTCTGTTGCATCTTTTATACAATGTTATTTTAAAGTAGAACTGAACTGAACGGCATTGAACGGCACTGGGTGATAGTACATACAATTATAAAGATAATTTATCATTGGCACCCCCTCCACAAATCCCGGAATCTTGGAGAAAATCGCGATTTTGAATTTCCCGCCCTGAAAAATCAGACAAATCCACCGATTAACCGGAAGTGCAGCCGGAGTTCCGCGTGACGTCACGAGTGTGACACAGTCCTCCATGTTTACCATTGCGAGCACGTCGACACTGGTTGTTTTTGGTGCATTTTGTCGTGATAGTCGACTACAAAACACTTCCAACACCTGGGAAGATCTGTTCAGTGGCCAAGGAAAGCTGTCATGGCGACGAAAGAAAAGAAAGGGGGAGGAAAAGCGACCGGGAAGCGATGCGTTTCTAGATATAGATATTACAGTATTTATAAATAGCACAGTCAAATGCAGAGGCCAGTTCTGTTCATGTGTATTGCCACTATAGTCTGTAGAAGTATTGTAATACATAGCTCAATTTTTTGAATGAATGAATGAATTTATTTATTTCGGATAGTACAGTACAGGTTGAAAGAAACTGAATGATATAACAACAAGGTCAAATTGAACAATGACTCATCTGATTCTACAGTTCAACATCAGTTATCTGAAATGGGTGATGGCTGAAGCCGCAGCTTATATTGCCCACCCATATTCCATCCAAGAATTCAAAAGAGAAAACAGGCAAGAGCGATTACACTTCAAAACAAAACTAAGACAAGATTCCTTCAGCCCTCTTGCTGCAGAGGAACCCCCTCATCTCCCAGCAAGATCTACAGCGTAAGCATACCTACCTTTGCCTTTCCAGTCTCTCCTCTGTGCACAGGTGTATTCCCCGGCGGCGGACCTCGCCTCTGCATCGCCGTCTGCCAGCTGCTGTCACAGGTGCATAAGGTCGCTGTCTCCCGGGCTCGCCCTTGTGCATGCCTGCCACCTGCCACACTCCTGCATCCTCCTCTGTCTCGTCACCGATCCTGAATGCCTCTTCACTCTGAAAACTCTGGTTTTCTTGACTGCTGGAACTGCTATCATCTGCCATTGTTGTTTTGCTAAGAGTCACACTCGTGACGTCACGCAGCGTCGTCTGCACTACTTCCGGTTTGTTTGGCACTGCCAGCCAGAGGCAAAAGTTTATCGGCTTATAGCTTGGCCATCGCACGGCCTAAAAATTTCTTTTATGTGTTGAAAAATACAATAGGTAATAAGGAATTAATCTGCTATTCTACTTTTTGCGCCAAAAGGTGGGTTCAGTTCTACTTTAAATGATGAATCAATCGATCAATTTGTGACCAGCTGGGAAGATCAGCTGGTTGAATAAAGGAAAACAGTCACGAAAAATAAGACAATATGGACCCATTTATTGAGTAGCCATGGCCACCTGTCAGATGAAAGCAGATCATATTGGACTGTTATATATTATCATATTAGACTGTTCATCATGTGTCTCTGGTGCGTACAATCATTTTTACATCATTACGCCATGTTTTTGTGCGTTACTACCCTTTGTACATGAGGCCCCTGGTCTCCAGACTCTCAATTTCACAACTACTGGATTGGTTGTCTGATATTCTTCTTTATTTATTTTTGGAATAAAACAAAAAGAATTCTAAACAACTTTCTAAATAATATAACTATAGAAATCATTTGGTGCAAATTAAGCCAATTAGAAATACAGCAGAGTGGGGAAAAACATTTAAAAATACCTTCTTCTTCTGCTGAGCTAAATGTTGATTAGAATTAAAAACTGTGTGGCACTGATAGACAGTCTGCACTTGCAGCTCAAGCTGGATTTATCACCAACATCCCGTCGACGCCATCACCGACATCCTTCACCGATCCAGTCATCGGCAGTTTTTTCTTGTCTGTTGGGTGAAATGCTTTATTCTGTTGCCAAAACAGGTTTCAGTTGATGTGTGTAGTAAATGCGTTTGTCGTGTTTTTGTTTATGAAACAGTGACGGACAAGAGCAGACTGTGATGGAGTTGGAGCTAAATGTGAAGAAAAAGCGACTTTTAATACAACTGTTGCCCAGAGAAAAAGGGAAGTCAGAGAAAACGGTGCGTGCAACTACAGCCGCTGCCGTTATTTGACCATCTGTGTCATTACTGGGGTTATGATGAGCTACAAAATGTTCTGTATGTGCTCACTTCCTCAATATTCTTTTGAATTTCATCCGTTGTTTAACCGACTTGCCTTGGAAGTTGTGCCTCCATGAACAGGCAGGGCAAAGCAACAACCAGAACCAGGAAATGTGAAGGAGGAGACAAAGCAGACCAATCACAGCTCTTACAGCCTGCGTCGCTGACGTGCACTTCTCCTTCTCTGCAGAGGTGCAAGTTGGGTGATGTGATAAAATTAAATCACCCTTATTGTCATTCAACTGTACAACCAATCATGTACAGTAGAATGAAATTGTGTTTCTCCCATCTACAGTGTTAATCACACACACCCCAAGTGCAGAATCAGAGGGCCGCTGCCATGCAAGGCGCCGCCACAAATTTCCCTCCTCCATTCCATTATGGCTGAGCACCAAGCTGGACGGCAGGAAGTTCCACTTTTATATGGTCTTCGGCATGACCCGGCTGGGATTTGAACCCCTGCCTCCCGGGTGTGGGGCAGATGCTCTACCAACTGAGCCACCACTCCGGTAACACACGTTGCTGCTATGCCAACACCATCACAGCTGCGTCGGGTCGACACGGGTGCATAACTTGCACTTCACTGTCCAAACCCCATTAAAAACATTGGGTAACAAACTAGCAGTGTTCCTGCAGACAAAGAGCTGAAAACATCCTTAAAATAAAAGGCTCACTTCGCCATCACTGTCAAACGATCTTCTCTTCTCTCTTTATTTTTGTTTACAGATTGGGAAGGAAAACTGTTAGCTGTACGTTGCTGATTTCAGACAAGTATATCCTGTCGACGGTGTTTTATAATAAAAACACATAACAGACACAACCATTCTGAAAACTGAATCGCTGTAGAAGACTTTTATTTTGACATCACTCAGGAAGTACTGAGCTGTGATGGTGAAAATAAATTCACACTAATTCAGACTTCGGTCATGCCTGTGAATCCAGCATTTATAGCACAGGTGACTAATTTTAAGGTTATTGAGCAGGAATTCAAGGACTGGTTCTCTTTTTTAAGGATAATTAAGAAGAAGAAGAAGTCATCTCTGTTGTCATTCAGTCCATACAGCCAATCCTATACAGTAGAACAAAACTGCGTTTCTCCTATCTATAACGCTAATCACATGTAGAATCAGAGGGGTCACTGCTATGCAAGGCACCACCACAACTTCTCCATCCCCCATTCTATTACACTGAGCACCAAGCTAGAAGGTGGGGAAGTACCATTTTTATATGGTCTTTGGTATGACCCGGCCGGGATTTGAACCCAAGCCCTCCCGGTTAACTATGCCACCACTCCGGTCCCAATTAAGGCATTATGGACCTGTAGACATAAATGAGGCGGCTGTTTTTCTTCTTGTTTGTGTTCTCCTGGAGAAATTCTCTCCACAACAACCACACATGAACCAGATTAATCTGTCCACACAGAATTGGACTCTATGTTTTCCTCTGTGGTTTTACTGTCTCTGGATCTGTCCATGTCTTACCGAGGGTGGCAGGAAGCTGCTGTTGTCCGTTTCTCCACATGACCTGAGGAGAGGCTGAGCGGCTCTCTGTGCAGCAGCCATCAGCTGTGACGCAGTCACGCACAGTTGACAACATAAGAAATTATTTAAAATATATATTTTACATTCATAAAAGTATGTTTCTGTTGAAAAATGCATCCAATTGCAATAAACAATGATTTAAAAAATTAAAACAATTAAAATGAACTTCATTAATTTCCATGTGTTTTGATATAACTGCAACGAGCCGCAGCAGGGGGCTGAAGGGCCGCATGCAGCTCCGGGGCCGCAGGTTGCCAACCCCTGTCATAGACAGTGGGGTCAGGGTGATGATGTCATAGAGGATGGATCACAGGTGACCTGTCAGGGTGATGGTGTTATGGTTACCTGTAGCTGACAGGTAGACTATGAGTGAGGGACATCTGCTGTTGGATGGTCGTTACCACGGAGACACAGAGGGACAGCACACCTGGAGGAAAAAAAATGTTAATTATTATTGAGCTCCAGAGTTGGTCATGTGATCCCCTCATTTAAGAAGATGGAGCGCTCTGATTGGCCGACTCACCTGAGGGCGGAGCATCAGCAAAAGGAGGGGCGGGGCAACAGGTCACATCACTCAGGTGTTCAGAGACAAAGGTGAAGACGTCCTTCAGCCAAGAGGACTCCTGATGGACAAAGTGAAGATCAGTAACTGTCCAATCAGAATCCTTACGAGTAATAAAGACGTTAAATGAGTGTCCAGTCAGGAGCTAGCTCCCTGTCAGACAGCCAGTCAGATTCCTGACGGGTCTGCAGTGTAGAAGAAAATATGAAAAATTAATAAATATGATCCGGTATGAATTATTTAATTTATATTGATGTACTGGAATCTGAGATCAAATCTCGTTTCAAATACATCAGAAAAGTTATTAACACTCGTGGGGCACAAGCTTCTATCTCTAAGAAGCAATTTAATCTTTAATTTCACTTTATACCTGTTTAATTACTCAATAAATTAATTAATAATCAGTCTCAAAAATTTTCCGTGAATTCGATACCTGGGCTTGAACAGACTCAGAATGAAATAAATTCTCAACAACTTCTCTCATTTTCACATATTTATTAAATGAAATGATTAACAGACATTGCAGTAATTTCATTAATCATAAAATCAATCTTGTAAATGATAGATTAACAATGTCAATATTTTCAGAACCAGGGTTAAACTGAGAAACCAATTTCTATCAGTTTGAGTTAACAGATTATGGAAACAACGCAAATTTATGGAGAAAGTTTACTAATTATATGAAAAGTCCTGGATTAATCTTAACAAAATAAAAACGGAATTTTAACGAAAAGAAGAGTTATGTTAAGGGTTTCTTAATTTGCATCTGATTAGATACACAAATTATTACCGAACCTCAGACGTTTAATTCAGCAGATGAATTAAAGTTTGCAGCTCACGTGATTCCTCGCTTGAAGTTTCCCCGTTGATCTGCTTCAATGTTCTGTCGTCGTCCTCGTGAAGTTTTGATGTGTTGTTCAGGGGCAAAACCCAGAATATTGGTCCCGCAAATATTCTCTTGACGATGAATGAGATTTATGAGATCGGATGTTTGATCTCAATGGTTGAAATCCTGCAAAAGCGCGCTGATTCCTCAGCTGCGCGTGATGTGGGAGCTGCGTCTTCCCAGAGGCCTTCGATAATAATTAATTAAAGATATCTAATCCGATCTCAAATTAAAGAGTTTCGGACTTTAGATAAAAATAATAGCTTCTGGTGTGTGATTGGTCAAGAAAAATATTATAAAAATAAAGTCAAGATTAAAGTTTACATTAAAATTAAACAAACGGTGATTTTACAGAAAGTTTAACAAAGAAAAAGAGATAAATAAAAATTGGAGTTTAACTCCGATTAAGAATTGAGCTCAAAGAAATAGGAATTCCTAGGCATTTAAGAGAAAAGGAAAAAGACATTAAAATACTAAGTTACATAAACAAATTACGAGTTATCTGCTCTGTGCTCAGAAAAGCGACACGTGGTAGAAGTCTTTGTTGTTCCTTGCTCTTCCTTGCTGTGTGTAGACAATGGACAATAGAGAGAGACGAACGTCAAAAGAGATCGGTGAAAAGGGGCGAAGAGAGAGAGAGAAGCAGGGGGTCTCTCTCCTTTATAAGTTCTGTTGAGCTATCGCGGGCTTCCGGGTTGACCGGAATCTCAGCCAATGAGCGTCCTTCGTGGGCGGGCTCGATGAACCTTTAGTCCAATAACAGTCTACAAGGGACCAATGGGATGAAGAAGCTGGGGTTCCGTGAAGACTGGTGAAATGTGATATCAGTCCACAGGAATACACACAAGTTGGGCTGCACGGTGGCGCAGTGGTTTAGCACTGTGGCAGCACAGTTTTACCCTCGGCCGGGGGATCGCGGGGATCATGAGATCGTGGGTTCGATCCCAGCCCCCGACCAACAGTGAGCTGTGTGGAGTTTGCATGTTCTCCCCGTGTTGCGCGGGTTTACTCCGGGATTTCTCCGGTTTCCTCCCGCATACCAAAAACATGTAGGTTTAGGGCGCTCGCGCACGCAGCGACCAGCAGCCGGTGGCTTGTCACCAGACTGCAAACCAAATCTACCTACGGGTACAAATAAGTAACAAAAAAAAAAAAAAAAAAAAAAGTTTAAATACATTGGAATATACTGTTACACACTTTTGTATAACTAAACTAACCTTAGTGTATCTTATAAGCAGTGCTTCTAAATCAACATGCAGGAATAAACATTCATTTAAACATTTTTAACATGTGTATATATATAAAATCAGATTAATGCATTTCACACATATTATTGATTTTCCACATTAAAAACATCAGAGTCCATTTGCTTTTCATAGTCCTGAAAAGAAGGGAAGGTTTAGAATTGAGTTTGTAATAATGTACTTTAAAATTCACTGGTTAAATCCAGCATGTCCCAGAGTTTAAGGAAATTAACTGCGTTGTGGATCTGTGTGGCCAGGTCTCCATGTCTCCATGTTTATGGGGGCAATAAAACTAAAGCCGGACATAGGGGGAATTCCTCAGGCTGGTTTTAACAAAGGAATGGGATTTCAGCTGTGGCCTGGAGGAAGAAAATCCATTCTTTACTGTTTTACTCCTGGGTGAAACAAAATGTCTTTAAGCAGAGGAATAATTATTGCTGAGCCAAAGTGAGATGATACTACAGCAGTAATAGAGAGCCTAAGCCCCACTCCCTCTACTTCTGCATATTGGAACTTAAATCAAAAAAAAAATTCTCCACAGAAATGAATGGCAAGAGAGAAATTATCTCTTGATCCTGATTGAATTTTTCCACGAGTTTCACATCTGATATTTGTCAATTTAAAATAAAACTTTCCATGTAATTAAACTTGTCAACTGTGGTATATAACAGTCTAATATTTAGTTTTGGTTTCAATGATTAGCAGACAAGGTTCAAGGTACTGGAGAGGAGAGTCCGGCCGTTGGTTGAACCTCGGATTCAAGAGGAGCAATGTGGTTTTCATCCTGGCCGTGGCACAAGGGACCAGCTCTTTACCCTCTCAAGAATTCTTGAGGGTTCGTGGGAGTTTGCCCAACCGGTTTACATGTGTTTTGTGGACTTGGAGAAGGCATTTGACCGTGTCCCTCGTGGTTTTTTTGTGGGAGGTGCTTCGGGAGTATGGGGTATCAGGCTTGTTGTTACGAACTATTCAGTCTCTGTACGACCGCTGTGAGAGTTTGGTTTGTATTGCCAACACTCAGTCGGAGTCATTCCCAGGGAGAGTTGGACTCCGCCAGGGCTGCCCTTTGTCACCAATCCTGTTCATAATTTTTATGGACAGGATTTCTAGGCGCAGCCAGGGAATGGAGGGTGTCATGCTTGGTGACCACAGGATCTCATCTCTGTTGTTTGCAGATGATGTTGTCCTGTTGGCTTCATCCAGCAATGACCTACAGCTCTTGCTGGGACGGTTTTCCGCTGAGTGTGAAGCGGCTGGGATGAGAATCAGCACCTCCAAGTCCGAGTCCATGGTCCTCAGCCAGAAAAAGGTGGATTGTCCTCTCTGGGTTGGGGACAGGCTCCTGCCCCAAGTGGAGGAGTTTAAGTATCTTGG